>JAOWBW010000441.1:0-582642 GCA_026119855.1 Campanula takesimana
TTATTAGATTTGATTGATCCATCACCTAAGTTTTATTTCATGGACTTTAGACCCACATGTAAGAAGTATTATACTTCTTTTTTAAGTTGTCCATTGTTATAGAATAGGCTTAGAAATAGGGCAAGAAGATCAAGATTCAAGATAAATCACCAGTTCAGTTTGAGCCACGCGCCTATGCGCCCCTTTCTGCAATGCGCCATGCGCTTTCCGCGCGCGCGCATATAGCCTCGCGCCTCAAAGATCCACGCGTTGTTGTTACGCGCCTCCAAATGGCCATGCGCCTAATGGCTCAACGCGCCTCATCCATGGTTAGATTTTATACACTCATGATTTATTGAAGACTCGAAGACTTGAAGAGAATTCAAATTACGCCAATGATCCAACGGTGGTTAAAGATGCATATACGCCTAATCTATTGACCGTGTCCATAACGGTCACATTTATGTTGAGTGTCAAAATGGCTATAATATATGCATGCTCCAATCAACGAGCGACAGCTCATCTTATCCACAAGATTTCCAACGGCTAGTTTTTTGAAGTTCACTATAAATACCCCATAACTTCAACCATTTTGAAGTTGCTGAGTTTTGCTAAGAATTTCAAGAATTTCTCTCTCAAAGCATTTGTTGAAGATTTGAAGATTGCCTTCGTTTTCCAGATTTCTCAAGAACATCTTCATACCTTCATCCTTAGCCCAGATCTTCAAGCCTTAACACTTTAGTTTCTTGTGCTCTCCATCTCAAAGATCTAAAGAGCCTTGATACTAAGAACACACACACGCACCTCTTTAAGATTAATCATTTAGATTCTCTTTTAGAGATACCCGGTTATTGTTTGGATTTGTTCTTTCATAGTAATAGATCTTGAGTGAGTGTATAAGCTCAACATTGTAATTTGTAACACACTCACTCATTATATAAGATCTCGATTAGAAATCCAAGACTAACCATCTTGGTAGAGACGTAGATCTTTCATTGATCGAACACCGCTCTCAAATAGCTCGTGTTATTATCTTGTTATTCTTTCAAGTCATTATTTTCACTCACTACTTTGCTTGTTTACTCATTGTAGAGTGATTGAACTGAATTGTGTTGTGTTTGTTATATCATTTGCCTTAGTTCGCCTTATTTCACTCACTTTGAGCCAAAATACTTAGTGTGTGTGTTGCGCTCCCCCTTTATCACTTTGCGCCTATTTTCATTACTAAATTCCGCTGTGCATTTCACTCACTCACTTAGGCGCATTTCATAACGCTTACTTGATAAAGTGCGCATTCGCAATTGAGTTTTTCAAGGGTACGAAAGAATTTTAAAACAGCTATTCACCCCCCCCTCTAGCTATTTTTTCATACCCCTTGTTGCCCTTTGGGACCAACAGTGGTATCAGAGCTAACACCTTTATAAAACATTTTTCGTTTTTCAAGCTTAAACAGCTTGAGTGCCGATTCTAAATGGCAAACTCAAAACCTATGGCAACTGCAAACTACACTCACGTTCCGGTCTTTGATGAAGATCATTTTGAACGTGTGGAAATTCAGTATATTGACTCATCTCAACTCAATCGATGAAAGGCTCCATGACACCGTCGTTTATGGACCTTATATTCCGATGAAGGCGAATCCAAATCCACGCACCAACGCTGCTCAACCTACTGTCCTAAACAAGGGAAGAATGGACCGAGGAAGAAATTAGAAAGTTTGCAAATGATGGAAAGCAAGAAACATTCTTCTAAGCACTCTAAGCACGGCTATGAAACAACAAGTCATGCATTGTGCTACTGCAAATGAGCTATGGGATGCTATTGAAGAGCATATTGAAGGAGACACTGTTTGCAAGGAGAACAAGAAATACGAAGTACAAAAGAGATTCAACAATTTCCTCTCACTCCCCGGTGAAAACTTGAGGCAAACTTATGAACGCTACTGTGAAATTATCAATCTATGTATTTCACTTGGCATGAAGTTTACCAACAAGATTTGAATGTAAATTTTCTACAAGCTTTTGGATCAAGATACCTACATAAATCTAGCGCTCTTGAAGACGCTTGGAACTTTAGATGTTTGGACTTTAAGGAACCTATATGCAAATCTCAAAGTTTACGAACTCAAATCCAACGAATCAGCGAAACTGAAGGAAAGTCAAAATCTATGGCTATGATGGCGCACAGAGAAGCTGCGCCTACACCTGCGCCTACTCCTGGCCTGTACAAGATGAGAAAAGCTCCGATCCCAAAATTTCTACTTCTGAGCTATTAGACATGGATGATGAAGACTTCGCTTTATTTGTGAAGAAATTTCAAAAGTTCAGAAAATTCTCAAGACCCGGCTCAACCAACAAATTTCAAGGATCTACCAGCAAAGCTCCTCAAAAGTTTTCAAGGAGCAGTGATTCAAAAAGAAAGAAGATCTTGTTTGTTTTAATTGCAGGAAACCCGGACATTTTGCATCAAGCTGCCCGATCCCCAAATTTGAATATATATGCAGAAGAAGAGCAGCCATACTCCCAAATTCACTCCCAAGTTCACTTGTCATAAGGGAATGGTTGCTGAAGAAGAGCACCAGCAAAATGAGCACAACACTTGGATTGAAACAGACTCCGATGAGAGCGATGAAGATTCCGATGATGGACTCGTCTGTTTGATGGCAAATGATGATGAAGTTGATGCTTATGATTCTGATGATGACTTCTCCAAGGATGTTCCCGATATGAATGCCTTGAATAAACCTATCAAGAAATCTGCAGGTTTTCAAGAAGTGAAAAGAAGAAAGGACCACCATCCAGCGAGCTCGTTGAACAAGGATTTCTCACTCCGGCTCAAAACGATGGTGGATTGTTATTCTCACGATGTGATCTTGGAGCAAGGAACAAATTGAGAAAGGAGCATACATTAGACCACAGGTTGAACCAACTGCTCAAATCTCCAAAATCAATGATGAAGTGATTGCTGAACAAGAAAAATTGTTCAAGAAGGCTGAAAAGGTAATCACTAGATTTGATAGTATGAAGGAAGCTTTAGCACTATCATGTGATGAATTTCTCAGCTTAAGACCGAGAAATCTCTACTTAAATCTGAACTCACCCTCCTTAAGGAGCAGATAAAGAGCATGACTCCTCTTACTGTTAAAAACACTTTTCTAACAGAACAGAACTCCACTTCTTAAAGTTCAAAACGATGAATTGGTTGCTCAAATCACTGATCTTAAAAAGATTACAAATGAGTGGTCCAATTCTCGTGTCACTATGGAGAATATATTTGAGTCCCAAAAAAATCAGTGGTGATAAAATGGCTTGGGATTCTCATCAACTAGTGACAACTTTAAATGTGATGTCTGTGCTGAAGAGATAGTGAATTTACCAACCAACAAACTTTTGAAATTCCCAAGGAAAAACATTCTAATTCAATGGGTAAAGGACAGGAAAAAGTCAAGAGACAAACATTCCACTATGTCTACCAACGAAGCAATTTGGGAAAGCTAATGGGAAAGATATAGCTACAGATGAACCATCTCCTAGCAAAATCATTCTTGAAAATAGGCGCGCTCCTTCTCCGAGTGCTCATTATGCGCCTAAGAGCCACGCGCCTCATCGCCGTGCGCCTCCTAGCCCTATGCGCCCTCCGAGAAAAAGCGCTCCAAAATTTCAAAAGAAAGATTTTGTTAAGTCTAGTTCATCTGACCCAAAGAAGAATGCCATCCTCAAGAAAAGTAAAGAGTTTGTGAAAACTCACGTGATTGGTGGCTTTCATCATTGTTCCATTTGTGATTGTTCAGGACACAAGGCCGTGGAATGCCTTTTGCGATTCACTCCCAATGCCAAAGGACGTAAAAATCCTAAGGTCAAGCAAGAGTGGGTTGTCAAAAGTTTGCTAACCCTAGGACCCAAAAGGAATAAAGGGGACCTGCTTAAATGTCTATATTCAGGTTCTTTGTTTCATGGCTGGATCTTCAAAAGCTAGAAATTATGAATGGATTCTCGATAGTGGGTGTTCAAGACACATGACTGGAGATGAATCCTTATTAGAAGATGTCCATGAAGAAAGGGTCCTCCGTAACATTTGGCGATAATAACAAGGTCAAGTTGTAGCATATGGAAAGCTCAAGAAAGACAAAGTGTGCATTGAAAGAGTCTCACTCGTCGAAGGGCTCAAGCACAACTTATTATCCATATCTCAATTCTGCGACAAAGGATTAGAATGCCATTTCACTTCAACGCAATGTCTTATCAAGAATGGCAAAACTGGAGCTATCTTACTCGCGGGATATCGTAAGACAAATATTTATATTATTGATTTCCATAGTTTGAACTCTAGTACTAATCTTTGTTTTGTAGCAAAAGTGTGAACGAAAATAGTTGGCTGTGGCACAAGCGCTTAAGTCACTTGAACTTCAAGTATCTATCTAAACTCAGCAGGAATAATCTTGTCAAAGGACTTCCCAAGGTTGCTGATCATCATGACAAAAAGTGCGCCGCATGTCAACTTGGCAAACAACCGAAGCAGTCATTCTCAAGCAAGTCTAATCCTTCAACTACTAGATGTTTGCAACTGCTTCACATTGATCTATTTGGACCAGTTTCCACCGCAAGTATTAGAAGAAACAAGTATACTCTAGTTGTGGTGGATGATTATTCAAGATATACATGGGTAGAGATGATGATTACAAAAGATGATTGTTATGATATTCTCACTACCTTATTCGACTGCTCCAAACCCAAAAAGAAGATGACATCGTTAGTGTTCGATCCGACAATGGAACAGAATTCAAGAACAACGGTGTTGCTCGATATTGTGAAGATCATGGGATAGATCACAACTTTTCAACCGCCGGAGTCCCTCAACAAAATGGCGTTGTTGAACGAAAGAATAGAACGTTGATTGAAGCGGGAAAGACGATGATAGCTGAAGCAAAATTGCCTAAGTACTTTTGGGAAGAAGCTATCAACACCGCATGTTTTACTCAAAATCGTTCCCTCATCAACAAACTTCACAACAAGACTCCGTATGAACTTTGGCGTGGTAGAACTCCCAACATTGCATTCTTCAAGATATTGGTTGCAAATGTTATATCCTCTACAACGGAAACGAACATAGAGGTAAATTCGATGCCAAAGCCGACGAAGGTATTTTGTTGGGTATGCCAAACACTCTAAAGCTTTTCGTGTTTTTAATAGAACCACATTAGTGATAGTTGAATCTGTACATGTTACATTTGATGAACATTCTCTCCTTGAGCCACATTTGGCTCCAAATGTTGCTGATGATTCTATTGAGCTAAATGATACAGGTGCTCCTATTTATGTTTGCGCCCACTCAAGATCAGAATCTATCAACACAAGGAAATCCATCTACATCAAATGCGCCTAATTCAATGCATTATGCGCCTGTTGAATCCTCTATTGCGCCTCACTCAAATGATGCGCCTCATGATTCCTCTTACGCGCCTATTTCTACTGCTGCATCTGGTGTTAACCCAAATTTCAATTCTGAGCCAGTTCAACCCCCAAATTCAATGACTTTGAATCTGGTGAAGATGTACCAATTGAAAACCTTCAAATTACTACAACTCAACCTAACTTACCTCCTGAAATTCGTGAAGTTAGAGGTCACCCAATTGCTAATATCATCGGTGATCTACAAGTTGGTGTTCGTACAAGGAGAGCTACAAACTTTGATGCTTACACTGCTTTTATCTCTCAAATTGAACCGAAGAAGGCTGATGAAGCGCTCCAAGATCCTAATTGGGTTGTTGCAATGCAAGAAGAACTCAATCAATTTGAACGATGTAGGTTTGGACTCTAGTTCAAAGACCAAATGATCATGGAGTGATTGGTACAAAATGGGTGTTCAGGAACAAGATGGACGAGAATGGAACCATCACGAGAAACAAAGCAAGATTGGTTGCACAAGGCTATAGGCAAGAAGAAGGAATTGATTACGATGAAACTTTTGCGCCCGTAGCAAGACTTGAAGCTATCAGATTATTTCTAGCTTACGCCGCTCACAAGAACTTCAAGTTATATCAAATGGATGTGAAGAGCGCGTTTCTAAATGGTGAACTCCAAGAACAAGTCTATGTGGCTCAACCACCTGGGTTTGAAGATTCACAATTTCCAAATCATGTGTACAAACTCCAGAAAGCTTTGTATGGACTCAAACAAGCACCAAGAGCATGGTATGATACACTATCCAAGTTTCTCATCGAAAAAGGCTTCACTCGCGGTAAAATCGATACAACTCTTTTCATTGCCAAACATAATGGTCATAAATTACTTGTTCAAATTTATGTTGATGATATTATATTTGGTTCAACTAATGAATTGTTGTGCAAGCGTTTTGAGAAACTAATGAAGAGCAAGTTTGAAATGAGCATGATGGGAGAACTCACATTCTTCTCGGGCTTCAAATCAAGCAAATGAGTGAAGGCATATTTATCAATCAAGCCAAATACACAAAAGACTTAATCAAGAAGTTTGGACTTGAGAACGCTAAAGCATACGATACTCCAATGGCCACAGGCAACAAACTCGACAAAGATCTAAAAGGTAAACGTGTTGATCAAACGCTCTATCGAGGTATGATTGGCTCACTCCTTTATCTTACTGCTAGTAGGCCCGATATTATGTTTAGTGTTTGTGTTTGTGCTCGCTATCAATCCGACCCTAGAGAAGCACACTTAATTGCTGTGAAACGTATTATAAGATATCTCTCTGGCACTGTTAACCTTGGACTTTGGTACACCAAAGATTCGAACTTTAAACTTGTAGGTTACTCAGATGCGGATTATGCAGCGTGCACAATTGATAGGAAAAGCACAAGTGGCACTTGTCATTTCCTCGGATATAGACTTGTGTCATGGGCAAGTAAGAAACAAGCTTCTGTATCTGTTTCAACAACCGAAGCCGAATATATCGCTGCGGGAAGTTGTTGTTGCCAAATACTCTGGATGAAGCAGCAATTGGTGGACTATGATATCATCGAAGAAAATTGTCCCATCTACTGCGACAATACATCAACAATTGCAGTTTCTGAAAATCCTGTCATGCACTCAAAGACCAAGCACATCGACATCAAATATCACTTCCTCAAAGACCACGTGGAGAAAGGCAATATACATTTGGAACACGTGGGAACCGACTATCAAATCGCCAACATTCTAACGAAAGCACTCGACGCGAAACGGTTCATATTTTTGAGAGGCGAAATGGGTATGCTTGAACTCAACTAAATTCAATATAGTTTTGTCAATACTAATGATTTTATGTTTATGTGAATTATGAGTATATTAGGTACAAATGATTAAATCAATTTTTCAAAGTTTCAAGGAAACTATGCGCGCCTAATACTTCTGCGCGCTCAACTCTTTGCGCGCCAAATTCTAGCGCGCGCCTAGCATTCAATGCCTCTTAAGTCATTTTGCGCGCCTAGATGAGTATGCGCCCTGTTAAGGTAATGCGCTCCTTCATGCGCGCATTAACTATTGCGGCTCAATCATTTCTCAAAATTCAATTTCAATGATTGAACGTATTAAATACACAAGTACCAGGTATGTTCATTCTGTTCATTTATTATAGGAATCTATGTCTTTGACATTCCATTAATTGTTCAAGGGTACTTGTGCAATTAAATTTTTCCCTCGTTTTACGCTTTTCAAAAATTTTATTTTCTGGGGATTTATTTCTTGCACCCCAAACTTACACCAAAATAGATGTTTTTGGGGTTTGTGCAAAATTAGTCAAAATTGCTCATACAACTAAAGGGATAGTGGAGCAGTTTTTTCTTTTACCCAATATGTCACATCATGACTCTTTATGTCATTCTGCATTTAATGCCCTTCAAATCCATATATCCCTCATTAATGCGCCTTACACATGTCATGATGAGCCGCCGTTTTTCAAAATCCCTCATAAATACACATCCTTTTAACTTTCCATCTTTTTAAATTTTGACAGTATTATTTCCATATCAGTGCAATTTTTTTCCCAACCTATATATACACTTCCCTTCTCTCTCTCTCTTCTCACCAACTCCCTCATCTCTCTGCACCTCCCTACACTCTCTCTCTCTCCAGTCTCTCCGTTTCTCTCTCTCTCTCTCTCTCTCTTTCATTTCTCTATTTTTTCTTATATATATCGTTAATGGGTCGAAGAAAGCTACAAAATCTACCCAAGACGAAATGGTAATGAATTCTAACTCTTAAACTCTTTAAATTTCTGAATTTTTTTCCTGTGTTCGTCTTTTTCAAAAAACCCGAATGCCCATTTTTCTTGATTAATCTTGCTTCGGTGATCCGTTTTCAAAATCGTTCGTTAGGTTATGTTCGTTTTGCAATTTCGAGTCTTTATAACTAACTTTTTCAACGATCAATTCGCTATTTGGTGCGAATCTGAAAAATCACCATTTCGACTTTTCGGCTTTTAAGATCTTTGAATCCATTTTTTTGGATTCGGTGTTGATTTTTACTTGTTTTGATTTACATATTTGTTATCCTTGTCTTCGTGCGGTCATTTTGATATATTGTATGCTTGATTTGGTGAAGTTTCACGAATTATGTGTTCTTGGTGTTCTTGGTGTTCTTCGAGCATTCAAGACATGTTCTTCGTGTTTCTTCATTATTTCTGCTTGACTTGGGTCTCATAAATTTTCAAAAACTTGTTTTTCAAAATTTTCACTTTTTGATTCTGAAAAATGCATATGTATGTTTGCATGTGTTTGTGTGTTTTTATACTCAGTTTACATTTCTACATAAGTAATGCGCCTATATATGAATTCATGCGCCTAGTATGATTATGCGCACATTGACATTATGCGCCTCAAAGAGATTCTCGCGCTCACATGCGTTTGCGCCTCAATCCTTTATGCGCCTAATATCATTATGCGCCTACACTTATTATGCGCCCCAATTCATACTTAGTCAATTCTTATGTTCAAACTTTTCTTAGTATATTTCATAGAACCTTAAATATGCGCCTTGTATTTCTCTGCGCCTCATAAATTTCATGCACCTACCATAATTATGCGCCTAGATTCATTGTTCTCTCTTATGTTCCTATGACTCTTTGCGCCTAATTATTCTATGCGCCTCAAATTTCATGCGCCTGGTATACACTTTGCTTATTTATGCTTCTATGCGCGTAATTCACACCAATTCCTTTAAATGTTTAATTTGTCAGGATCTATCTAACTTCAGACCTGGTGAAACATTTGATTTGAACGAGCTATCTGCTGACCCTATGGGTGTTGAAATTATGGATTATATCAGACTGGCTGGTCTTCTCCCTTTGTTCACTCTGGAGCAACCTTTCTACTCTCCGCTCCTCGTTGATGAATTTTTCTCTACAGCAGAATTTGTAGAAATTCCAACAGACATTGAAGGAATGGTGCGCTATCGCATTCGCGCAGTAGTTCAAGACGTTGAGATAACCATGTCTGCCGGCACTATAAAGAACGTTGTCAACTTCAAAAACTGGCCCCTTGGGTGTAGCTGGCAAAGTCAATTCCTATTCAGCCGCCGCTCAAAACATTATGGCGCGTTCCCTTCTTCGTATTCCTACGCTTCAAAACAATATCAAAACGGTGGAAATTAGAGATGGTGGTGATTTATTGGCGCATATTGCGCATCTGGTTGGCACTTCCATTATCTTCAAAACTGGAAATGTCAACAGATTTACTATGGAGCAGTGGGAATTCACAGCTGCCATCATGGCAAAAACCATCCTCAACTGGCCTCAGATCTTATTTACTAATCTTCAGGACCAGATTGACAAGTACAATAAAAACAAAGCTGACGGCAAGACAAAGTTCAAGACTCACTGCCGTATTCTCACTAAAATCTTCCTCTCCTACCCTGCGCTTGCAAATTTTCTTGCTGAGAACCCAGCTACCAGACCACTGATGTCCCTGTTTTTGGTAAGGACAGTTTAGTGATGAAGAGGCGCAGAAAGCGCATGGCCAAGCGCGCGCCAAGGGTGAAAGGCGCTCAGTTGGTAGATGAAGCCACTGAGTCAGATGAAGAAGCAGCTGGCGCAGATGGTGAAGAAGAAGCTGCAGTAGCGCCACGCGCAGAACATATCCTGGCGCAGTGAAAGGCAAAGGCAAAGGGATTGCTGAAGAACCAGCAGACCTGCTAAGCGCCCCAGAACGGCACTGAAGAAGAAAAGGAGCTGAAACGCGCTAAAGAAGCCAGTAGACTGGAAGCGCAGTTAAAAAGAGATGAAGAATTCAGATTGAAACAGGCTGCTGATTTATCTAAATCTGAAAGGCGCAAAGGCGCAGGATCTAGCGCTGATGCACGCGCGCCTGCCCATGATGCGCCTCCAACAGTTCATGCGCCTACTCAAACACCATCTTTTGATCGTCAACAAGTCAGAGATAAAATTTCTGCAGATTTATTTGGTGAAGATATTGAGGATCAAGCTCAGGGGGAGCCAGATCAGTTAAGGCGCAAACCATCATCTGTGCGCCCAAAGGCTCCTGCGCCTCATCCTGAAGAAATTTCTTCAAGCGCAGAATATATTCCATCTCCTCCCCGCGCTCCTACTCCGCGCCCCTCTACTCCTGCGCCTCCTCCTCCCACTCCTGATATGAGTGTGGTTATTTCTCTTCTAAAGCAACTCCAGCAAGGCCAGTCTCAAATGAACTCACAGTTGGAGCTTCATACTTCAATGCTTACCCAGCAGGCTGATGAGATTGCTGCCATTAAGGGGAGATAAAGCGCATAGATGCCAACATCAAGGACAAACATTTCCTGACTCCTCAACAATGGAATGACGCTATTGATCAAATGAATGAGCTCTTCAAAGGCACTCTTGCCTCCCTTCATGAGCGCATAGATGGTGGCATTAAACTCACTGATGGCCAAGATTTCATTAATGCTATAAGGGAGGTAGAGTTGAACATAGCGGGTGATATAAGGAAGTTGTTTGAAATGGTGGCTGGAGATAGCCAAAAATTGCTGAGTGTGGTTGATAAACTCAAGGAAGTTAAGGATGAGCTAGAAATCCTAAGTTAACTGTGTATGGTGCTGATCCTGGCGCAGAACCCAAAGCTTCTGAAACTCCTGCGCCTCCAGCTCCTGAAACTCCTGCGCCCTCTTCAAGCTCTGCTCCCAGCGCGCCTGTTGACATTAACTCCCTGCTTTCAAAGATTGATGTTTGAAAGAGTTAGTTGTCACTCACTTCAACGCCGCACACTCCAGCGCAGACAGGCGCTCAGATAGGATTTCCTCTGACATTGTTTCAGCGCAGGCTGCTATTGAGGCTAACTTTCAGAACGTTGCAGAAAACGTCGCTCATCAGCAAGCCATTACTCAACGCACCATTGATGAATATCAAAACATTAATGTTGGTCATTTGCGCTACCTCAGAGACGGCGTCACAGACACTCATGGTTTAGTGAACCGCGCCTATCAACTTTCTAAACAAATCCAGCGCTCGTTTTCTGAAATTGAAGAAGGTTTGAAGGAAGATGACGCGCCTCCTAATCATTAGTTTTCTTTGATTGTAAGAATTTTTTTTGTAAATCCCTTTTCAAGATAGTGTTTTTAGTGCTTACTTGTTTTAGCACATCTTTTGTCCTTGTTCTATTCGAAACTTGTAACTTGTAACTCCTACTTCCCAAGTTTTAATAAGAACAATGCATCACTTATTATCAAACCTTGTTCACTCAAACTCCTTGTTTGTAGAACAATGAATATTGTTTAAATTCATATGCATCATATTGAATTGTTTCATACTTTCATGCATTAAGTTTAAACTTGGTTTAAACACATTTTAAAACTGAAAATCATATATCATCTTGAATGTGTTAAACTGTTGTTCCTATCTTTCCATATGTAACTCTTTATTCTTATTGGAATAGATTAGGAATCTATATCTTGGACTAGTGTGTACATTAACTTGAGACATGATTTACCAATTTCATTCATTTGGACATGTTTTTATCAAGCATAATGTTTGTCATTGATATAGTAGGTAATGGCATCAATCAAATAGGGGGAGATTGTTGGGTATGCCCACACATATCTTAGTTTTTAATGTATTAGGATTTATTAGATTTGATTAATCCATCACCTAAGTTTTATTTCATGGACTTTAGACCCACATGTAAGAAGTATTTATACTTCATTTTTTAAGTTGTCCATTGTTATAGAATAGGCTTAGAAATAGGGCAAGAAGATCAAGATTCAAGATAAATCACAAGTTCAGTTTGAGCCACGCGCCTATGCGCCCCTTTATGCTATGCGCCATGCGCCTTTCAGCGCGCGCGCATATAGCCTCGCGCCTCAAAGATCCACGCGTGTTGTTACGCGCCTCAAATGGACCATGCGCTCTAATGGCTCAACGCGCCTCATCATGGTTGATTTTACACTCAGTGATTAATGAAGACTCGAAGACTTGAAGAGAATTCAAATTACGCCAATGATCCAACGGTGGTTAAAAGATGCATATACGCCCAATCTATTGACACGTGTCCATAACGGTCACATTTATGTTGAGTGTCAAAATGGCTATAATATATGCATGCTCCAATCAACGAGCGACAGCTCATCTTATCCACAAAGATTTCCAACGGCTAGTTTTTTGAAGTTCACTATAAATACCCCATAACTTCAACATTTTGAAGTTGCTGAGTTTTGCTAAGAATTTCAAGAATTTCTCTCTCAAAGCATTTGTTGAAGATTTGAAGATTGCCTTCGTTTTTCCAGATTTCTCAAGAACATCTTCATACCTTCATCCTTAGCCAGATCTTCAAAGCCTTAACACTTTAGTTTCTTGTGCTCTCCATCTCAAAGATCTAAAGAGCCTTGATACTAAGAACACACACGCACCTCTTTAAGATTAATCATTTAGATTCATCTTTTAGAGATACACCGGTTATTGTTTTGGATTTGTTCTTTCATAGTAATAGATCTTGAGTTAGTGTATAAGCTCAACATTGTAATTTGTAACACTCCTCATTATATAAGATCTCGATTAGAAATCCAAGACTAACCATCTTGGTAGAGGACGTAGATCTTTCATTGATCGAACCTCTCCAAATAGCTCGTGTTATTATCTTGTTATTCTTTCAAGTCATTATTTTCACTCACTACTTGCTTGTTTACTCATTGTAGATTGTTTGAACTGAATTGTGTTGTGTTTGTTATATCATTTGCCTTAGTTCCTTATTTCACTCACTTTGAGCAAAATACTTAGTGTGTGTGTTGCGCTCCCTTTATCACTTTGCGCCTATTTTCATTACTAAATTCCGCTGTGCATTTCACTCACTCACTTAGGCGCATTTCATAACGCTTACTTGATAAAGTGCGCATTCGCAATTGAGTTTTTCAAGGGTACGAAAAGAATTTTAAAACAGCTATTCACCCCCCCCCCCTCTAGCTATTTTTCATACCCTTGTTGCCCTTTGGGACCAACAAAGAAATGCCATAAATATCGAATAACCTATTGACTTGTTATTGACAACCATGCAACAATGTTCTAGGGTCCCCGAACATACACCAAGTGATCCTATAAATTATTCTTAAGTTGATAACATGATCATGAAAGTAATGTAAGTGAGAGGTGGTCCAATCATGCCTTTAGTAGTGTTAATGCAGTCCCAACTCTAGGTTAAACAATAGCACCTATAATGGCTAATAAAAACAAACCCTCGGATCATCACCGACCATGGCCAACATCCCAAAATATAAAGAGAACAAATTTTTAAAATTTTTTCTATTTTTTTGGAGGGTGACAACTATATACACTCCCCTATAACCACAAACTCGGAGAGATTCCTACCCCAAACTCAAAACATGATATGTCCTCATAGCATAAGGAACTAAAGCATGCTTTGGGTTCAAAGGATGGCATGACACAACAAAATGATAAAATGAAAGCAAAATAAATGTCCTAGTTGGTTGCCTCCCAACAAGCGCATTTGGTTTAAGGTCGTTAGCCCGATCGTTGCCCAGTTTGGATTTCACCTTTCTTCCTTTGGCCCACTTTGCATTCTCACGGGTCCTTATCTTCAGCTCGAGCCCCATTTACATTCCCCTTTTTATTTTATCATTTAGTACCACAAGGGATTGTTGGCATCGTCGCTTCTTGAGCTCTTCCACTGTGGCCTCTCACCACTTTTTCACTATTACAAGATGGAAGGGGTACCATAATGATGATCACGTTTTCATTGGGACCGTTACGGGTAGTCTCATTCGTATCATGAACCTCCTCACTATCCCTCTTCTCATCACCATATAAAGCAAACTCAAGCTCCTCAATAGCTATCTCATACCATGTTTTCTCCACCGTTTTTGTTTTCTCCACATCCGCTGTACAAACACTCGCATTATCGAAAGAGGAACCATCTTTAGAGTCAACATTTGAGATTTCATAGACAAAATTCTCCTTTGCATCTTCCAAAAGTTTCTCTTCGAGTGACTCATCCGTAAAGGAAACATTAGAGATTTCATAGACAAAATTCTGTTTTGCGTCCTCCTCGGTTTGCTTTCCATATTTTGGTGGTGGTTTAAAATATGACTCAAAAAATGAGTCATAGACACACTCTTCCCCATCAGCATTTAGATACCAAACCAGGGTTGAAGGTTGCTCTTCCACTTGAGTCTGTATAGGAGTAGTATCCGGCTCACGGTTCCTCAACATCTCTAACATTGTGATCATGTGTTCCTCCATCCTATCCATAGTCTCCTCCCATTCTTGTTTTAGAGGTTGTGGAGGTATTGGGGCACAGTATGTTGGCTCTTGATTATTCCAAGTCATGTATGAATGATTTTCCCACCCTTGACTATAAGAGTATGGGGGAGGATCATATTGGGGTTGCCATGACTCGAAATAATTTCTTGTTTGAACCTGTGGATAATACTCAGAAAAATATGTCCTAAATGGACAATAATTAGGAGCATGAGAATAAGACCCACAATTCAGATACGACTCATACATGTCTGGTTCATTCTATGAGTCTTTGAGTATACAATAAAGAAATAAATACTAAAAAAAAAACTAACAAAAAAATTAAAAAAAAAAAAAATAAGAAAAACAAAAGAAAACTATTTACACTACCTAAACAAACTTGTTAACCTAATCAATTCCCCGGCAACGGCGCCAAAAACTTGATGGAGAAAATCTCCCTCTAATTAAATTATCTAGCAAGTGTACTAGTTACCGATGTAGTAGTATGCACAAGCAAGGGTCGAATCCACAGAGACTAGATTGGAAAACAAGAATGTAAATTAAAACAGAAAATAAAATATGGGGTTTGGTTTTTTATTTATTTATAACTATTAAAGCAATAACTAAAATTAAACTAATAAAACAAATAAAATCAAGATTAACTAATAGATTCACAAATTGGATTCACAAATATTTTCACTCTATTGCTATGCTCCTACTGACAAAATCAATCTCATTCTTGGGTTCGTTCACGAAAGTAAGAATTGGGACGGTTCGGTCGCCGGATTACAATTCTATAGCTCTTTTTATGAAATACCTTCTATTACGGCAGTATAACAAGCGAAGAACGCGTTAAGATTTTAAGAACATATGAACCTACACTATGATGATTTCTATTACGGCCTCAATCAAGTGTAATTATCAAAAAAGTGGTCAACGTATCAATTCCGAGTTACCGCAACAATTGATATCCAATAATTCTAAAGCCAATTTATATCTAACATATAATTGAAACTAAATAATTAAGCATGAAGAATATTTTGATAAACAAGAATAAGAAAGAATGGAAGAATTAATTCTATAGCATAGAGATTTAGTATTTGTTACTACCAATTCATGAATCTAATTATTAACTACTAATAATAATAAAATCAAGAACAAGAAAAATAATAAAGAACATCAAACCCTGAATTAAATTGATGAATCCTTGTTTACAACCTTGAAATCTTGAATAAAAGTATGTATAAAGTATGAATCAAATAAATTGGATGGAGTGTTATATTTTTACTAGGGCTAAAGTGGTGTAAAAATAGGAAAAACCTTAGGATTCCTTGTTGAAAAAGGATAAATAAATGTTGATGGCCGGAATTCCTAGGATCCCCTGGGTTTTTTTAGTTTCCAGAAAAGTCTTTCGAAAATTCCCCAAAGGTCCTCCAGAAATTCCAAAAATCCCCTGGAAATTTGGAAATTACTGAAAAGCCCATCATAATTCAGATAATTCCTCAAAGGTCCATGGAAAATTCCCCTAAGGTCCCTGGGCTGTGTGGGCACTCAAAGTCAGATTTGCTGGGAAATCTTGGGTTAAGATCTGATGTTGTACCATTGCTTTGATGACTTGTACAATTTTCGCGCAAACTTCCGTAGGCCATAACTTCTTTATACGAACTCCGATTTGGACGTGTAAACTATTTTTGGAAAGCTCCTTTCGAGTACTATCCAATGGAATTTATTACTCAGTAGTCACATCTCTTTATTTTTATGTTCTGGTCCGTTCTTTATCCTTCTTTTTCGCACTTTAACGCCTATGAACCATACATTCTTTCGCTCCTTTCCTATACTTATAAGAACTCAAAAAAAATATCAAAACATCCAAGGTTGAGCATCTAATAAGTCATAGAAGTATATGATTTGGATGGGTAAAAACACATCCATCAAGGGGCAATGATAATGTTCTGATGTTTAAATGGGCAAAGCATAACATTGCGATAGCTTCTGTTCTGCGTTTTGAGAAAGGAGTTGCGAACGACGAACCGGTCATTATGCTCATACAGAACGAGAAGATTTTTGCCGCACATTTGCAGACGGACGGACAGACTGAGGATACTAACCGGATTGTGGGGAATGTGATCAGCCGTGTTTGTAGAGGAGACTGATGTAAGAGGATCGCAGCCTCCCCCGGACCAGTCAAGCAGCCCTGCCGGATCAGACATTGCACGACCGCGCCAAGCAAAGAGTTCGACCGTGCAGAAAATTGGAGACAGGGGAGGGACCTCGACAGCAATGGCACGACCGTGCCACAACCAAAGCACGAGCGTGCCGAAATTCGCCAGGAAGGTTTATGGGTGCGGCAGAGTTGGCACAGCCGCGCCAAACAAAGGGCACGACCGTGCCCGGCGGTAGATCTGATTTTTAAGTTTACGTATTTTCGTTTTTCACGCATAATAGCTAGGTTATTCTTGGTATTTGCTGAACTAGGGTTTTGATATTTTGTTATGAAGTATAAATACTCTTTTAGTTCATTGTGTTAGGGTTAGCTTTTATTATTGATTGAATTTATTCAAAGATTTCTCTCTTTTATCTGGTGGATTCCAGGTTTTCTCTGGTGGATTCCAGATTTGTGTGTTTGAGGGTTCATCGCTTGTGAACTCTTGTGATTAGTGTGCTAATCACGAATTCTATCGCTTCCGTGCTGCGTCACCTTGTGAGACCGTTCCAGCCATTTTTATTTATTTTTTATTTTTTTTAATTTTATTTTATTTTAATTTTTTCCCCTGCTATTTTCTGCTAGCCAGCAAAAGTAACACTTTTTATAAGGAAATGTAACACTTTTTTCTCATATGTAACACTTTTTTTTTTCAAAAAAAAAAAAAAAACTATTTATATTATTTTGCGAAATTGATGTTACATCTTACAATAAAGTGTTACTTTTTTAAGACCAAACTGTTACTTTCTTCATAAGAAAGTGTTACATTTTACTATGACGAGCAGCTCACTTGTTTTGTATTCCCTCCGTCCCATCTTAAACTAAAAAAAAAAAAAAAAAAAAGTGGGCACAAGAATTAAGATGGGAATTTTTATAGTATAAAATATAGATAGTGGGGTAGAGTGTTGTGAGTATTGAGAGTGGGTAGGAGGGAGCAAGTGGGGTAGGGAATAGGTAATGGATAGTAGTTGTGTGTATGACATGTAGGTCCCACTAAATAAAAAATATAAATAACTTTCTTTTTTTGGATTTTGAAGTTTAAAATGGGACACCCAAAAGGGAAATTTTTTAAGTTTAAAATGGGACGCAGGGAGTATGTTACAAAATATTTTTAAAAAAAATTATAATAAAACCATATCATGACCTATGTAGTATTTTCGTCTCGTCGAGACGAACACAACGGTATTTTTTTAAAAAATATCGACTTCAAAATCTCAAGATATAGCCTTTTAAAATTATTGGAGTTTTTTTTTTTTAACAAACACGTGGATTGGGAAAAGGGGGGCGGCCGTCTCACGCGCCGTCTCACAGCGTGAGACGGTCGCATACAAGTATTGTTCATAAAACAAATATTAATAAATGTAATCATAAAATTTTGAATAGTTTACCATCAAAACAATAATAATTATTTCAAATTAAAATTTAGTTGTAATCACAATATCTTTTTAAAATGCCACATTTAGTTATTTTGCATATCTAACCATTTAAATGGCTTCTAGAAAGAGCGGATGGGCCGCTTTCAGGATCCTAAGCAAACTTGTGGCCACAATGTAAATAAACCAATTCACATGTCAATAGCAATACTTCAAAGTCAAAGCCCAAACAGCAGGAAGCTTCCTTCTTCCTTCTTCTTTTCTTACATCCTTGATCCGTCACATTTTATTTTTAACATTTTATTTTTATTTAACATGCTTTAAACAAAGAGCTAGTCTCCCATAAGAACACTATGACCCGTCTCTTTTATGAGACGGGTTTTTTACCCGGATCTATGACCCATTGGGCGTAACCTACCACGTGGCAGTCACCCATTGGCCAATTTTTTTTATTTTTTTTGGCTTTTTTTTAGTTTATATATTTATATTTTTGCCTTTTTCGTCGTTTACAAAAGTAATAGTTACCATAACTTAATGTAATGCTCATAAGTAAACGTAACACTTGTTTTACAAAAACAAAAGTTCGTTTTACCCATTTTTCAAATGTAATACTAACTATAATTACATGTAACCCAAACAATATCTAAATGCAATTATCATTTATACTTAAATGTAATAGTGTTTTTACAAAAATATAAAATACTGTGTATTTTGATTTTATTTTTTAAAAGTAACATTTGAAAAATAACAACTTATATACATGAATGTAATTTTTTGTACAAGTAAATGTAACACTTTAGCAGTGTTCTAAAAAGCGCTAGGCGGCGAAGCCGGGCCTAGCACCTAGGGGACTGGGCGGGGCCGAGAAATTAACATATTTTTATATTTTTTAATATATATATATATATATATATATATCCAAAAAAAATATGTATATTTTTTATTTTTAAAAATTAATAATATTAATTTAATTTAAAAAATCATAACTACCTTATCAAAAAATAATGATACTTATTTTTGTTATTTATCAAAATACACAAAGAAGGGATTTAGAGAAAAAAAAAAAAAGAAGCCACACACACGTAGCACACACCCACACAGCACACACTAAAAAAAAAAAAAGTTCCAACGTGGGTTAATAGGCCCTTCTTCTAGATGGCAGGCCCATACTTTTTCAATCTCTCTCCACATAAATATTTTGTCTCTCTCTCTCGCTCTCTATCACTCCATCGCCGTTTCTCTCTGTTTCGATTTTTCTCAGCGCTCTTTCTTTTTCTTCTCTATCTCTGCTCCGCTTGGCCAAATCCTTTGCTCTTAAGATTTTATTCACACTATTTTCTTTCACAGCCCTTCAAAAATCAAACAGACTATAACTGAAATTTGTTTTCCAGCGAGAGTCGACGGTGATGATCGAACTTCCGACGACTGTTACTGAGGCGTATCTGAGCGCCTAGACGACGCCTAGACCGCCTAATCGGCGCCGAATCCGCCTAATCGCCCGCCTTGTTGAGGGAGCGCCTTTTTCCGGCGACTTGGTCGTAGTCGCGGCGTTGCACCACCGCCCAGCGCCTAGGCGCCGCCTAGGGCGATTTTTAGAACACTGCACTTTAGTAGATGAAATTGTAACAGATGTCTATAGATAACGTAATACTTTTACATGTATCATGATAAATTGAACCCATTGTAACTTATTATTTGAAAACATATAGATATACTATTATTTTTCTATACATATGTGTTACAAATTATGTATAAACACTGTTACATATAAGTAACACGTTCGTTACATTTTTAATTGAAATAAGTATTACTTTGGGCAAACGAAGAAAACAGAGAAAAAAACACTGTTACTTTTCTCTATATATGTATTACTTTTACTTATGAACAATGTTACTTTATATGTATACAGTCATTACATTAAGTTATAGTGACTATTACTTTTGACAAAGCGAAAAAAAAACAAAAAAAAAATTAAAATAATAATAATAAATGGGGCCTATGAGAGGCTGCCACGTGGCAGGTTCGCCCCCATGGGACATGGAGCCGGTTCGTGTGTCGGGTCGGGTCAAAAAATCCGTCTCTACCATGAGACGGGTTTTTCGTGTTCTCACCTAAGTTTTTGTCTTAAACAAAACAATCCGTCTCACAAAAACTAATACCGAGTATCATTATGAATTTTCATTTTAATGAGCCTCATAAAATTTTATTCAAATGGTGATTTTTTGAATGCCGAATTGAGACAGTTTTCAAGTTTTATTTAGAGTAATCTGTATGTTTCAAGATTTACATCGAAATTGTAATTGTTGTAGGTTAAGAAATGGATCTATTATGGAGGTTTGGGATGAGCCTCCGGCCTTTGTGAAGTGCCGTCTATTTTCATATTAATGCAATTGAAGTTGTTATTTTCGGAAAAAAAAAAGTAGTGACGACGCAAAAAATTTATATGAAGAAGGCCATAATTACAATTTAATGTTATTTCCTTAAAAAAAAAAAAAAAAAAAAAAATTAAAGCTAAAGATATTTATTTGTAACTTCAAATCATTCAAATCAGAGGCGGAGCTACCCTTAAGGGAAAGGGGCCAATTGCCCCCATTGATTTTTTAAAAACAAAAATTTACTAGTGCAAATTTTACAAAAATTTTGAGGTTTAGTACAATTTTTTGAAATTTGCCCCCTTTGAGATAAAAGAATTAATACACTAGATTATTATTATTTTTTTGCCCTCATTGACAAAAATACAGTTGAAATTTTATTGTAGTGTAACTTTGCCCTCATTGAAAAAAAATCATGGCTCCAACACTGCTTCAAATGTAGTAAAATGTCATGTAAATTAGGGAGGTAAGCGGTTCGTTCCGGATTGTGATTTGAGATCCGAATCGAACCAAACTTTATTGTCCAGTTTGGTTCCGTCAAAATTAGTAAATTGCATGGTTTAGTTTGGTTACCCCTTCAGACCAAATCAGACTGAACCTAACAAGACGAAATCACAAGACCGAATCACCAGACCGAACTGTCAAAACGCATATATCAACCATAAAATGTTTCTCCCGTACCTTTTTTCATTCTCCGGTACCCCTTGATGTTTTTGCATATTCACTAAAAAAATTACACAAAAGATAATGAGTCGCAGTCTAAACCATGTTATGAATCGTGGTATGAACAATAGTCTGAATGGTGGTTTGAAAATCGGTCTAAACCACAATCTAAATCATGGTTGAGATGGTCTCTTGTGAGAACACTTAGATCCGTCTTATAGAAGAGACGGGTCGACCCATAACCCGTGTACAACATTCTCCGTGAAGCGTAGGATCCCAACCCATGCTCCACTCAAAATCTGCCACGTGGCAACTGTGTTACTTATAAAGTAACATTGTCTATAAGTAAACGTAACACCAGTTTTACAAAAAATAATAGCTCATTTTACTCATCTTTCAACTATAATACTAACTATAAATACATGTAACACTAACAATAAGTGAATATAATTATCGTTATACTGAAATGTAATAGTGTTTTTACAGATTTTATTTTTGAGTATTTTGATTTTATTTTTTAAAAGAAAGTAACTTTTTAAAAATAACAACTTATATACATGAATGTAATTATTTGTACAAGTAAATGTAACACTTTAGTAGATGGAATTGTAACAGAATTCTTTAGATAATGTAATATTTTTACATGTATCATGATAAATTGAACCCACTGGAACTTATTATTTGAAAACATATAGATATACTATTATACAAGTAAACGTAACTGTTTTACAATGTTATTATACAAGTAAAATGTAACATTCATTTATAAAAATTGTTACTTGCGTATTTTACAATGTTACTAACACATGTGTTTTTAGTACTAAAGTGTGAATTGTTGAATTATTACTTTTCTATACATATGTGTTACAATTATGTATAAACATTGTTACATATAAGTATCACGTTCGTTACATTTTAGTTATAAAAAAAACAATGTTACTTTTCCGTATATATGTATTATTTTTATGTATACAAATTGTTACATATAAGTAACACGTTTGTTACATTTAGTTATAGTAACTATTACTTTTGGCAAACCGAAAAAAAAAAAAAAAAAAAAAATTGCATGTGGGTCATGGGTCAGAAATGACACGTCTCTAACTATGAGACGGGTCATGATGTTCTCATACAAGTTTTTGTCATCATGGTTTGAACCGCGGTCGGAATTACATTGCTGAACCGCAGTCTGAATCAAGCCACTGCGGTTTGGTTTAATTCGGTTTTAAACTTTTTCATTGTTCAATTTATTTAAAAAAAAAAAAAAACCAAATCAATGAATAGTAGTTCAGTATGTAAATTCTAACGGAACTATTTGCACCTTCTTTATGTCAAATGAACTCCCTGCCTTGCTGTCTTTAGGTATACTAAGACTATCAAAAATTTCAAATACTACGAGAATAATTAAAATATACTCCTTCCGTCCCTCTTTAATCTATAAAATTTGCTATTCTGGTTGTCCCACTTTAATCTATAAAGTTCCAAAAAAGAAATGTTTTAATACTTTTAAAATAATGGGATCCACTTGTCATATTCACAACAACTATACACTTACTATTCTCTACCCCACTTTCTCTCTCCCACTCAACTATATATATGATTTTGTATGTGAATTAAGAAAAAGTAAAATATCGTGTGTATGAAAAGTAAAGTTAGAGAGAGAGTGGATAGAAAGTTTTTGTTGTAAGAATATGAGAATTACAAGTGGGTTCTATTGTCTATTTTAAGTAATAAAGTAAAGTAAGAATTTTGAATTAGAACATAATTAAAAAAAAAAAGTAAAAACTTTAAATTAAATCGGAAGTGAAAGGGAGTATATAAATATATATATATATATATATAATAGATAGATAGATATAGGTAATTTCTCTTAAACATTCCCTTAATCAAGCTTGCTTCATGACTACCTACCTATAGTCCTAATTAAGAAATAGTTACCCAAAGATATACCAAGGATTTGAAGGAAGAGAAAGTCCACTTTCCCTTTTGAGTCTACTTTAACAAAAGCAAAAGACAGGTAGGAAGGGATTTGACCATTGTTTTTTCTTTTAAAAGCCAGGCCACCAAATAAAGTGAAAATAACTTTATTTAATTTTATTAATACTTAATTAATCTTTTTACCAGTAAACTAAGGCAGTACGAATTATGTGAGTGCCAAATTCCTAAAAATATTATTATAACAACAACAAAGCCTTAGTCCCAAAATAATTTGGGGTCGACTAACATGAATCCTCATATGTCATCGTGATAAAAGGAAGAGAGAGAGAGAGAGAGAGAGAGAGAGAGAGAGAGAGAGAGAGAGAGAGAGAGAGAGAGAGGAAAATGATGGAGAAAATAAAATAAAATAAATAAATAAATAAATAATAATAAAAAGTACGATCAACCCCCATCATTCACATGAATTTTCGCCATCCACTCCGGCCTCTTCAACGCCACATCTTCATCCACTCCGAGTAAACTCATATCCTTTTCAATCACCTTAATCCAAGTTTGCTTGGGTCTTCCCCTACCCCTCGCCATTTTATCACTTCTCCACTCTTCAGGCCTCCTAATCGGTGCATCACTCGGTCTCCATCTCACATGACCAAACCACCTTAGACGATGCTCCCTCATTTTATCCTCAATGGGCGCAACTCCTACTTTACCCCTGATCACCTCATTTCTCAATCGATCTTTTCTTGTATGCCCACACATCCATCGTAGCATACGCATCTCCGCTACATTCATCTTATGAATATGACACTGTTTCACGGCCCAACATTCAGTGCTATAAAGCAGTGCAGGCCTAATTGCCGTACGATAGAATTTTCCCTTTAATCTATTTGGCATGACACGATCACAAAGAAACCCTGTGGCACTCTTCCACTTTAACCAACATGCTTTAATCCTATGAGCCACATCTCCATCCAATTCTCCATCTTTTTGGATAATAGATCCAAGATAGCGAAAGAACTCGGAAGCTTGGACAATCTTTCCATCGAATGTGATCACTCCTGCCTCTCTGCTTCCAACTTTGCTAAATTTACACTCCATATATTCAGTCTTGCTTCTGCTTAACCTAAAACCTCGAGATTCCAAAGTGTGTCTCACAACTCCAATTTACTTTCAACACCTTCTTTTGTCTCATCAATCAGCACAATATCATCTGCGAACAACATACACCATGGAATATCATCTTGGATTGACCTCGTCACTTGGTCCATTATCAGGGCAAAGAGAAAGGGACTAAGTGCAGAGCCTTGATGCAATCCAATCGTGATAGGAAACTCTTCTGTCTTCCCAACGCTTGTCCGTACATTAGTACTAACTCCATTATACATGTCCTTGATAATATCAATATATTTCTTTGAAACGCCTTTCTTTACTAAAGCCCACCAAAGTACCTCTCTTGGCACTTTATCATACGCCTTTTCCAAATCAATGAAAACCATATGCAAATCTTTCTTTTTATCTCGATATTTCTCCATGATTTGTCTCATAAGATAGATTGCGTCCATAGTCGATCTGCCGGGCATAAATCCAAATTGGTTATCCGAAATATTCACAATTTTTCTTAGCCGTTGTGCAATCACTCTTTCCCAAAGTTTCATAGTACGGCTCATTAGTTTGATCCCTCGATAGTTGGCACAATCTTGGACATCACCTTTGTTCTTATACAAAGGGATTAGAGTACTTTTTCTCCACTCCAATGGCATTGTGTTACTTCTCTATATCTTGTTGAATAGTGTTGTTAACCAATTTATTCCCCTCTCCCCAAAACATCTCCACACCTCAATTGGTATTCCATCCGGCCCCACGGCTTTCTTTAATCCCATCTTTTTCATCGCCATTTCCACTTCACCCTTTTGAATTCGCCGCATAAAATCTCGATTAATCATACTCGAAGGGATAGTTATATGTCCAATATCCTGCTCTTGATTTCCATTAAACAAGGTATTGAAGTACGAACTCCACCTATCTTTTATCTCTTTATCCCCGACCAACACTCTTTGGTCTGCATCCTTCACACATTTAACTCTCCCAATGTCTTGTGTCCTCTTATCCCTCATACGAGCAAGTCTATAGATGTCTTTTCCACTTCTTTTGTATCCAATCTATCATAAAGTTTCTGATTCACCTTTGCTCTTGCAGCTTTTACTGCTTTCTTTGCTTCTCTTCTAGCCTCCTTATACCTCTCATAGTTCTCCTCACTCCTGCATTTTCCCAATAATTTATAGCATTCTCGCTTGCTCTTTATCGCTTGCTTTACTTCCTCATTCCACCATGATATGTCCTTACTTGGTGGCACACTTCCTTTAGATTCTCCAAAGAATTCTCTCGCCACCTCCTTTATGGTATGCTCCATCTTAGTCCAGGTCGAATCTATATCCATATCCTCCATATTACCCGACCAAATACCAGTAGTGTCCATCTTAGCTAGAAATCTCTGTTGATTCTCCCCTTGAAGCCTCCACCACTTGATTCTAGGTTCTACTAGTGGTTTTCTCTTCCTTGAAATTCCCCTACTTCGAAAATCAAGTACCACAAGTCTATGTTGAGTTGCAGTACTTTCACCTGGAATAACCTTGCAGTCAGTGTAACTCTTTCTACAAGCATTTCTTACTAAGAAGAAGTCAATCTGACTCGCATTACCTCCACTTCTATAGGTCACCAAGTGTGATTCTCTCTTCTTGAACCAAGTGTTCATTATACTCAAGTCATATGCCATCGCAAACTCCAGGATCCCATTCCCTGCTTCATTCCTCTCCCCAAAACCAAAACCTCCATGAATGCTCTCAAAGTCCTGTCGACTAGACCCCACATGTCCATTAAGATCGCCCCCAACGACTAACTTCTCACCACTAGGTACGCGTTGCACAACCTCCTCTATATCTTCCCAAAACTCTTGTTTAATAGATGCGTCAAACCCTACTTGTGGTGCATAGGCACTAATAATAGTTATAATCTCATCACTAACGACAAGTTTAATACCAATAATCCGGTCACTCTTCCTGTACACCTCCACAACATCATCGATATACTCCTTGTCAATAATGATACCTACTCCATTCCTACCCTTATCCTTTCCTGAATACCAAAGCTTAAAACCCCAAGGTGTTATTTCTTTAGATTTCTCTCCAACCCACTTAGTTTCTCGTAGACACATTATGTGAATCTTTCTCCCCCTCATAACCTCCACCACTTCTGCTGATCTCCCTGTCAAAGAGCCTATGTTCCAAGTTCCAAAGCGCATCCCACTAATTTTACCCCCACCATGGACTAGCTTCTTTACCCGCACTCGCCCGCAATGCAGGAACCCTTGCATGTTTGACACCACCCCCGGGCGCCGAGGTGGCGCGTCGCTTCCGGGCGACGACCTAGGAACCTTTGGATACTTATCACTACACTCAGGCCTAGGGATGACCAAACACGGTTCCGGTTACGGTTCCGGTTCGGAACCGCCGGTTCCGGTTCGGAACCGCCGGTTCCGGTTCGGCTTTTATGTGAACCTTAACCGGCCCTTGGTTACACCGGTTCCGGTTCCGGTTGTCACAATACGGTTCCGGTTCGATTCCGGTCCGGTTCCGGTTCGGTTCCACGGTTCATTTTTTGATGGTTTTTTAACGGTTAATTCTGATGAAACTGTTAGAAATCGGTCAAAAACACATTTTTATTATTTTCATTCACTGATTTTGGCAAAAAAAAAAAAATCAGTCAAAACACAACTTTTCTTGTCAACTTTCCATTAGTAACGGTCAATTCTAATGAAACTGTTAGAAATCTAATGATTTTGATGGTATTTTAACGGTTTTACTGACGGTTCAGACGGTTCCGGTTCGCGGTTTGGTTGGGCGGTTCGGAACCGCCGGTTCACGGTTTTTTGGGGGGTTGAACCTTAACCGGCCCTTATCCAAAACGGTTCCGGTTCCCACGGTTCCGGTTTTCGTGGCGGTTCATGGCGGTTACGGTTTTTTCGGTTCCGGTTCTGGGCCGGTTCGACGGTTCCGGTCCGGTTTGGCCATCCCTACTCAGGCCTAGGAAGTGTAGCGCGTCGCTGTGAAGGGAACGCCCCAACGATATTCATATTTGGATTCATGTCATAAGAAATGTGACAAAGTTTTTACGCTGGCTGTCACATGCCTACCGCAACCCTCATCCTTTATCCTGGCTTGGGACAGGCAAGGGTAAATCCTTAGCGGATTTAATCCTTGGCGGATTTCCTAAAAATATTATTATAAATTTTAAAATTTATATAAATAAAATCTTCTTCTATTATCAATTAAAGTTCAATCCACTTTATTATTGTACTTTTCCAATTGAAAATTGTTGTCATAGTGACACAAAGTATTTGTCTAGTGAGGTTCAAAAGGGTTATCCCATAGTTATAAATACCGTCCCGGCAAGCGCACCGGTTTTGCTACTGAAACAGGACGTATTGGTACCGGAACGTACCGGTGCACCGTACCGGATTTACCGCACTTTTTAAATAATTATAAATATATAGTATACATTTTATAGGAAAAAAATAGTCTGATTTATTCTTTGTCCAAAACGATAATTCTACATGTAGTTAACATAATAAATTAAATGTGTATAACATATAACTAAATAAAATATTAGCATTAAAGCTTGTACAATTTTCTTAAATGAAGTCAAACAAAATAAGTACTCCCTTGGTCAAACCAACTTTGACTAACATTTTATGCTAAATAATTTATCTTCATACAAATTTAAAATAGTTATTGATAATGTTTTTATTACTAATTTAGTAACTTTTTTAAAATTTTATGAAAATTAATGATTTAGCATAAAATGTTAGTCAAAGTTCAAGTTAGTTTGACCCAAAAAATGCCGATTGGTATGGGACAATGGGAATATGAGCTAACATATTTTTATCTCCGTATATATTTAATTAAGTAATTTTCTTTGAAGACTGAAATCTGAACATAGCATAGCAACAAAGCAACAAAGGGGCCATCATAATCGATTGCAGTTGTAGACCATTTTCCAACCTGTAACACCATTTAAGCCACTATTGTACTTGTTTTGACAAACACTAAAAGATCCCATCCTCAACACTTCTTCCATTTGTACAATTCTAGAGAGAGTGAGAACCAGGACTCCTTCGTCAACGGTAGGGAAACATCTCCACCAAAGGTTGAAGACCCCTTTCACCGGCTACTCCACCTCTCCTTCTCTTCCGGCCATTTATCCTCCACCACCAACCATTCTAACTCCATCCCCTCCGTCTCCATATCTGGTTCCTCCTCCTGGTCTGTCTGATATCAATCCAGCTTCATTTTCTTCAATAATTTCATCCCGCCCGGAAATCCGAATCTCGGCCGGTTCAGACCGGTTTGACCGGAACAAGCCGGTTCAGAGCGAGATTTAAAACGAGACGGAATGTTCGCCGTTCCGCACCGGTTTCCGACCGGAACGGTGCGTACCGGCCGATACGGACCAGTACGGGACGGGATTTATAACTATGGGTTATCCGGCCCGGCCCGCCCAAGCTCACGTCCGCGGGCTTGACCGGTCGGCCCTTCTCACGGATGGATAAAAGTCCAGCCCGGCCCGTCGTTTTCAGTTGGCTCCGGCCCGTCCGTTTGGTCCGGACCAAAAGGTTCATGGGTTAAACGGATTTTGTCCCTTTTTTTTTTTGTTGTTTAAAATCAGAAAATCCTTTAATAAATTATAAAAAAAAAAATTAAATGACTTAGACTTAATAAAAAAACTTATTAAAATATATATAAAAAATAAAATACACATTAAAAGTAATTTAATATGTGCTTTAATATTTATTTTATATTTAAATAGAGTTAGTTATTAAATTTAAGTTATTTTAGAATAGATTGAATTCTTCATTTAGGAAATGATGGGCCATACGGACACAGGCCAAACGGACCAAGATATCCGCGGGGTTTGGCCTGACCCGTGCATCATTTCCACAACCGGGCCCAAATCGAGAATAGGGCGGGTTTGGACACGGGCTCACGGACCCAGACCATACGGACACGGGCTGACGGGCTCAAACGGGTTCCGTGGGCTTGGGCCCAAAGTGAACATCACCAATTTGGTCCAATATACTCCCTCCGTCCCACCTCATTTGAGACTTATTTTCATTTTGGTCCGTCCCACTTCACTTAAGACTCCCTAAAATGGTAATCTTTTTATAATTTTATATTCAATCTATCCCACCCACTCATTCTCTCTCTTCATTTTCCACCACACAATTCATTCAACCAACCTACTAACCCCACGCATTATCTCTCTTCATTTTCTACCACACATTTTTCTTATTTTATTATTATTCCTTAGTTATTGTGCTCACCTCTTAGGTCTCAAGTGAGGTGGGACGGAAAAAGTAGTTACCGTCTTTAGGTTAATACTTCATCCGTCCCATTTCAAATTGCAAAAGTTGCCAAAAAGGGTGTCCCAACTAAAATTGCAAAATCCAAAAATGACATGTTTTTACCCACTTGCACACTCACATCCACTAACCCACTAACTATTCTCTACCCAACTTTTTCTCTCCCACTCAACTATCAACACTCACAACACATCACATTTTTCACTTTTTCCCTTAATCCTTGTGCCAACCTAGTATTTGCAATTTAAAATGGGACGGAGGGAGTATATTAAAATGTCACTTTTAGGCTTACGTTGAAAATTCTACAGTATTTATTATATTTTATTGTGAAGTAATATAATAGAGAGACGGTTAGTATAATAAAGTTGATACATTCTTCAATAAGTTGTAGTACTACTTAATTTTGAAAAGAATACCAATAACTCCCATAAAAAAAAACTTTTATATTCTAAAAATCCAAAAAAATAAATCTTCAATTTAAAAAGTCATAAATATAAATTATCAATATTAAAAATTCCAAACGTTAACTATTTTACTAACACCATTAGGTTTGAAAATTCATATTAGTATATATTTAACTTTCCTTTCAATTAATGCCATGTTAGAAATATTTTTTAAAAAAATACAACGCAAAATAATTATAATATTAAATAATAATGATACTTATAGCACAAAAAATATTTAATCATCATTTAATATTTTATGAAATAATTAATAATAAAAATATGAATGTTAACGTATTAGAGAAGTAAATGGAAGGTGCTTCTTTAGTTTTTCTTTTCTTATTATTATTATTATGTAAGATCATAAAAACAATAAAAATTATGATGATGTTTTTTTCAATATTATCACATTCATTATTATTTTCATTCTTATTAAATTTATTATTAATTGTATTATTAAAATTAATTATTTATTTAATATTTTTGTTGTTGCTATAACAATTATTTTTCTTATTATTAATAATAATATTACAATTACGAGTGGGTCTTGTGAAAAACGTGTTTTTCAAAAGACGCTAACGTTTTTTTAAAACGACAAGCGGTGCATTTTTGGGAAGCATCGTAAATGAAGAGTGTTATTATTACAAAGTGCCAGTAATTCAAACTGGCGTTTATAAACATTAGGATTGGCACTTTTCATAAGTGTCAACCATTACACTGGCACTTATAAACATTGATACTGACACTTATTAAAGTGTCAGTGGTAGTGTCAATGAGTGACAGTGTACAAGGCTGGTACTTTTTAACACTACCACTGGCACTTACGATCAGCGCCAAACAACTTGTCGTTTATTACAAAAATGCCACCGCTCCATTTTCAAAAAAGCGTTTTACACTAACTTAGCGTAAAACACGTTTTTTCCCATATTTTCACTACAATTACATAATTTTACATTGCAAAAAACTTTTGTATTAATAATACGTCATTAAATGAAAGGAAAGCTAGTCATTTATTAATATGAATACTCAAACTTAACCGCATAAGTTAAATCGTTAATAATTGGCTTTTTTGGTATCAATAATTTAATTTTAAGACTTATTAGATTGATTAAATATTTTGTGGGTTTTTTTATATGAAATTTTACAGAATTTTTTTTGGTATTTTTCCCCTTAAGTTTCTTAAATTAGTGAAATGTTAAAATGCAATAGTTTTTTGGAATGCATGGAGTAATAAACTGCAGTGACAATAACCTCATCTATGCAAATTAAATAAAGTGTCTACTATTAAAAACTTTAACTTGTTGAAAATGTATGTCGATGGCTTACTTTAACGAAAGTGTTATCAAAGGTGTTAACTGTGCAACGATAACACTTTCGGCAACACTTTACACACCCGAATTGAAAAACAATTTTAACGGAGTTTTGCAGCGGAAAAACACAAAAGATTTTTTTTCCTCTCAAGATATATAAATGTATATATCTTGATGATGCCTCAAAAGGCAAGACCTTTTACTAATAATAATAATTCGTACAAGGCCGAAAGATTCATATCGCTATTACAAGAATTGCTCTAAGAATCGAAGAAGATCAAACACGAAACACTATCCTATCCAAACTAACTTGAAATCAGAGATTACAAGAAAGGAAACGTGTAAGAAGGATGGAGTATTATCGAACCAAGAAGTGAATGATCTTGTGTGCAAGGGTATCCTCGACAATGCTCGAGTTTATGTTGTGTGTTCGATACCTTCATCGTCCAAGTCCCTTGCTATTTATAATGTTGAAATACTTGGGGAATACTTTATTTGTGGCTAGAGAGTTGATGGAAAACATGGAGGAGTGGATGGAGTAGTTGCCGAGCTTTGGGAAAGATTATCTCCACAATCTCATGATTTTAGGAGCTAATTCTTGAAGCCCAAGTTCTTGCATTGCCTTCTTGTACCTAAGGGCTGTAAAAGCCTTGTATTCCCTTGTTAATATCTCAGCCCTTTGAATTGGTAAAATACCCACGTTTTTCGCTTGCCAAATCCCCACATGTTTATGAATAAAATCTTCTTTTATCCATAAAATCCTTCTTCAACTTCCTTTGCATAATTCTAGCATTCCCACCATATTATACCTGATTAATGGACCAACAATAAACAATATTCTTGCAAACATATTAGATGTTAGTACAAAAATAATTCATGAAGATAATGTTCAAATATTACTCAGACACTCGTCTGATAACACTGAGACATTGTTGGCAGCGCTTGTGGTAACACCACCGTCTGCACTAACACTTGTTAATGATGGAAATATTTAAAAAAAAAAAAAACAACTAAGAGAGTGTTTGTATATAACTCCCTCAATCTCATTTTAAACTTAAAAATTTTTCACTTTGGTTGTCTCATTTTAAAATCCAAAATTTAAAAAGGAAAGTTTTTTATACTTCTTTATTTGTGGACCCCACATGTCATACTCACAACAATTATCCACTAACTATTTTTTACATCACTTTCTCTCTCTCCTATCAAACCATCTACATTCATATTACACCACTTTTTAAAAAAAAATATGCACTCATTCATTTTTCGAAGTTTAAAATGAAACAGAGTAAGTATGTGAGATACTCTATCCGTCGCAGAGTAAGAGTCCTACTTTCCATTTTGGTACGTCTTAGAGTAAGAGTCCTATTCCTAAAATGGCAAAGAATCTTTACTATTCACCTCACTCATTCTCTCTCCTATTTTACTTTTATACTCACAACACCAATCAATTCACTATTCTCTCCCACTCATTCTCTCTCCTACTTTACTTTTACACTCACAACATTTACATCACTTCCAATATTTATTAATAAGCGTGCAAATGAGGGGTAAGACTCTTACTCCGGAACCGAGGGAGTACTAGTTAACATTGTAAATCACAATCAACATTATAGTGCCCCACAAGTATGTGGCTTTTGGATGTTGATCACTCAGATTTGATAAGTCCATCCTTACGTGGAAATGTGTAATACAGGTAGAGACAATCTTTGATGTAAACTTCCCTATAACATGTACGAAAAAGTTTATTTTTGTTATTCATTATGTAGCTGTCATTGCAGAATGTGTATCTAACAAGACTCTGGATCGTTTTCAATTTTAGGCCATCCATATCTTTTTCCTTTTTTTAAAAAAAGATTTAGGTGGATTTGTTAAAGTGAAAATCTGGAGGGAAAAAAAAAAAAAAAAAACGTGATTTTCCTTACGGTTCGCGTAAAACGTGTTTTTAAGTTGACGCGGTGGCATTTTTGTAATTAACGGGAAGTTATTTAGCACTGATCGTCAGTGCCAGTGGTAGTGTAAAAAAGTGTCAGCACATGTACACTGACACTTATTGACACTACCACTGATACTTTTAATAAGTGCAAATATTAATGTTAAAAAGTGCCAGTGTAATGACTATCACTTCTAAAAACTAACGATGACACTTATGAAAAGTGCCAATTCCAATGTTTATAAACGTCAGTTTGAATTACTGACACTTTGTAATATTAACACTCGCCATTTATGATGCTCCCAGTTATTTATGAAAATGCCACCACTTATTTTTTTTAAAAAAATGCCAGCGGCTTTTGAAAAACACGTTTTTCCTTTGCTTAAGGTAAAACGCGTTTTTCACAAGACCAATTTTTTTTAAAAAAATAAAAATATCGATTAATTCTAAAAGTAAGTATTTTTAGAAGTAGAGATGAGTCAGAAGTAGAGGTTCATGTTATTTTTTAGATGATGTGAGATATACTGTATTGTGTAACAAGTTTTATGAAAAAAGTATGTCGAAGATTTCCACTAATACTGAAGACTGAAGTCATTGGAGCATGAACTAACATGCTTATGAGTATTCAATTGCTAACTTATCTTCTTCATGCCGATGAGTTTTGGTTTTCCCTTTATTTTAAAAGGTTTACACTTCTATTGTTCTTCTCTATTGTAGAAAAATTAAAAAAAAATCATTGTTAATAATTTTTGGCGCACGTGGCATAATTTTTTTTTTTTTTTTTAAGAATTCGATTTACCCATTTTATAAGAAAAAAAAGTAAAAAGTAAAAATAAAAATTCTTAAACTTCATTTAATTATTAAAATAATTAGAATATACTCCCTCCGTCTCAGCACAAGTAGGACTAGAGGAGTGTGCACACTAATAAGAAAAATAAGTAAATGTGTTGTAGAAAATGTACAGAGAGAATGAGTGGAGTAAATAGTGGTGTTGATTGGATAAATTGAGTGGTGAAAAATGAAGAGAGAGAATGAGTTGGATGAATAGTAGTGTTTGTTAAATAAATTGAGTGGTGAAAAATGAGAGAGAGAATGAGTGAGGTTGAAATATTTCTATTATTTTAGATAATCTCAATTTTTGTAGGACGTCTAGGAAACTTGTGCTGGTACAGAGTGGTGAAAAATGCTAAAGGGGGACACGTTTATTGCAAAAGTCAATCCTCAACAAAACTTGATATAATGATTGATGTAAACTTTGAACATTGTCGACAGTCGACACACACATTTAGTTGGAGCCTACGTACATCCTTACCAAGTCAAAACTCAACCTACCAATTAGAAAACAAAATTATAATATGAGATAATGACCATGATTAAATAAAGGGAATGAGAATTTTTAATTTTAAAAGAGATACTGGTTTCAAAAAAAAAAACAGAGACATTATTCACTCCTCCTGTTCAAAATAATTACTTTCAATCTTATTTTTTATTTTGGTACGTTTAATAGTGAGAGTCTTTACTCAAAAAAGCAAAAAATGAGACATACTTGTTAGATCATTATGGCTTGCAACACAAATAGGCACATTCCATAAATAAAATCATGACTATGACATTAATATAAAGTATGGTCAAAATAGTCAATGTGTAGAATCCCTGAAATGTTATTTATCTATCTTTGATGGGCAAGATGGTAAATCAACATTGCTTTAGAAATGAATAGGTCTGGTCCCTATTTGAAGTGTCACCATGTTTACTATTTAAAGGTTTTTCCATCAAGCCTAAAACATACTTGATTCTTACTTTCTCTCTTTATTATTGAAAGAACTTTTGAGAGACTAAGAGACACTTTCATTTAGAAGATCATCTCCCTACATTATCTTCTACTTCATTTTTATTCTCCCTTCAAGACATCAAAATGGATTCAACAGGTATACATTTATTACATGCTTCCGCTTCATCTCTTCCTCAATCCTATTCTAAAGTAAGTGTGGCATTCAGGGATTAAAATTGTTCCAACAATACTCCCTCCGTCCCACCTCACTTGAGACCTAAGGGGTGGGCACGATAACTAAGGAAAAAGAATAAACTAAGAAAAATGTGTGGTAGAAAATGAGGAGAGAGAATGAGTGGGTTAAAAGTAGGTTGATTGAATAAATTCTGTGAAGGAAAATGAAGAGATAGAATGAGTGGGTGGGGTAGATTAAATATAAAATTATAAAAGGATGACCATTTTGGGAAGTCTCAAGTGAGGTGGGACGGAGGCAGTGGCGGATCTACACTAAAACATTTGGTGTTGCCTATTTTGTGCGAGAAAAAAAAATACCGTGAAACTAAAATGAACGGGGGTTAGGGGGCAGCGCCCCCGATTTTTTTTTTTTTAGTGTACTCTGGTATTAGTGCTTCTTAAAGGCGAAAGTTACCCTTCAAATGTGACAACTCAAAAAGGAATATCAACCTTCAACCTTTTCAAGTGGGACGGAGGTAGTAAAATACTTAGGCAATTTACCCTAAGTAAAATTTTGGGAATTATTGGAAAAGGTCGATGCTCCATTCTAAAAATAGCTAGTAATGAAAAAATCATTCACACAATAATAGTTGATAAATCGACAAAATAGAAATGAGAATGATGAGCAAATTTAAAAACATAAGTGGTCAAGATTTTTATTTATTTATTTATTTTGAATTTGAACAAGAAAGCTTATGTCATGAACAACTACAAAATTTTATATTAATGTCAGTTAAAGTGATGGTTAAGATTTTTTTACTTTTTTTTTTTACATTGATGTTTTTAAAAAGAAAATCATAGTAGAGGGAAAAAATATTTTTAAGTGGTATCAAAAGAATTTTACAAAAACTTTAAAGAAAGCTCACCTATTAGAGTTTTTTAAAAAAAATTGGAAACTATTTGCAACTAGTGGGAGTTGAACCCATGTCACTTGGCAAAAAAACTAACATCTCAACCAACTAAGCTACCTATAGATTATGTAATCTAGGCGCACAGTTATGAACTTATTTACTCAAAATGTAAAAAAAAAAAAAAAAAAAATTTTTTTTTTTTTTACCATTGCCTGGGCAATGGTAGGCACGCTACAAGATCCGCCCCTGGACGGAGGGAGTAATGAATAATGTTTTGACAACTTTGTCTTAGTGATGATTATATAATTACAAAAAACTTAACAATTCACTAACCTACTTATACTCACTTGCATTGTGAATAGTGTTTTAAACAATAATGCCCTCAATCTACTTGAAGTATTTACACATTTACTATTATTTTTCTTGATAAGTAGCGTGCATAACTAAAGTAAGACTCTTACTCCCTCTGTTTCATGTTACTTGAGACAAAAAAAAAATTGACACACAAATTAAGGAAAAGTAAGAGAGAGAAATAGTGGGAGGAGGTGTTTATGAGTATGAAAAATTGAATAAGAGAGAGAATGAGTGGGAGGAATAGTAAGTTGATTGGCGTTGTGAGTGTAAAAGTAAAGTAAGAGAGAGAATGAGTGGGGAGATAGTAAAGATTCTTTACCATTTTGGGCAGTCTCAAGTAATGTGAAACAGACAGAAAGTGAAATAAGTCTCAATGAAACGGAGGGAGTATATGGTAGCGTGCATAACCAAAATAGTACTCCCTCCATCTCGTTTCAGATTGCAAAAGTATAAAATAGAAATTTTATACTAATATTTTTAATCAATGTGGCCCATTTGTCATACTTACATCAACTATGCACTTAACTATTCTCTACTCTACTTTCTTTCTTCTACCAACTATATACTATATTCACAATACATCATTTTTTTAAATTTTTTCTTTAATGCTTGTAAGTAACTTTATTTTTTTAATTTAAAAATGGAAGAAAAAAAAGAAGAAAAGGTACTACTAATTTACTACCTCAAAAATATTATCGCGTTGAACCAGAAATATTTGAATTATATTTTCATTTTACGAAGAAAGGTAGCTTGTTTGCGTTAACCTTTCCCTACCCTCTCCTTTTAGGGGGATAGCGTAGAAAGTAAGTAAATATTGAAGGGGTTAGTTTAACAACCCCAATAAAATAAGTAGTACTAATGTATTTTAACTTGACCCCGTTAAACTCATGAGCAACTCACATACAAAATTTTTAACCAAATTATTCTTATAGAATAATTTTTATTTTGACTCCAATAAAATACTACTCCCTCTATCCTTAAATGAGTTTTCATTTTTAAGAAATTTTTATCCAAAAATGAGTATTTATTTTAATCATAACTTTGTCCCTAAATGAAATGTCAAAAATAAAATGTCAAATGGAGTTAATCTTAGCCTATATCTTCATTTACATACAATAGTCTCATCAATGATTGATGTACTGTATGTACTTGTTAGGAAGTGTCTAAATGAAATGTCAAAATTCAATAATGATTTCATAAAGTATCAGTATTCTTTTAAAAGTGAACCTTTTCTATATAAATAAATGTTTTTTTTTTGAGAAATATATAAATAAATATTAAATATTTTTAAAATTAAAATGTAATACTGTAATATACGGAGTAAACAATATAAATATGTGTGATAATTATTTATACGCGAGTAATAATCAAATTACATGTTATTGTATTGGTAGGCTGTTATCTCTCTCACACACACAAAACGCAAGAATACAGAGAAAATTCGTCCCACGATCTTTGCCTCCCCACATCTTCTAATTTCATTCTTGTCTGCCGACTAAATTTATTCACAGACAGAGATTCACGCAACAATTTGTATATACATATATAATCATATAAATAATTGAACCCTTTTCTTGTTTTTTTCTAGTTTTTGGGTGAAAGTAAAGAAAAGGGTAGAAAAAGAAATGCTGGCATCAACTCTTGCTGGATTTCCGGTCATTTTGTTGTTAGCCGCCGCTCTTTTAGAACGGGTGGTCGGTTTCCCGGCGACTCTGACTCTGGAGAGAGCTTTTCCGAACAATCATGGGATTGAACTGAGTCAACTCAGAGAAAGAGACGCCCAAAGGCACGGTCGAATCTTGCAGTCTCAATTAGGAGGGGTTGTTGATTTCAACGTTCAAGGCACTTATGATCCTTTCCGTGTTGGGTATGATTTTGACTTTCTTTCTTAAATGAAGTTTAATTTTTCTTTGACTACGAACTTTATTACTATCATTTATTTTCAATGATTGAGCTTATTATTAGCTTTCACTGCTGTAGAAACGAATTGGGTTTGATTTTTGCTTTTGAAATTAGACCTTTTAGAAGTCAATTTTCCCTATTTTATGTGTAAAAACTTGTTGGGTTTTGCCAATTTTACTGAAATTTGTATTGAATGTACTTTTTTTTCCTGTTAGTTCTTCTTGTCCTGGACTTGGTTGAGATTTTTAAAATTAGACCCTTTACAAGTCAATTTCCGCTTTTTATGTGTAAAATGTTCGGTTTTGCCAATTTTACTGAAATTAGTATAGAATGTGCTTTTATACTTTTAGTTCTTGTTTTGATGTGGTTGAGTATAATGGGTGCTTTTAGAGCATTGTGTTTTGGATATTTTGATTATATTGATTCTTATTTGAAATGTGATGTCGCTATAGGCTTTATTTTACAAAAGTTCAATTGGGTTCTCCTCCCAAGGAATTTTATGTACAAATCGATACAGGAAGCGATGTCTTGTGGGTCAGTTGCAGTGGCTGCAACGGTTGCCCTACATCGAGTGGGCTTCAAGTAAACATACTATACCTTGCTCGTTAAAATTCAATTCTTGCTTCTTGTTTTGATGTTGTTTGCTATTTTAAGTATACAAATGATCAAAGGGAGTTAATTTTAATTTCCATTTTGTATGGTTTTTGTATTAGCAAATTGAGCTTGAGTTCTTTGATCCTTCAAGCTCGTCATCAGCTAAGCCCATCACTTGTTCAGACCGAAGGTGTGCTCTAGGATCTGAAACGTCTGATTCGGGTTGCTCTGCTCAGGGTAATCAGTGCAGTTACACGTTCCAGTATGGAGATGGGAGTGGGACCGCTGGTTATTATGTAGCTGACTTGATGCATTTGGACACTATTGTTGGGAACTCATTGACTTCAAACTCTAAAGCTAATGTCGTCTTTGGGTGAGAATTTCAAAATCTCTCTCTCATATCAAAGATTCTTGTATCCCTGATATTTAATGTTGTGGTAAATAAACACATGTTTGACATGGTAGATTTATGGAACAGTTGTAGTACTTCTCAGACTGGGGACTTGACCAAGTCGGATAGAGCCGTTGATGGGATTTTTGGGTTTGGTCAACAGGGTTTGTCTGTGGTCTCTCAACTTTCTTCCCAAGGAATTGCCCCGAACGTGTTCTCTCACTGTCTGGTTGGAAGTAATAGTGGCGGAGGCATATTGGTTCTTGGTCAGATAGAGGAGCCCAATATTGTCTATACTCCACTAGTCCCATCACAGTAAGTTTTCTTTCTTTCAGAACTGACTTTAACTATTTTAAGTATAGCAATGAATGAACGCCATGAAGTTGGTACTTTAATTTTTGAATAAACAAGAGGTAGTATTCATTTCCCATATATTTTCTGAGGATTTGATAGTAGTTATATTTTATTTTCACACCATGTGAATATTACGATTATCACAGAACAATTAATGCTATTGTGATAGTCACTACGGACATACTTTTCAATTGTGAGGTGCGCTTTGCCTAATCATTATTCTTGGACACAGTTGATAATGTTTTGAATTTTGATGCTTTATGGATATAAACACGTGATCACTTGGGCTTGAGTGCCATTTCTAACGCCCCTTGGTTTTGATCACTTATAATTGTGTACTCCCTCCGTTTCATGTGAATTGAGACCAAAATTTTTGGCACACAAATTAGGGAAAAGTAAGAGAGAAAATAGTGGGAGGAAGTGTTTGTGAGTAGGGAAAAATTAAATAGGAGAGAAAATGAGTGGGAGGAATAGTAAGTTGATTGGTGTTGTGAGTGTAAAAGTAAAGTAGGAGAGAGAATGAGTGGGAAGAATTGTAAAGATTCTTTACCATTTTAGGCAGTCTCAATTGAGGTGAAACGGACGAAAAGGGAAATAAGTCTCAATTCACATGAAACGGAGGAGTATATATGGAATATGGATTTAAAAAAAAAAAAAAAACTGGAATGCTTTTTGAGTTGCCAATGTATTGGTTTGTGTAAGTTGTTTACTATGACAAGATACATTGGAGAACCAGTTAAGGAGTAGGAAGATCACAGTTCACAAGAAATCAAAGTGTTACCTCTTGAGGTGGGGTGTGTGTTTGTATGTTGGGTCAAGCTATTCCTTTAGACTTTTTTTTATACCATCAAGTTTATAACACTCAGTTTGAATGTAGAAACATAATTAATCAATAAACAGTATCATCTGTGAATTTGTGTTGTTGGGGATCGGGCAGAGTAAGATGGCTTATGTTTTCGCCCAACTTCCATCTCATATAACGATGTTAGGCTACCATGCCACCTTCAATAAGCTCTTAACCAACCGTTTTCGAGACCACAAGTGGTATAACCTCCATTGTGGCCAGATGAACTTAACAACACTGTTGCCATGAAATATCTTAGTAAGTTTATGGTATTCTTCTCCAGCAGAAATGTTGACATATTTGAGGAATTTCAAAAAAATGCAATCTCAAAGAAACCATCTGTCTTTGCTTGCTTAGAACCCCCCCCCCCCCCCCCCAAAGATTAAGCTTACTATGAACCTGTGGGATGCTGAGTTAACTAGTTTCCTGATACTAAATCGTTATGTGAGCATCTTTACCAGTAGGATAATCTGCACATCATTTTAAGCATTTAATCTGTTCATTTTTCCTATTTAGTAGAGTAGTTACTTCGAAGTTTGTGCCAATCCAAGATGCCATCAGTACCCTTCCAGTACTGACTGAATGAAAGTTGATTGATCAGTTTCGATTAACTAAGCTGAACCCATGAACTTATTGGAGGACTTTTAATACTTACTCCCTCCGTCCCATAACATAGCCCATTTTGTCATTTTGAGTGTCCCATTGGAATGTCCCACTTTCCAAATATGGAAATTTTATATTACTTGTATTTTCATGGGATCCACTTGCCATACTCACAACTACTTTCAACTTACTAGTCCCTACCCCACTTTCTCTCTCCTTCACACTCACGTCACCTACTTCTTAAACTCTTTTCGTTAATTCCCGTTCCTAAAACGAAATGGGTCTTTTGTTATGGGGTGGAGGGAGTATAAGTTTGTCATATGATGAACAGTTAGTCATTAGTTTTATGTTGCAAGCAAAACCAAAATGAATTACCATGTTTTGAAAAGACACTGGAATTAGTTCCGTTGACTGATGCAAAATTTGAAGTTTTGGGGAATTCAGCAACACTTTCCTGTATGTTACCATGCTTATATCTTCTTGTACAGTTAATTGGCTATTTTACTAGACTTCAAATTTTTCAAAACTCGTTAGGATCATGTTTCACGTTTTGCCTGCTTATATTGATTTGATGGTTTATATATAGAGATTAAGTTATCATATAACCAAACTCACAGGCCACATTACAATTTGAATCTTCTGAGTATTTCAGTCAATGGGCAAACATTGTCCATTGATTCGAAAGTATTTGCGACATCAAGCAACCGAGGAGGAACAATAATTGATTCTGGAACTACTCTGGCATACCTTGCAGAAGATGCTTATGATCCTTTTGTCAATGCCGTAAGTGCTGTTCTTAATTTCTCTTTTTCTTTGGATGTCTTTCTTTTGAAAAAAAAATATATATATATTTTTACAAATTGTTGTTCTTAAATGTTTTCTAATTTATCCCTGCAGATTACCGAGTCTGTTTCAAATTATGTCCGACCTCTTGTGTCAAAAGGAGATCAGTGCTATTTAATATCCTCAAGGTTTTCCTTCATTATTCAAGATTTTGATTTCAGATATTCTTGACAGTTATACCCCCCTTCAATCAGATCAGTTCGCAAGTATAATATGTGTGTTGATGCTTCTTTACAGTGTCTCCGAGATTTTCCCCTTGGTTAGTTTAAACTTTGCTGGAGGTGCTTCTATGATGTTAAAGCCCGAGGACTACCTTCTACAGCAAAATTCTATCGTGAGTCTTACGTTATTAATTTTGTTTGATAATGTCATCGTTTTCCCGAACTGGTGCTTCATTGGAGATGGGTTTGGTTCCTTCCATTTTACAATTATCTTGACACAATATTAGTCACTTGTCTTGTTGAACTGTTATTCTTTATGCTATGCGTTGAGCCAGCGAACGCATACTATCAAGAGTAATTACCTATTTAAATATTACTCCCTCGGTACCATAATATATATTGCACTTTCCTGTTGATCCGTCCCAAAATAATGTCGCGTTTCTATCTAAGGAAATAGTCTTAGTGTAATTTTACCATAGTACATGTGATGTATAAACAAGTAAAACACATTCCTTAAAAATCTCAAATGCGGCATTTATTATGGGATGGGAGGAGAGTCCGTCACGATTTAATGTTCTTAGTTTGACTTTGCACGAAGATTAAGAAAAAATAATTGTTTTGAGTATGAAAAGTAAAGTATGAGAAAGAAAGTGGGTAGGGAGTTATTGTTGTGAGAATGACAAGTGGGTCCCATTGTCCATTTTAGGTAATTAAGTAAAGTAAGAACCTTAAATTGGAACAGACTAAAAAGGAAAGTAAGAACCTTAAAGCGGGACAGAGGGAGTAATATATAAACAAGCAGAGCTTGATCAGTATTGGACTTGATAAACAACACTAGCCCTGTCTCGTCTTTATTACTTGCTAAACTTTGGGGGCTTAAAATTATTGAGAATGATCTAGTAGATGAGTTGTCTATCATTCTCTTTTTATATCATTATATGGAAATGCAGCCACAGTATGCGTTTTTGTTTCATGTATGAGTATACATTCAAGCAAGATGCAATTATTTCTAATGGATCGTGTCTATCATTCTGTTTCCATTTCATTAACTGGAATCAACATTTTTTTCTCTCTCAACAGGGCGGTGCTGCAGTGTGGTGCATTGGCTTTCAGAAAATTCAAGGTCAAGGAATTACCATTTTGGGAGGTATGCCTTGTGATTTTAATTTCAAATTCCAATTCCACTTTCAAAGTTTTGCAAGTCTAATTCGACCGTTCATGTGTATGCCCCCTATTGCATAAGGTTCTTTCCATTGATCATTGCTATATTTTGTCAACAACCTTTGGGCGGACCTAGGAGGCTAGGACCTTTCTCAAGTGGGTGCACAAATTACACTTAAAAGATTCAAAATGTGTAATTGTGAAGAAAAAAAACAAGTTGCGAATAAAAAAAATTATGGGACTCGAACACACAACCACAAGGTCAATGCCTATCACTTTAACCGCTACACTAAACATACTATTTGATAATGTGCACCCCCATTAAGTGCACGTAGGTCCGCCACTGACCTTTATCATTTTTCACATTTCTGATTTTACTTTCACGTTTTCATTTCTTTTTATTATAATATATTGCATAAATGCTATTGTTTGTTCTCATAGTTTGCCATGGTATTTGATATGAAGTAGATTGGTAGGATTTGACCCTCTATCCATCCTTTTTTCCCTATTGTTATGCAGACCTTGTTCTGAAAGACAAGATTGTTGTGTACGATCTGGCTGGCCAGAGGATCGGATGGGCAAATTATGACTGTAAGCCTTGGCCATTTAAAATATATGAATCAATATCACGAGACTGTAATCTGACCTAATGGTTTCGAACATGATTTTTTTAAATAGGTACACAAGCTGTAAATGTGTCCGTGGGTTCAAATACTGGCCAAAGTGAATTTGTTAATGCAGGACAGATTGATCAAAATACTTCAACCAGGAATGGACTTCACAACATGCTGATAATACCCGTTACCATCCTGGCTGTCTTCTTGCATTTATCAATCTTTGGTAACTTCTCCCTTTTATAACATCTGGTCAGTGCCGTGGGATAGTATTTGTAAGAGAGTGGATCCTCTTCTGTACATTTGGTGCAGTATAATGACGCAGTACTCACATTAAAAAATAGAAAAACCAAAAAACTATTTTCGTCCCAAAAGTAGTTTTTTTTTATTTATATTTTAAGTTTTGAAGTGAGACTTGAGACGTAAAGCACAAAAAAAAAAAAAACTGGGGAGGAATTACTATCCATTTGTTGTATTTGTATAGTTTCTCTTTGCTGATTATATTTATAGGAATTACACGTAGATTATACCAGATTATACATTACACTATATTAGCCATTTATGGTTTTCTATTCTTGGGAGCAGTAAAATAATGTAGCTTGTAAGAGATATATGTACTTGTACTTGGCCTATGTCAATGACAATACTTCTGAAAGGAAGACATTTCTGTTTCGCATTATATTGGCTATGTCGCTTCGGGTTTTCAGAATGACTTTTTTGCAAAAGTGACATGCGTACTTTGTGCAATATATCAATTTGACTCGCGTACTCAATAAACATCAAATGTGACATGCGTACTTATGATTGGCAAGATGTTTAGACTAATTTTTAACCCCTGTTAAAATTTTAACGGGATGGTCCATATAAGCTCTCAAATCGACTTAAATTGCTAACAGGCGTTAGTGAATGTTAACAATCACTAATAAGTTAATATATATTACAATCGAAAATTTCAAATTGACCCTTATAAACTAAAATAAACACCAATAACTTAAAAAAAGGAAAACCAAGTTCTTAATAATTAAATTTATATATTTAATAATAAAATTTATCATTGCTTAAAAATATGTTATAATCATTATTTTCTTTTGTTTTAAATTTTTGATGAATCAATACTATTTTCTTTTGTTTATGATACCAAAATATATAAAATACATATTTTCCCCCAATCATAATACCCCCACCATCATTACTACAAAACCAACCCAATTCCACCCATCTTTGATTGAAAGTAGCATCACCACCGCTACCATTCCACCATCAATGGCCTCTCAACAGCCACCACCCATTGCCACCAACATAACGACTCGCACAACCTCATTCAAGCAGAAAAATTGATAGGATTTCAAAATTATATCCAGATCTAGAATTAGGGGAAATTGGAAATGAATGGAAGAGAGACATTTTCAAAGATTTGTAGAAGGTTTTCTTTTAGAAGGTTTGAGATGAGATTTGTAGAAGGAAACAAAAGGAGGTGACCAACGACAAAGAAATTACCGGTTCGGATGATCAGTTGGCCGTCGTTGATGGAGAAGGATTGGGCGGGTGGGGAGGAGGCCCTAAGGCATAAGAGTGGATGACAGGGATGTTGGAGAGAGGGGGGATGGAGCAGCCTGACCGGGTGGGTGGCGTGCGAGGGTGGGGGGAGGCGTCGGTGAATAGTGGAAATAGGAAAGGGTAGAGAAGAGTTAGATGAAATTGGGAAGGAGGTGGCTGTGCATATGGGATAGTGTGTTAGGTTTTTTGGAATCCTGTCCAGATTAATAGGGGTTACAGTAGTTTTTCTTTTGGCATTTTGCATTTTGGCCCTAAAGTTATGATTAATATATGTAGAAGTTTTGATTGTAATATACTATGTCAAGTTACATGGACCGTCTCGTTAAAATTTTAACGGGGTTAAAAATTAGTCTAAAAATCTTGCCAACCATAAGTACGCATGTCACATTTGATGTTTATTAAGTGCGCGAGTCAAATTGATATATTGCATAAAGTACGCATGCCACTTTTGCAAAAAACTCTTTTCAGAACCTGATTTTTGTGATTGTCAGTCAAATAAAAGAGATATGTACTAGTACCTCTTTTTTCAACTTTTTTAACTCGTACTTTGATGATTGATGAAGCTTCGATTTTAACCACTTTTGTTGTTTAGCAATTTTAACCATCGTACTTTAGATAAGCATTCATTCTACGACATTTTTAGCAATTTTAACCACCGTATTTTGGATATTAATTTTTTTTTTTGGAAAATGAGTGCATATCTAAAGTACGGTGGTTAAAACTGCTAAACTTAAACAAGAGTGGCTAAAACCGAAGCTTCATCCAAGTACGAGAGTTTAAAATGTTGATAGGCCTTTTTTATACTAGTACCTTTTTTTCTAAATGAATGTTTATTTTTAAAAAAAAATGTCCGAAAAAGAATGTCTTTCTTGAAAAAAAAAAAACTTTGACCCTAAATTAGTTTTTACCAAATTTTTTTCACTAATCTTATTCTACCTGCAAACTAGATATTTGAAAAGAGGGCCTCAAGAATATACTCCTTCCGGCCCACCTCACTTGAGACCTAAAAGGTGGATACAATAACTAAGGAAAAGAATAAGATAAATAAAATGTGTGGTAGAAAATGAAGAGAGAGAATGAGTGGAGTAAATAGTAGTGTTGGTTGAATAAATTGAGTGATGAAAAATGAAGAAAAATAGAATGAGTTGATAAGAGTAAAGGAGATTCAAAATGATTATGCACATCTTTTTGTTATTATCTTTATTTAGTTACATATTATTATCTCTTGTAAATATTCTCTAGATTACATTAGATAGTTTCCTTAGATATCTCAATTTGTATAGCAAGCCATAGGTGTATATATACTCTTGTAATTATCAAGTCACAATACAATGAATTATTATTCAACTCTAATATCTTATATGGTATACTGAGCTTACGATCCCCCCCCCCCTCCTTATTCCTCTGCCGCCAAACCCTACTCTTTCCTTCCGGCTCTCAAATGGCTTCCCCCGCCTCCATCATCGCAAATAGCGCTGATCCGTCCATACCCCTTATTCTTGTTAACCTCTCTAATTGCATTACAATCACCCCAATCACTTACCTCCCTTGGGGTTCCCAACTTCAATCTCTCCTCTTTGGCCTCGTTTTACTAAAATTCATCGACGGCAGTCATCCCTCACCACCACTAACACCGAAACAGACAACCCCGCTCATATAACCTGGAACCGCCAAGATCGCCTTCTCCATGGTGCTCTTCTTGGAACACTCGACTCATCTATTGCCCCCTAGTTCTTCGTACCAAAACCTCAAAAGAACTCTGGGACATTCATCAAACTACATATGCCAACCCATCCCGTGGCCACATTCTCCAAGTGAAAGACAACCTTGAATCCCTCACTAAAGCCAATCTTACCATTGCAGAGTATATGCATGCCATCAAAAGTTGCACCGATAAACTAGCAATTCTCAGAAAACCCATGGACACCGAGGATATTATTGCCAATACCCTAAAAGGCCTTGACTACGAAACCTACAAACCCGTGATCGACACTGTTCGTGCTAGAGACACCCCAATTTCCTTTGAGGCCCTTCATGAAAAGTTGATTCACCATGAGCTGTCCCTAAAACAAAACCCTCCTATCACCAATCTACTCGCCTCTGCCCATATCGCCACCAGCCGTACCCCCTACCCTAAATCTCGCAACCGTCCTCAAACCACCACTCCTCTCCTCCCCAACCCCCATCCTTCTCACACCAATTCCAACCCTACCTCTCCCGCCTCATTCATAGGCAAGTGTCAATACTGTCGCATCGTGGGTCATGTGATTTCTCAGTGTCGCTCCTTTCAACAAACCTATCCCACCTCCCCTTCTCATGTTTGTCAACTTCACAAAGCCATCTATGGACTTAAACAGGCTCCCCGTACCTGGTACACTGAACTAAAGTCTTATCTCCTCTCCTACGCCCTCTTTAGCCGATCCGTCACTTTTTATCTTCAACAACTCCTCTCATCGCCTTCTTCTCCTTGTGTATGTTGATGAAATTATAGTTACGGGATCCTCTTCTTCTTTTCTTACTACCTTCATCACCCACCTCACTTCTCGCTTCTCCCTCAAAGACTTAGGGCCCCTATCCTACTTTCTTGGAGTCGAAGTGACTCCCAATACTCATGGTCTCCTTCTCACTCAATCTAAACATGCTTATGACATTCTCACTCGCCACAACATGCTTAACTCAAAACCAGCCGCTACTCCCATGGCTACGTCTCCTACCTTAACACATCAACCCTCCTCCCCTATTGAGTCCCCCACCGAGTACCGCTCCGTTGTTGGAGCACTTCAGTATCTCTCCATCACTCGTCCTGACATTGCCTTCTCCGTCAACAAACTCGCCCAATTCATGCAACACCCTCAAGCATTTCATTGGGTCTCTCTAAAACGTCTTCTTCGCTATCTCCATGGCACCCTTAACATTGGTATTCAACTGTACCGTAACACCCCATTGTCCCTTCATGCCTTCTGCGATGCAGATTGGGCTGGTGACAAGGACGATTATATTTCCACCACTGGCTTCCTGGTATACCTTGGCCGCAACCCTGTCGCATGGTCTTCTCGGAAGCAACGGGTTCTTGCCAGATCATCCACTGAAGCCGTATTCCGGGCTGTTGCTGATGCCACAGCCGAACTCCTTTGGATGAGCAATCTCCTTCGTGAACTTGGTATCACTACCTCAACTGCTCCTGTCATTTATTGTGATAACCTCGGAGCTACTCATTATTTTGCAAACCCGGTTTTTCATTCTCGCATGAAACATCTTGCTCTTGCATTTCACTTTGTCCGAGAACAAGTCAACAAAGGTAACATTCTTGTTCAACACATCTCTGGTGATGACCAGCTTGCGGACACTCTCACTAAACCTCTACCCCGAGCTCGGTTTCTATCTCTTCTCTGCAAGATTGGTCTTTTCCATGGAACGTCCATCTTGCAGGGGCCTGATAAGAGTAAAGGAGACTCAAAATGATTCTGCACATCTTTTTGTTATTATCTTTATTTAGTTATTATTATCGCTTGTAAATATTCTCTAGATTAGACTAGATAGTTTCCTTTAGGGATGGCAACGGGTCGGGTTCGGATCGGATCATGGCCGACCTGAACCCGATCTGAATCTCAAATACACTGATCCGAACCCGATCCGATCCGAAAATTCAAGAAACTGTGACCGACCCGAATCTTATTAAAAGTCTAATTTTTTTTTTCTCAAAATTAATTCATTAAAATATATATATTTTTTAAGGACAATGTTGAATGTTATATGGAAAATAGTCTAAAATCATCCAAATCTCACTTACAAACACAAATTAAAAAAAATAAAAAATTTAAGATAATATTTAAAATATTTAAATTCACCTTTTATTAAGGGTTCAGGCCGGATCGGGTTCGGATCGGATCATTATAGCTCGTTTCGGGTCGGGTTCGGATCGGATCATGCTGATGATCCGAATCCGATCTGAACCCGCTCGGGTTTTAAAAATTGCAAACCAAACCCTATTTTTTCGGATCGGATCGCCTTCGGTACGGATCGGATTCGGTCAAATTGTCATCCCTAGTTTCCTTAGATATCTCAACTTGTATAGCAAGCTATAGGTGTATATTTACTCTTGTAATTATCGAGTCACAATACAATGAATTATTATTCAACTCTAATATCTTATGTGAGTGTGAGTTAGATTCAATATAAAATTATTAAAAATTGACTATTTTAGGGAAGTCTCAAATGAGTTGGGACGGACCAAGATGAAAATAAGCCTCAAGTGAGCCAGAACGGAGTGAGTATATAAATCTTTATCGTTATTATCAAATATTAGAATTTTCAGAATGATTTTTAAAATAATATTAAAATAAAACGTGGATATTTATTCTGAAGAGGCGGAGTAGGAAATTGAATTAAGAGACCTTTGATCGTTTGTTAGTGGTGTGGTGTCGAATTCTGCTACGGATATAGTCCCTCGTTCCATATTTATTGCTACTAAATGTTCCATATTTATTGCTACTAAATGTGCTACCAAATGGGGGTGTAAGGGGATTAACAGAATACTCCCTCCGTCTCAGTACAAGTAGGACTAAAGGAGTGGGCACAATAATTAAGAAAGAATAGTGAATGTGTGGTAGAAAATGAAGAGAGAGAATGAGTGGGGTAAAAAGTAGTGTTAGTTGAATAAAATAAGTGGTGGAAAATGAAGAGATGGAATAAGTGGGGTTAAATGGTGGGGTTGGTTGAATAGATATATATTAAAACATTTCCATTTTTGGTAGTCTCAATTGTTATGGGACGGCCTAAAAGGGAAAGAAGTCTTACTTGTGCTGGGACGGAGGGAGTATATTGGAAAAGTAAGGCTCCGTTTGTTTCACCGTAAAATATTTTACCGAAAATGTTTCACATGTTTTTCGGTGTTTGGTAACCAAATGGGAAAAAAGTCAATGTAAAATATTTTACGGTCAATGAAAAAAAAAACTAAGTTTTTCGTAAAATAACTTACGTATTTCTCCTCAGTAAGTCATTTTACGGAAAATTTTAACTCCCCCACTCACACAGCCAACTCCCCCATACAACCACACCCTACCCACTCCACCTCCACCTCCAACCCCATCCTCACCCTCCAACTTTACCTTCCCTTCCCTCCCCAATCCACCCCCACATCCACAACCACACACACACACACACACACACACACACACACACACAAAACTTTAAGTCATATTAAAATTATCTTTCAACACCCCTTGCCTCCGCCCACTTTACCCCCCACCACCCACCCCCTGCAAAAAAAAAAAAAAAAAAAAAAAAAAAAAAAATCTTCACTCATATTAAAAAAAATAAATAAAAATTTGAACACCTCCCCCGCCCCTAACCACCCCACTACCCCCACCCCCAATTTTTTTTACTCTTATTAAATATATTTTCTAACAACTCCCACATTCGCGCTCCCTACCCCCACCACACCCAAAAAAAAATAAATAATAATAATAAATAAATCACTCATATTAAAATTATATTTTAACAATCCTTGCCCCCTCCCCCTTTACCCCCCTCCCACCCACCCCCACATACCCCCCCCCCAAAAAAAAAAAAATCCTCTTATTAAAATTATTTTCTAACAACTCCCACATTCGCGCTCCCTACCCCCCACTACCCCGACCACCACCACCCCTCCCCCAACTCCAAAAAAAAAAAAAAAAAAAAAAAAAACACTTTCACTCATATTAAAATTATTTTTGAACACCTCCTCCACCTCCCACCTACCCCCACCACCCACCCCACCCCAACCCAACCCAAACCCCCACTCATATTCAAAAAAAATCTCATAATATTTTTTTTCCTCATATTAATTTTTTTTTTCATATGAAAATATTTTCCGGAAAAAAAAATTCTTAGATTTACCAAACAACCAAAAACATGTTTATGTCTTTTTCTGGAAAACATTTACGGGAAATCATTTTTCGGAAATTGTTTTACGCGAAACAAACGGAGCCTAAGTATTGTGAGTGGATAGGAGAGAGAAAATAAGTTAGTGTATAGTTATTGTGAGTGGATAGGAGAGAGAAAAGTGAATGATGATGCCAAAATCGTATCGGATCAGCCCAGATCCAGCGATTCGGATAAACCTAGCGCACTCCTTGAACGGTTTGAAACACACGAAACAAACGTAAACTAAGCCGGGGCGTCTCCGGCGAAGGCCCTCCGGCGTTAGAGTAAGAATCTGGTTATGAAAGAAAAACCAAAGAGAAATCAATTGACAAGAGTTGAGTCAAAAGAATTCGATACCAGAATTGTCGTATGAGAGCTTGTTTATAAGGCGTCGGTAGATAAGTCCTTGCATGATAAGGAAGTCAGGGAGTCCTTTTTGGTATTGGACTGATATTTAGGAAAGTAGAATCCTGATGAGGATTTAACTTTTAATAGTTTCTTTGTTGTAGCAGTCTGAAGAGGGTATTCCTGCATTTGAGTATAATCTTGGATTTTGTTAGACTCCTTGTGAGACTAGGCAAGATCTTGGAGTTCTGACCAAGTTACTGACGTGACTGAATTCGGCAGTAACTCCTCGTCCTCGATAGAGGGCAGACCGAGGAGTGTAGGCTTGATCACCCGAATCGTGAAGCTTGGTAAGTAAAAGTCATCGTCTTGGTCACAAGCCGAATTGTCCTGATCCTCGTCTTATGGCGGCGGCCATGTGAAGATGTCGAGGTTTTGATGCAGAGTAGGCTTGGCCCATTTTTGTTGGTCGAGTCTCGGGCTTTTGGATATTTACGTTGGGCTTGGACCACTCACACCCCGACCCAAAGTGTAGTGCTCGGTTTATTCCATTCAGTGAACATTTTAGGTAATTAGCAATAAGTATGAAACGCTCAAAATAAAAATAAATAGCGATAAGTATGGGACGGTGGGATTACTCCGTATATCGTTTGTAAAAGGAGGTAGATGGACATTGGATGTGTTGCGTTGTGTTGGCATAATCTTCTTCTTTTTTCTTTAATAAAACAAAGATGGCTAAAAAAATGTCTATTGGCCAGTTAAAATATTGCTCCCCAGTTTCACAATAAGGTTTCGTACTTTCTTTTCTAACTCTTACTTTCTTTTTGTGCCCAATAAAAAAAAAAAAAAAAAAAAAAACTTAACCCCACCCAACCCTCTGCTTAAAATCTAAGCATTTCGGATGACTTTGACGAATAATTTTTGTACAAAACAAATAACTTACCAATGCGTTAAAACTCACATGACGAGACAACTTATCTTCTTTGAGAAAATTTAGAGTTTGATACTCAGTTGTAAAAAGAAAATATAAGAGGAAGTCTTGAGAGAGGGTCTCATGCATGAGACGGATTTTGACAAGAGAGAAAATGGGCTCACCCCGCCCCCATAAGGGGGAAACTCTCTCAACAAAACTCGTCTCACGTATGAAACAGTCCCACACAAGTTTTTGTACAAAAAAAAAAAAAAAAAGGGGGTTTAGGGGATGGGGGAGGCGTAGGGTGAGAAACTAATTTAACAAAGTTAAGCATCTCAATGAACTTACATACAAGAAAAAAAGTACCAAAGTATCTTCAAAAATAAGCGTCAGTTGAATCATGTATGACCCCTACTGCACTTGTACATATAACACCCAAAAGTAGCACCTAAAATATCCATCAATGCTGAGTCTTAACTCAACAGTAAAACATAACCTTCTTAACATTATCCATAATCCTTGGAAGTGGTCTAACTGGTGCAGGCTGATCCCTAGTCCCACCTCCACCCCCAGCCCTATCACCAGCTGCCGAATTTGATTCAGATACATCTCCCTCGACATAATAACGAGCTCTAAATGCAGCCAAATGGGCATAGTAAGCAGGCGGAACTGCAATATACAAGTCAACAATACAAATGTCAGAATCACAGTTTCGGTATTTACAACATTCACAAAACTGCAGAATGGAACTCAACACGTCTTTACTTACCTACGGACACAGAACGCGTGCATCTTGCGTACCTGGAATAAAAAAAAAATAGCCGAAACAAAATTGCAAAGTATGAAATGAAATGAAATCATACGTATATAAACTGGAGGTAAAGTATAAGTCAGGTTTACATACGTATAACAAAGACTATTTGTTAGCATCTGCAGTCCATCAGCGGAGAAATTGTTGTCATCATACAACACATGGTAATGAGTCGGACGGCTTGTTCCCTGATCAGACAAAAGTATATAAGGTCAGTACATGCTTGCTTCCAGGGTACAAAACTTTATATTACTACCTCTGTCCCTCCTCCCAAAATGAATGTCCAAATTTGTTTTTGATCAAGAGCGAGTTTGGACATTCATTTTGGGACGGAGGGAGTACCATGTAAACGAGAATAGATTTACCTTAATCCCTGCATGGCTACACAGGTAAAAATCAAACTCGGTGGGATGGCAAATTTTTGTATCAACCACAGTTCCTGATCAAAAAAGTATGGTCCAACAAATCAAATCTGGCTCACAAAATAAAGGAAGCTAAGCTTTTTCATAGCTATGGAAAGCTCATAGTGGAGATTTTATAATGAGCTCCTTGCTAAAAAGTAGTTTTTTATAGATACAGAAAACAAACTAATGCTTCACCACTTTTCCATCAAATGTCAGTATGCATATGTCAATACTAGCTCGCAAAATGAAGGAAGCTAACAATTGGAGCTCTTTTTTAGCTTTTTATTTTACTGAAAAGGCTATAAAAAGCTTTATGTAAAGAGGTTTAATGTGACAAGTGGGCACAAAAAAAGTGTGTTTAGCTCTAAGTGCAAGCAATTTTGGATTATACTGAATAATGATGTGTCATGTGAGGGACACACAAAAATAAAGAGGTATCAAAAATCTTTTACCATCGTAGATGCTCCAAGTGCAAGAAATTTAGGTTTATAATATAAAAATCCAGATTAAAACATATTTGAAGCTTTATTTGTAGAGGGAGGAAAAGCTGAAACCTGGTAGTATGTTGCCACTCCTATCGGTTAAGCTTTTATCGTTGTGATTGGCTGGGAATAAACGTGTATGGTGTCTCTTTTGCACCACCACAAATGTGATAGTCGGGTTGTATCTGTCTTCAAGAGATGAACAAGCCTAGAAAACAAGTAGAATATTAGTCAACCCATAAATGAGATAAAAGGAAGGTATTCATCTCAATGACCATAATACCAATCATGTATGTAAAGGTAGTAATAACATATATACCTGCCGGATCTGAATCATCTCCTCCTGAAGAACTTGATTGAACTGACCTTCACTGACTCCGTCTCTGCAAATATACTTAACCCAATTTAAGCAAAGATAATAAATAAACGCAACTAAAATGCAAGATCAAAGAAAAAAAAATGGCTCAACCTGTAAAATATAATACGATGGGGTTTGCACTTGGTTTCCTGATAAAATTCAATAAGAAGTTCCCTACACCCAACAAAAAAAAAAAAAAAAAAAAAAAAAAAACAAGATTAAAAAGGTACACACTATAGAGCAATGAACGTACAACAGATGTAAATAACAATGTTAAAGAAACTCTTACCGAACCATGCCACCGTGGACTATACCCTTGACAGGGTCGGTATGGGATTGATAAAGGTTCTGGATGATTTCCTGTCTGTGGGGCTGAGCAGAAACACGACCCCGGTACATGCTCACGTTGGGCCAGTCCATCGAAGCCACAACTGCAGCTATAGATGAGCTAGAATCTTCCCCCGGTTGAGGATGAGTGACATCAGCACCAAATATTATTGTTGGACGATCAGTCAAATATGGAATTCTTCTATCATATGCATGCAACAACACACTGTTTTGTCCCCCAACCTAGCAACCATTAAATAAGAGCAAATTTGAACATTTTCGACATTGATTTTCCGAGACAGAGGAAGTATATTCTTAATAATATCAGCAGAGAGAGAGAGAGAGAGAGAGAGCAGACCTTCACGTTAATCTTCAAAGAAACATTTTCGAGATACTGCTTATTACATTTGGGTACATTTCTGGGCTGACAACATTGAGAAACAATTCCCAACTCTGTTTCGCACACACGCTTGATCTTTCCTGATAGATGCAACTTGTCAAGTAAGAACCAGACCATAAACTCTATATTAAACAAACGCAAGTTTCACCCGACTCACCATATTGCCCGGTGAAGTCCGGTAAGATAACGATTAACAAATCAAGCTGTTCATGTTTAATTAAACCAAGCTGTTCCTTTGAACGCTCAAATTCTGAGTGAAGATCGTAAAGAGCCTTCTCGATTTGGCCGGGATGACTTGACCAAATTGGAAGCGCAGGACGAGGATTAAAAGTCTAACAATATACATACAAGGAAATGAGAATGCATATCTTCATCCTAATGAAAGAAATGAGCTTTCTCATCAAAAGGACGGAACCATACCATGCCTTTGCTGGCACACATGGCGCCCATTTCATAGCAAAAGTTACTGATCATTTGATCACTATGCTTTGAGAAGTTAACACATGCCCAAACTTTCACTGTCCCGCCATTGATCATTTTCTACACAAAGAGGGAAATCTTTAAGGTCAATACCAGGGAGGAAAAAAAATAACAACGAACCTTATTGAGTGGCAAGGAACAATCAAAAATACAAGTTACAGCCTGCATTTCTAAAACCTAAGAGCAATTTGCTGCAAAAAGGTTTTACACTAGATTGAAATTTGTAATATGGAGCAAATACCAAACACTTTAAACTTTTTAAGCAATTAAGACAACAATGCAACTAATTATTCATATGTCACCTTGTTAATCATGTTCCACTGCCCTACACTTGGATTGACTAAAGACTCTTTCCCAGTTGCATGATACTTGATCTGAAGCAGACAGAAAAATTAATTATATATTAGTTGTTGACGTGAAATAGTGTACCATTAAAGTAGAATTAGCTATAAACAAAATACTTACGGGTGGAGGAGGAAGGACCCTTGCATCAATAGAGACCATCTTGGAATTCAATTGAATCCCAAATTCCTTGGCAATATCATCTTGGTTGTAATCGTTGCTCTTAACCATCTGTGAGCACAAGTGGAATTCATCAACCAAAATATCAACCAGAATCGATATTCAATCATGTGGATAAGCAAAACCTAGTGAAATATGAACCTTGAAATACAAGGGGGGAACATTAATAGTACAAGAAAATTATACCTCCTGAATTTCAGCTTCTCTTTTAGGTGGTGGATTGCATGTTGCGTTGAGCATTGACGTCACTTGCCTTTCATTTAACTTTCTTGTGTATCTCTGTCCCTTCTTGATGCAACATATCTGTGATTAAAATAAAAAATTTACAATAAGATGACAATATAACTTGCATTCAAGTATCGCGTATAATACAGACAGCAAAAGTAAAAAATAATTGGAGAAAAAATAACCTCCATAGGTAAATAGGTTGGTCTCGCATCAGTGCCCACTTGAATTGCTGGTAGGAGAGGATATTTAAGTGATATATTGTACTTGGTTCGAAAGTACTGGACCACAGATATCCTTGCACCCGTCGCATCAGTGAACCTATTTTCAGTACAGGGGAAGAACAAAAATCACATAATCTCTATTATAGCACTAGTCATTTGCAGAAAACAACCAAGAATTAAGCGCACAATAGGACCATTAAAAAAATAACATGTTAAAAAAGACGTCTCAAGAAGCATGCAATGACATCGTTTTACTGGTATCCCTTAACTTCGTAGTAGACCAAACAAAACATTTTAAGTTGCAAACTGAAAGCTACGCACATTATTAAATTTTACTACCTCCATCCCAAAGTAGCATACTATTTTTAATTCATCGGATAACTACTTGTGCAACTTGGTCCAGATTAGATTCTCTACACACAGCCTTTACTATTTACATATGCGGATTATGAATATGTTCACAACTTTTGGTGAAAAATACACTTTTGGAATTGGTTGTGCTTCATCTTGAAAAGACATAAAGCACACACAAGCATACACAGAGAGATGACGGACTTACGTCAAAGCATTCAAGGGTTGGGTTGATAAACCGGTAATTTTCTGGCTTTTGACGTAGTTCATATGCCTAGTTTCCACCTTAAGACCTTTTAGAACCTTCTTGATCTGGAAATCATAAAGAAAACAAAAAGAATATACTATTTAGTCCAGAAAGGGTACAAACAGTAGGTGAAACAATTAACAACTACAAGAGAAAAAAAAAAGTCCATTAAATAATTCCATTATCCGTATTTCAGAACTACATACTTCAAAACCAAAGTCTTTCCTGTGATCAAAATGCATCCAGTTGGACGTACACTTTGTTTTCCACCTATTCAACTCCTACTTTCAATTTTAAGTTTCAACCCCACCTCTCTTATTCATTTTACCTAGTACAACAACAATATTCTATAAAAGGCATTAGTGGTAAAATATAAAAGAACCTGGAGAAAAGTACCTTGACTCTATCTTGATCAGAAAGCGGCCTAGAACTATCTTTTCTAAGACTTTGTGATACAAATTCAGACACCAAGATAGGTTCATAAAACGCCCTAGCGGATGTATCTGCAAGATACGTGGTTCAAAGTTAGAAGTATGAAGGACCTACGTAAAAAAGTAGAAAGTAGCCCAAAAAGGATACTCACCAACATTGAGCGAGAGGCCCATTTGAGTGGGGCGGAGACTTTGATAAAACCCTTTCCAGAAATCCAGTCCATCACCAAGCGGACCATAGCCGAATCCAGGATCGAAGAATGCTCTTCCAACAACTTCATAACTGCAATAACAATCTAAAAAATTAAGTGGAAGCACATTTCAGACTTGTATAAATTATTAGTATAGAAAGAACTATCTTCAATTTCTATTTTTGAGTTATGAAGAAATATTGGATGTAAGAAGAGGAATGACTTGATTGAAGGTGTTGCCCTTAAAACCACATCCAGTGCTTGAATAGTCTCTTGGGGTGCATCATGCTGTCTACCCTTTAAGAACTGCCTAAGATGCTCCATATCTGGTTTGGCAGCAAATCTTATGGTCACCTTAAACTCCCGTTCCCTCCTGAACAAAAAAACAAGAAAGCACTCATATTTAGATATTTAGTCGTAATGTAATAATAAAAAAAATTAAATAATAATAATCAGAATTTTAGTGACACTAACAATAGTAAAACAAATGGGACTGAGGGTAAATGAAGAGGTTAATCCACCAGATCACTCTCAAAACTTGTAACATCGGTTTATAATAGTACGAAGGGGCTTGAATAAGGTGATGTGTAAAAAGATACCAGATTGATCACGACTATTTTACACTTATATGATTGTGGTAGCAGCACAAAAACATTAGTACGTCAAAACCACCTACACATGAGATGAGACACTATAAACACCATATCTACCACGTTATAAGTCAGTTGAATATTTAAATAATGGAAGACAACTTTTCCGTGATTATAATTATGCTTGAAAACATGTAAAATATGCTGGAAATGAAGGTGATGTGCAGAAGAAGACAGGATGATCAAAGCATGGTTAGATTCTATAGATGGACAAGAAGCAATACATGGAAGACCAATATATCTAAACATCTTACAAATGGCATCAAAGAGAGACCTCTCATCAGAAAAAATCAATTAGTACAAGTTCGAATCAGAACCCAATCATATAAGAAGCTAAAGTGGTTCTTTGAATTTCACCAAACTCCAAGCAAGCATAATATCGTGACAATAAACAAATATATAAATTGGGAAGAGAGACGGAACCTTGGTCCACCGTCTTTCTCATCCAGCTTGACAACAAACTCTTTAGACTCAAACGGTAATGCCCCTGCAGTGTACGCACTTTTTTTTCCATCGTAGGCCAATCGCCGCATTCCCATGTGGGATTCCCTATACAATTTTACCAGGTTACACAATATGTCTCGACATACTTTCTTGGATGCCACCTCTGGTGTAATCGTAACCTGCATGAGAACACATCAATGTAACAAACTGATTAGCAAAATACATTTACAAGGAAGAAAATCATTATAATTCAATCAAAAGTGAAATGATCTTGAGAAAAAATGAGAACAAATACTAGCACGATACCAACTAAACAACACCACCATTAGTTCAGTAATATCTCAACCATTGGCGTCAAAGAATGTCAAAGAATACCGGCTCGTAGCCACTAAAGACGACCATACAAAGATAAATAGATAGATGTGTGAATAGGTAGGCGGATAGAAGAAAAATAAAGTAGACAGCGTGATTGATTTATTCCTGAACAATGTTGTACAGATTGAATGAGGTTCTTGGATATATTGTTATACCCAAAAATTAGTAGTAGTTAGACCAACTCCAATGTGCACCAAATTCTGCATCAAATCACCAAAAATGCAATATTCACCTCCTTGAAGTGAACTATTTCTAGCACCAAATTTGTAACTAGTAGAGAGAAAGAAGAAAAATGAAGAAAATACTTCCATAGTAACAAGGTTGCAGCATCAGAACAGTTATACTTCTAAAGCATAAGCATCAGACAAAACCCCAGTAAATTAAAAACTTTCATGGCAACTTCTTTTGACAAATCTTTGCGTAACAGTTTCACAAATCAATACTAATACCAAAATGAGGACCATTTTAACAAGGTAAAATAGAATACTAATCTTACAAACTAAAATTAGGGCGACTTGAATAAACTAACAAAAAAATATGGATTTCACACGAAAATACACACGAAAATACAAAGAACACCCAAAAAAAACAAAAAAAAAAACCCAGATCATCACCCAAACAACAAACCCAGATCATCACCCAAAAAATACACCCAGATCATCACCCAGACCACCACCCAGATCATCACCAAAAAAATACACCCAGACCACCACCCAAAAAACACACCCAGACCACCACCCAGATCATCACCAAAAAACACACCCAGACCACCACCCAGATAAACCGCCTGCAAAAATCAAAAGCAACGGCACGCCCGAAAACACACACGACACACCGAAAAAAAGCACCCCTACTGCCAAACAAAACCCTCCCGCACTAAGGGCATCTCCAATGGACACCAAATTCTACACTAAAACACTAAAAAAGCCACTATTCACTTCTCCAATGGACACTATATTTTACACCAAATTTGGTGTAAATGAATAGTGTTACACCAAATTTGGTGTAACACTATTCATTTACACCAAATTTGGTGTAATAGTTTCACTTGTCACATTTAGTCCCTCTAAATTCAAAAAACTCACACATTGTAAATTATGTTAATTAACTTATATGTTAATAAATTATATAATATATTTTACTTAAATATTTAGTAATCTTTTAAATTTAATATATTGGTTTAAGATAATTATATCATCTCAATTAAAAGAGAGGGGTTTATATGTAAAATCATAGACTTCAAGTATTGTTTGTGTAACAATGAGAGTTAGTGGAAAAATGAGGTGGATAGAGAATATTCCTTTTTAGTGTGAAAAATAGTGTGATACATTGGAGGAGATTTTTTTTTAGTGTAACATTTGGTGTAAAAGATACACCAAATTTGGTGTTCTCCATTGGAGATGCCCTAAAGACCTACTCCCTCCGTCCCAGCTCACTTGAGACTTTTTGACCAAAATTGGTCAACTTAAGGTCGGTTTGACCAACACTTTATAGAAATATTTATGATCTGAATAAAAATTTAAAAAATGTAAAATGATCACCATTAAAAATTCTCTCAATAACAATTTTTTGAATTTTTTTTGGAACATAAATATTTCTATAAAGTGTTGGTCAAACCGACCTTAAGTTGACCAATTTTGGTCAAAAAGTCTCAAGTGAACTGGGACGGAGGGAGTACACAATAACACACAGACAATCCATTCAACAACCCCATACAAAAACCCATGAAAAAAAAGTAGGAGAGGAAAAGAGAACTCACGTCATAGTGATGGAGATCTTTGTCAGCAACCTCCACCACGAAATGATTCGCTTTGATCACACATTTCCTTCCTATTGTCCCAAACTGAGGCCTCAACGGAACCCTCATCGCTTTTGAGGAAACAGGCGCAGTCTGCACCACCGTCTGGACACTCGCCGGTTGTTCAACTGCCTGCTGCGATGAACTTCCTTCTGCTTTAACTGGTGCCACAACTGGTGCCGGCGCCGGAGCCGACGATGAAGATCCAACTGCAACCTTCTGCTGAAACTCCTCACTCAACGAAGCCGTCGACGAAGATGGAAACGAAACACGCCCCGGAGCCGATGGATGCGTCGGAGCGACATAGCCTGACGGCCCGGCATTGTTTCTGCCGCGGCCTCTACCACCACCAGCAGGTCCACCACCGCCGCCGCGTCCTTGAGATGGCGCAGGTGACTGCTGATAGCCGCCGCCCCGACCTCCCCCACCACCACCACGTCCCCGTCCCCCACCGCCACCACGTCCGGACATTTTGCGATTTCTGCAAAATATAGAGAGAGAAAATGTGTTTAATTTGTGAGACCCAAATTGTCAGTAGTAAGGTGATATATATATATATAGGGCGGATTGGGAGTGGGTGGGGGGAGTTGTGGAGGCGGTTCTCAATCTAACGTAACTGGTTTTTAGAATACGCTTTGGCTGAATTTTAGCGGACGGTTTTGCCCTTTGTTTTTAATTTTAATGACTATTGTGTCCTTGAATTAATATTTGTCTATTTTTCACCTAATGGTCTTTTTCTTTTTTCTTCTTTCTCCTAGCAAACAAGGGAATTATTGTTGAAAAAATGGCAAAATTGGTGCCTTTATTTAAGGTGCATTAACATGGCCTTTAACTTTGGTTTAGAGAGAATCTTCCAAAATATGTTTCTTTTGTATTTACATTTTTTCTTAGATTGTTTGTATCTACATTAATATTTAGCAACTAAATAGAAGATATTTAGTTTGATCAAACACGCAAATTATAATTATTATTATTATTTCTCAAAAGATTTTAGAAAGTGTGACTGCAATTTGAATTTAAATTAGGCGAAAAACGAGGGCTAAAAAAATATGGGAAAAAAATTGTACTTATAGTGAGATGATACAAAAGGAAAGACACTTTTAAAAAAAAAATATAGTTAAATGAGACATAAAATCTCACTATCAATTTTATTTATCATAATGTGTTACGAGTAATTCAACAGTTATGAATTACAAATAGTTAGGGTTGAACAATATCTTAAATTTAACTTCACTGGCGATTATCTTTCAAAAAAAAAAAAAAACTTCACTGGCGATTGAGGAAAAAAATTACTGTACATTTTAAAAATATATAATCTTCCAAAATGAAAAAAAAAAATTATTGATTATTGATCAGCGCTTATTTGCAACACGGCTCCCAAAACTAGAAACATAGCATCTCTCCCTTCGGAATGTTGTAGAAAACGGACCCGGAACCGCTCCACCCGAATTAGCTTCACCCCTCCACCCAGCGGTTCAGATCAAGGCCACATAGGCGAGCTAATCATCTGTGCGGCTAAAATGATTTCAATTTTTTGTGGGTCCTACCGAGCTCGGACACATCTCATCCATCGAACAAAAAAAATTGAGGTGGCTCTAATCGGAACATTGGGTAGACCAGTGTGGAGCTAACCGCTCGGTGGAGCGGTTCGAAATCCGCAGAAAACCGGGTATAAAGAACTTTCTACACACCTCGAGTATTATTCGGACACGTGACATATAATAGATCTCACCTTAAAATTTATTTCACAGTGTAAATTTAAATTTTAAAAAAAATTGAATTCAAAATTTGAATTGTGAATCACGAGAGTTAATGAACTCAGATCAAATTATTTTTATAAAATTATATTTTCTCCTTTTCATTAAGTTTCTTTTATTTTCATCACGTATTTTTCCATTGATGTCTCTAATTTTGTTTTTTGGAGTGTTAAATAAACATCTCTCTTGGTAATCGTTTTCATAAGGTTTGTCTTCTTTACTTCATTTGTTCTATAGTTGTGCTATGAAAAATGGAGTATCTAATTTTTAATCTTTTTTATTTTTGATTCATATTTTATTGAATCCTAGTTCACGCTTTAGAATAAAAAATCTCTGTTCACATTGTAAAAGATGTCAAACGGTAGATATTCATCATCCTCTCGCTTTTCTCCATTGTGCCAATGTATAGTTCCATTAGCAGTGTTAAATAAACATCTCTCTGGGAGGGGGGGGGGGGGGGGGCTGGTGTGCGACGCGCCAGCAAGTCCAAGCCGTTTCCCTTTTTTTTCTTTTTTTTATTTTTTTCTCTGCCATTTTTTGTTTGCCAACAAAAGTAACATTTTTTATAAGGAATGTAACACTTTTTTCTCATATGTAACATTTTTTTTTCAAAAATTTACCACAATTTTGCTGAAATAAATTAAAGATAACATAAGATTGACAACTAAACTAATGTAACATTTTATAATAAATGACTGTAACCTTTTTTTTTTCTCAATTGTAACACTTTTCTAGGTTTTTACATTCAATTGAAATGCAAACCGATTATATACATGATTTGTTACTCTCTTTTTTTAAAAAAAATGTAACATTTAACCTATAAACTGTTACATTCATCTATATAACATATTACAATCATATATGCACTGTGTTACATTCAATTATTACTTTTTCTAACCACAAAAACTATTTATATTATTTTGCGAACTGCTGTTACATCTTACAATAAAATGTTACTATTTTAAGACCAAACTGTTACTTTCTTCATAAGAACGTGTTACATCTCAGGAAACGAAACAGCCCAATTTTTTTTGTGATAAAAAATATTTAAAAAAAAAAAAAAAAAATCAAACCATATCATGACCTAGTTCAAAATCTCAAGATATAGCATTTAAAAGTTGTTTGGGGTTTTTTTTTACTTCAACACAACGGTATTTTTTTAATATTTTTTTTACTTCAAAATCTCAAGATATAGCATTTTAAAGTTGTTTGGGGTTTTTTTTTTAAGGTGACACGTGTCGCGCGCTGGGAGGAGGAAGGAGGCTGCTGGGCGGGTTACCTGGGCGGGTTGTGGGCATATCTATGGGTGATCCATGGGTGGATCCGTCTCACAAGGTGAGACGGTCTCACCCAAGTGTTTGTCCTCTCTTGGTAATCGTTTTCACGAGGGCTTACACTTGGACTTTAAATACAGTAAGAATAATACTTAGGGCACAAAAAAATCATAAAATCCTACGTGTAACTATTTAATTGGTGTTTTTAATTACAGTGTGGCGGGTCCATTATCGATGCAATCAATAAAATATCGTCACCTCATGTTGTGAGCAAGATTTTGTGAGATTATTTTGTGCCCTCGAGTAAAGGAATGACATGCTTGGGGGTCCTAACAATAACGGGACCTTTTCAGCTAAATCAACTTACAATTTGCTAGTGCTTAAAAATCAAGGACATATTTTGGTATCTCTCATTTAATTATAAGTTATTGGTTGCTTTGGGCAACTAGAAATAAGTTGGTATTTAAAAATCACAAGACACCTCATAATGTCTTTTCCAAGTTGTTGAGCATAGAGGTTAATAATTTTATAGAAATCCATTTTAAATCAGAGAAAACGCTTTCGAAATTTTCTAGAGACATCGGTTGGAAAAGCATCACAAGTTTTTGTCAATAAAAAATTGAAAACACAAAGTATTTAATAACTATTATTTTGGAAATTGCTATACTATATTTTGGTAAAAAAATGAAATATATAAAATATATAAAAACAAATTAGAAAAAAATTAACCGACCGTATCGTATCCTAAAATAAAAGACATAAACTTGTGTATTTTGTCGAGATCCGTCTCATGTATATGTATGAGACCGTCTCAAACAAAATTTCCTCAAAATAAATACTCTTGGATAGCTTATCCTGCAAGCTTTGTGGTCCACCGACTTCCATTCCATACACCCGACTGTGGCGGTAGCATAAAAACACTCCTTTTGACTATCCAATCTTTTTCTATATTTCCGTACAAACGCACCTCTTTTATTCTCACTCCTCTCTTTTGTTTGTTTACTTTGGGGGACCACAGGTTCTTTTCAAAAAGCACACAAAGGATTTCACAAATACTTCCAATTTCTTCTTTCTCAATCTTTTAATCTATTTAAACTAATACTACTCCCTATGTTTCATAATAAATACTCTTTCTGTCTCTGTATAATTTATAAAAAAAAAAATTGGCTCAAAAATTAAGAAAATAATTAAAAATGTAATGTGTTATGAGTAAAGATAATTGAGTGAAAGAGAGCGAAAGAGAAGAAAAAAAATTGTAAGTAGATAGTTGTTGTGAGTATGACAAATGGGTCTTGGATTTCCAAAACTAAAAAAACAAGGTTCATATACGAACCAACAATAACGGTAATGCTCTTAGTCTACTGGGAAGGATCACCAGGCCCGTCTCAATAATTTTAGGGGCTTTGTGCCAAACATGAATATTAGGCCCTTTAAATTTTAAAAATTTATTAGAAAACATAGAAGTATAATGGAATTTTTGATCATAATAAGAACTTATTGCAAAGTTAAGCACAATAAAAAAATATTAATCATAAAATGAATACAATATTTGCTAAACTGAGAATTGCTTCAATAACTTTAGGCATTTTAATCAGACGAAGAATTGCTTCAAAAATATCAGACAGAAGATTTAAAATAAAACAAAAACCAAAATCATACCATAGACTAACAAAATAAAGAAATATTAATCATAAAATGAACACAATCTTTGCTAAACTCGGAAACAACCACAACAATTAAGAACCTAAAAACTCAAATTAGGAACTAGTTGGGTTCAGTTAAAACACAAGACCTAGGACTTCAAGTTGAATTTCAAATCTAAAATTAAATCCCTAAATCTTAAATCACGAAAATATGAGAGGTGAGTTAAATTCGTTACCTTCCCCGCAGCTTCATGAATCGTGAATCACATCCTTGGAGACCGGTAAGGAGCAGGATCGTCCTGCGATGGCGATGATCGTCTGACGATGGTAATGGCGAGAATAAGGGCGGTTGCCGAATTGGGGAGATTTAAAGTCTGAGATTACAAGTGACAACGGAATGGTAATGGATCGATTTAGAACGAACAGATTTTAACTGTCGAATGAGTGAATTAATGGAGAGACCGGAGACAAAAACCGAGGAGGCAATACTGATTAATGCGTCGGTTATGTACGGAAAGATGAAAACGGAGAGGAGAAAAGAAAACACATATGCATAATAATGGGCTAAAAAATTATTTGGGTCCCTTCGCTTTTTGGGGGCCCTGTTCCGTTGCCCCGGATGAACAGCCTCATCGCCGGCCCTGAGGATCACATCTCATACTTATCCCACTATTTAAAAAGTATTAATACATTTTTATTTTAGACTTTGTAGATTAAAGTAGGACAACTAAAATGATAATTTTTATAGATTAAAGAGGGACGGAGGGAGTATCATTTTAGATTTTTCACATATATTAAAGAATGCAATTAATGCAAGTGAAAAAGTCTCATATACCCCTAAATAATTCAATTACTTAGTTAATTAAATGTTGGTGCTAGAGATATGTCTCTGTCATAAATAAGGGTATAATTGGTATGTAACATCAAAAATGCCTTTAAATTAGTAAAACCGACAAGTATTTTAGGGGGAAAAAATGCTACATACATAAGTACCACGCAATGGTCACCAAGCACACGCATCTTGGGTCCATTTAGTTTACCACAGGTCGACACTAAAAATCCTTAGATGATATTAGTGTCCACATGTAATATGTGGAGGCTTATATTGTTGGGTTTTGAGGCAACATGCGCAGCGGAAGAAAGCGATAACAATCAACAAAACCCTAAGCCCCAATATCCATTCATGATGATTAAATTAATAGCAAGATGAATTTATAATACTAACCATGATGGAGCTTTAAAATTTTCAGATCTTCAAATCTTCAAGTCTTCAAGCTTTAAGATTTGATCTCCTCGTTCTTCGCGTTCTTTGAATCAGGATCACAGGAACACGAACTTGAGATGTTAAAGCAAACATCCTCTATGTGTATCCATACGTGAACGAATATCTAGAACGATTCTAGATCTGAATTGCTAGACCCATTAGAAAACACGTTTTTCTAATCATCAAAGGCTATATGAAATTATTGGTGTTCTTGAGCTTTTGATTCATAATCTAAACTCAATAATATGTTTCTCAAACACATGGAGGCTACCAATAATGATATATTCTGATTAGATTAATACCTTGTAAAGAGAGGTGTATTTAAACTCAAAAGTCCTAAACCATTTAGGAAATTTAGTCCAAATCCCGTCAAAATCCGAATCAGGAAAAAAAACAGACTTTCTGGAGGGGTGGTCCGCCTGGGGCACCAAATGGGTCAGCCCGGACCAATAAAAAGATCTGCCCGGGTCACCATTTAGGTCCGCCCGGACCAACCCTCTAGAAACCTTATTTTCTCAGATTTCCTTAATTCTGATTTTACGCTCTTTTACGTAATTCCAATTTTAGCCTTTTCTTTGATTCGTTTTTGTGTGTGTGACCCCATAGGATTATATTAAGTTGGCAATGAGTCAAACCAAGGTCAAACCCATAAGTCATGAGCAGACTCTAGCAAGCCATCATGACTACCCAATTAATATAACTTAACGAAGTTCGTTATCCTCATAGAACATATTACAATCCTTTTGTCACACGATATCATATTGAACATAAGTCATGGTCCACGTCAACTTATATTGTTCAATGCTTTCTCGATCTTGAGTAGATTTATTATGAGCAAACGACATTGATCACATCAATTCATTTGAGCGCGGCCACGCATTTCATCAATCTCACTCTACGAGTGGCCTAAGCAGATATCTCTCTTGAGGAGGGACAAATTCCATCTTGACTTATCATTCTTTCCTACAAGAATCCGATTATGCCAATCGTATCCTTTATAACCACCCGGTTAGGGGTGGCGTTTGAGTACGTCAAACATAATGTTCATCATGTGGAAGACCATGATAATCTCAGGTCTAAGGATATCAAATGATATGACTATTATGAGATTTAACTATGACATTGGACCATGACATAAATCTCTTAGGTGGGTCAAGTCCAGTACTTGTTCTCCAATAAGTACCCATAAGCTTAATTTGTATCACATACACATGATCATCAATTAAACTTATACTAGTCCTTCATAAGTACTAAGGACGGGGATTATTCTAATAAACATGTAAAACATATAATAGTCCAGGATTGTTATCTCCATAACAAATGAGAACATGATGTAACGTAAGGCCTTTCTCAAGATGAAGTATTGTTATATCCCTGATCTCACGTCGTAAAGATGAGGATTTTGATTGTGATACATAAACCTCCACATATTACTTATGGGAACCAACATCACTCAGGCACATTTAGGTGAATCTGATGTAAGTCATGTAAACATAGATGTTTGTGCTCAGTTGGCCAACGTGTGGTGCTTTTATAGCAAGGCCGGGTTGTTGGACTTGGGTCGTAAAAAGTATGATTTGGGTATTGATTGTGATATCCCTGATCCCACATGAGTAAGATGTAGACTTTTATTATTATATATATACATACATACATATATAGGTAGGTGCTCAAATGAGAACCACAATTGCGTGAGAACCGTGAGAACTAAGCATAACCATTAGATTATAATCAAAATCAAGGGTCCAGATTATAGATACACTGGATACACTTGGATACAATACATAAATTTTGATATTGCACTTGGATACAGTAGCTAAACAAGTACTGTATCCAACTGTTGCACTTGGATACAGTAGGTTAAAACTAATGTATCCAATTGTATTTTTGAAAATTAGCTACTGTATCTAAGTATATCCAATGTATCTATAATCTGGACCATTGATTTTGTATTTAATCAAACGGTTATGATTAGTTCTCACGGTTCTCATTTAAAATGGTTCTCACAGGAGCGACATATATATATATATATATATAGGGTCATGCTCCTATGAGAACCCAATTACATGAGAACCAATGATAACCATTGGATTAGACACAAATTAAGGGTTTACATTACCTTTTTAGTTTAAATATTTGGTGGCATTCTTGTAATTAGGTTGACAGACAAAGGGAATGGCAAAATACCATGTGTGTTCCAGAATTTACCACGTCATCACCCAAAATTTCCCTAAATTTTAAAAATTAAATATCTCATTAACTATAAATCGAAAAAATAATCTGAGAACACTGATTTTTTGTCTCGACGAGACAAATCAAACCACATCCCTGTAGATAGGGTTTTGAAAAAATAGGCAAAATACTAAATAGCTATTGTATCCAATATAATGTTCATAACAATTCAATTAGATACAATAGGCAAGCACCTATTGTATCAAACAGCAATGTTCATACACATTGCTATTGGATACACTAGCTACTTCCCTATTGTATCCAATACAATGTTCATAACAATTCAGTTAGATACAATAGGCAAGCACCTATTGTATCCAACAGCAATGTTCATACACATTGCTATTGGAAACACTAGCTACTTCCCTATTGTATCCAATACAATGTTCATAACAATTCAGTTAGATACAATAGGCAAGCACATATTGTATCCAACAGCAATGTTCATACACATTGCTATTGGATACATTAGCTACTTCCCTATTGTATCCTATACAATGTTCATAACAATTCAGTTAGATATAATAGGTAAACACCTATTGTATCCAACAGAAATGTTCATACACATTGCTATTGGATACACTAGCTACTTCTCAATTGTATCCAATACAATGTTCATAACAATTCAGTTAGATACAATAGGGAAGTAGCTAGTGTATCCAACAGCAATATACAATGTTCATAACAATTTAGTTAAATACAATATGCAAACACCTATTGTATCCAACAGCAATGTTCATACATATTGCTATTGGATACACTAGCTACTTCCCTATTGTTTCCCTATTGTATTCAAGGGTAATATGCCAACATTGCTATTGGATACACTAGCTAAAATAACTTTTGTATTCAAGTGGAATTGGTTGACCGATTTCACTTTGATACAATAGCTAAATGTATTCAAGTGGATTGTTCAACATAGATATTAGATACATGAGTTGTTTAGTTATTGTATCCAAGTGGATTATTGAACACATTTGATATTGGATACAAGAGTTGTTTACCTATTGTATCTAAGTGGATTTTTAAAATTTCATTGTTATTTAATATTTTGTTTCAAAACCCTATCTTCAGGGATGTAGTTTGAATCGTCTCGTCGAGACAAAAAAATCAGTGTTTTCGGAAGAAAAAAAATCGACTTATAGATATTGAGATATTTTATTTTGAAATTTGAGGGGAATTATTGGTGATGACGTGGCATGCCTTTAAGAGATGGTTCACATATGACGTTTAGCTTAGCCAAAGAAAGGAATGCCTAGCTCTATTTTTTTACCTCATAGTTTAGATTAATTTCGAAAATGCCATTGCTTCTCCTTCTTGTTTTGTCTTAATCTCAACCATTCAACAATTTTAATCTAATGGTGGTTATTGGTTCTCATGGTTCTCACGATATTTAGGTTCTCATTTGAGCACCTACATATATATATATAATTGATCAGAGTGGATCGATTCTAACATAAAGATTGATAATAATAAATGATGATAATAAATCAAAAATAAGTATCAAATTGAAATTTGCGGAATGAATAGTAACCCGTGAATAGTAACTTTTTTGTGAATAGTAAATTTTTGAAAATTTTTGTAAAATAATTTGTAAATAACAATTGACAATAACAATTCTAAATACTCGAGGCAGGAGTAGAAGAACTTACTTTGTATTGATTTGTAGACGAGTACAACAGTTGATGGTTACAATGGTTACAGTGGAATGTGTATGAGAGAATTTGTAGAGAGAGAATTGAAAATTTTGTCTAAATTTAAGCCTAAATTTTTGCCTGCCTGTACAATGATTTTTGATTCCTCTTTATAGGAATTAATTCTAACTACTATTGTTGTTGCTTTGTGAAGATAGAGAGTGGAGAGCATCATCTTTTTGTTGTGGGCCATAGCGGCTTCTCCTTTGTTGAAATTGTTGAGAGGAATCTGCTTTAAGTGACGGAAAGTATTTTCTTTTTGAAATTTGTGGTCTTGTGGGCCAGGGCGTCTTCTTCTTTGTTGGAATTGTTGAGCATCTTCTTTTACTTTTGGTGAATGGATGAGCCCGAGCATCTTCTTTTGAGTATATCTTCTTTTGAATTTTGTGGAGGTGGACCATGGTCGCTTTTACTTTGTTGAATTTTGTTGCGGACATAGAGCATCTTCCTTTTTGAATTTTGTGGAAGTGGAGCATGTGGAGCATGGTAGTAGATGGCATCTCCTTTTGGACTTTGTGGATGCCTGCTGATAATGGGTATCTTGCTTTTGAATTTTGTAAACTTTGTGGGCCAGGGCGGCGCTTGCTTTGTTGAATTTTGGTGAAGGAAATCTTTGCTTTTGGTGTTTTGAACTTGGTGATGTCTCCTTTGTTGAAGATTGATGAAGTGAACCTTGAACCTTTGCTTTTGAACCTTCTGGACTTTTGCTGTGATTGTTGAGTTTGTTGAAGATTGATGAATGGAATCTTGAACCTTTGCTTTTGAACCTTCTGGACTTTTGCTATTGCACACCACTCTTTTTGTTCTTTTTGTACACACACGCATTTGTTTGTACATAACTTTGTTATTGTACATAACTCTTAGTCATCATATACACATTTGTTCTTTTTGTACTCACACATTTGTACACACGCATTTGTTTGTACATAACTTTGTTATTGTACATAACTCTTAGTCATCATATACACATTTGTTCTTTTTGTACTCACACATTTGTATACACACACATTTGTTTGTACACACTCACACATTTGTACACGTATTTGTTTGTACATAACATTATTTGTACATAACTCGTAGTCATCAAACACATATTTGTTTATACACATTTGTATACTCACACATTTGTTTATACATATCTTTGTACATAACTCTTAGTCATCAATCACACATTTGTTGAATTTGTAATCACACAATTTTCAGATGAACATACACATTTGTAAATGATCAGATGAACATACTCGTTTGCACACACACTTTTGTTCCCCATTGGTCCCATTTGTACTGTAACGCCCATCCTTAATCTCTTTAAATATTTAACGTATTTGTTAAATTCTTGACGTGCTTGCTTAAATGCTTGAACTTGCATATTATGAGCTAGTTTTACTTGAATTAATTTATTAACTACTTTAGAAAATTAAGGTGGTTAAATGTCAAAGTTGAAAGTTTAGGGGCCTTTTTGTCAAAGTTAGAACTTGAGGGGCCTAGTTGCAATTCTTTGAAAGTTTAAAGTATATCTTGTGGGTTGCTCATTATCAATCTACTCAAGATCGAGAAAGCATTGAACAATATAAGTTGACATGGACCATGACTTATGTTCAATATGATATCGTGAGACAAAAGGATTGTGATATATTCTATTGAGGATTACGAACTTCTTTAAGTTATATTAATTGGGTAGTCATGATGGCTTGCTAGAGTCCGCTCATGATTTATGAGTTTGACCTTGGTTGGACTCATTGCCAACTTAATATAATCCTATGGGGTCACACACAAAAGAACGAATTGTTTAAAAGGCTAAAAATGACTTTTTGCTGGTGCTCGGCCGAGCACTTCAAAGGACTCGGCCGAGCATGAGAAACAGAAAGTTTTGACACAGAGGTGCTCGGCCGAGCACCTTATAAGACTCGGCCGAGCAGGCCCTGTTTGGGCCCAAAATCTGATTTCGTGTTTTGACGGGTTTTGACCTATTTCTCCTAAAAGGTTTAGGACTAATGAGTTTAAATACTTCTCTCTTAACCCTAATCAGTATGAATTGATATTGTATCATTATTGGTAGCCTCCGTGTGTTTGAGAAACATATTCTTGAGTTTAGATTGAGAATCAAAAGCTCAAGAACACCAATAAAATCATATAGCCTTTGAAGATTAGAAAAGCGTGTTTTCTAATGGGTCTAGCAATCCAGATCTAGAATCGTTCTAGATATTCGTTCGCGTGTGGATAAACATAGAGGGCGTTGGCATCAACTCCTTCAAAGTTCGTGATCCAAGTATTACGGTCGTTCCTGCGTTCGTGATTCGAAGAAGCGCGAAGAACAAAGATTGAAGATCTCAGAATTTTAAAGCTCCGTCACGGTTAGTGTTCTAAATTCATCCTCGTATTAATTTAATCATCGTGATCGGATCTAGGCTTTTGGGTTTTAATTCCGCTGCGCATGTTTGCTCAAAACCCAACAGTGGTATCAGAGCCCCGTTCATCATGATTATTTTAATAATAACATGTTAATGATATAATTGGATTATATGTTTTGGCATGCTATGTGAATTTGGATTCAAGATGTTTATGTGATCTGAGTTTTATGTTTGTATATGAGATATATTGAAATCATAAAATCGCACCGTTAAATACGTTATGTGGGATCTACGATTGCAATAATAATTTGATTATTATGTTCCTTTACATTATCAAAAATTAATTGGATTGATTTGTTGATGATCTTTGATTCATGAATAAATCGTTTATTCAAGGCTTTGATGAACATGATGATTTGATCATCATGAACATCAAACCCTAATTGAATCGGGAAAGCAATTTGAGAATTGAAATTCGAAAAATCTGTTCTGATCATGGTGCTCGGCCGAGCAGTCCATAAGACTCGGCCGAGCAGATTGAATCAGAATGTACAGATTCTGGAACACAAAGATGCTCGGCCGAGCACCTCAAAGGACTCGGCCGAGCAGAAGGATTTTGGACAGAATTTGTTTTTCAGATGGCTGGTTTTAGAAACCGTGTTTCCTGAAATTAAGGCATGTTCGAAATCACTTTGGATTGAACTTGTTTGTCAGATGGCTGGTTTGAGAAACCGTGTTACCTGAAAACAAATTTCAAGGTCAAAGTAATAAATTGATGGGACAAAAGAATTTAGAATCGAGTTACTTTATGTAAGGGATTGTGGATGCCTTCTGGCTTAGTTTCGACCTTACATAGTTGTTTCTTTTAGTTTCTAAATTTGGTACGGGATTGTGGTTGCCTTATGGCTTAGTTTCGACCGTACAATCGTGCTCTCAATAATGTGTTAAAGAATTTATCCCCATAAATCAATCACATGAAATCTTAATTTAATTAATGAGATTAGTTAAATTATTAACCGTTGCTTTGTGTGTTTATATTATGTGACTATAAACATTGACCATGCTATATGTCATGAACCTTCTTTAAAATTTAAGTTCCGTGCCAATCCATGATTAAAACACTTGTGAGTACGTGGGTATTTTTGTGTGGGTTACGCCCTAGCGTAGGTGCATTGATTCTATCCATTTATGAGCAAGATGAGGAAACAGTGATTCCTATACGTTTAAAATGGTTTAACTTAATTAGGCTATCAAAACAGTTTTGGGCCTAAGGCACAGATGAGATTAAAACATGTTAGATATACGATATCTAAAATCTCATAAAAGATCTAAGAGTCATATACGATATGATTGACAAGGAGTTGTCTACCTAAATAACTTATTTTGAGCAGTCGTGCCCTAGCCGACTCAAAGTTAAGTGAAATATGGATCTTAGCCCATTCAAATTATATTATACATTGGATGTATATGAAGGTTATATAATTTAGTGGGAGCATTTATGAAATACAATCTATATATATCTCTTAAATGACTGGTATGAAATATAGGTGTATATTTATTTGCATATTTGTGTAGAATATTTTCTTAAACTTTAATTATGTTATTACTGCGATCTGTTCTTCAGAATGGAAATTATTCATGAGCTTAAGAACTGTTCTAAAGCAAGAATGGAAATTATACATTCTTAATAATCCTGAGTAACCTAAATTGCAATATTAATTTGATTAATATGTTCCGTAGGATCATCAAAATTTAATTTGATTAACTTGTTGATGATCTTAGATTCATGAATAAATTGTTTATTCTTGGTTTTGATAATCATGGTGATTTGATCACCATGAGCACCAAATCCTAAATGAATCAAGAAATGCAATTATAGGATAAATTTGGAAATTTAAAATCTACCGCTTCTAAGATAAATATTTTGAGTTGAATTTAATTATCAGATGATTGGTTTCAGAAACCATGTTTCCTGAAATTAAATGTCAAGTTCAAGATTAATCTGGGATTGAATCTAATTTCAGACGGCTGGTTTGCGAAACAAAGTTTCCTGAAAAGTGATGTCAATTAAGAATTCAGATAAACTAAAATTAGAATCTTGAATTGTTCTTGATTGCTGAAGTTAGTCGAATTGATGAGACATTGGTTTGAGCTCTCAATATCTGAACTATCATGCGGAAAGATGATGACCTAAGTCGAAAATTCGATTTTGACTTTATGATTTTCTAAAAGGAAGGATTAAAAGCTAAAGGTAAGACAAACGTTGTCAAACCTAAAAGAAATAATTGTGGCTAAAATTATGACTCTGAATAATGCAATTTGGTAATGTGGCAATTTGATTGACCATTTAAAATTGCAATCAAAATTTTGGATGATCAATAAAAGGTGAATGGTAGTGAGACAACCACAAAGGATATTTATGCTATAAAATTAATCTTTCTAATTTTAATCATTGGGTATTGGATACCGGATTGGATCCCACATTTGTATAAATGTGCAACAATTAATAAAAAGAAAGACTACTTATAAAAGGTAAAGTTAATATGCGAATAATAATGATGCAAGAGTTGCAACATTGTTCGTGGAACACTTATGAAGTGGCTTTGCTCATTAAGTAGAAAGTATTATTTTGCTATAAGATAATGAAGGATATTTATTTCTTATTTGGAATAAGAAAGAACTTTATTTATTATGATTTGCTTTATCGTATTGTTAAATCATATAAATAAATCTCATATCCTAAATCTTGAAGAACAAAATAATAAATAAGACTATAACATAAATAATTAAATTCTCAAGGCATTATTGTTTTGATCAAATAAATGAGAAACGCATATCTAAAATTCCATGGGACGGAGTTTTAAAGTCATACGATTTTGAATCATATGATTTATGCAAATCTTATTTACTTGGATTAAGACAACTTTTACTAGGAGTAGAAAAAGGCTTATATCTTATTAGACCTAATACATGTCGATGTATATGGTTCATTAAGTGGCAATGCTAAATGAGGATTTTGGTACTACTTGGCAAAACTATTCAAAGATCCCGACTCGATCGTGATAATGAATAATTGAACCAAGAATTTTGACAATCATCTTTAGGTTGTGAAATTGTTTCACAAATTAACTCCACCAAGAACACCATTTAGAATGATGTGTCTACGTGGAGGTGTAGAACCTTATTGGATATGGTTCATTAGATGATAAAGTCAAATTGATCTTCCATTATTTATTTTGGGGTTATGTTTTGGAAACCGCTATAATTACACTAATTTGAGTTCCATTAAAATAGGTTCAAAGGTACCATATGTGATATGGAATGAAAGAAAACTTGGTTTGTCTTTCATAAAGATTTAAGATGGTGAGACTTTTTGCGAAAAGACTTGTTTGGAACAAGCTCACACTTAAATCTAATAAATATATTTTCATGGGATATCCCAAATTGTTTGTTGCTTATGACGGTACTTTTCTAGATAAATTGTTTATCTCTAAAAGAATCAGTGGGAGTAAAACATATCTCGAATGGTTCGAGACCTAGAAAAATAACATAGAACCTTAGATGGAAGTTGAATGAACTTTCGCAAGGAGTTGTGGAAATTCGTTCAAATTACACAAGTCAATTGCATATATGATAGGATACAATCTATAATGAGAAATATTGGATTTCTTATTAAAGAAAGTATAAGAAGTAAAGTTCATTGAGAATGGTATATTTACTTCCTATCAAAATGCAATGTCCGCTCCATTTTAGATTAATGGCCTGGAGTCATAAAATCTAAAAGGCAATCCATGTATATTAATCAAGTTTGGAACTTGATCTTTCTAACCTAAGGTGTAAAAACCAAAGGATGGAATCAAGTTTTCTTGGAGAAAACTAACATGGGTAGCAAAGGAACATACTAATTAAGCAAGATTAAATGTGAAAAGGTTGACTCATATTTCGACTATGATAAAACTTTCTCACTTGAAGTCATGCTTTAAGTTATTAGAATTCTCATTGTCATATCTTCATATTTGGAATATGAAATTTGACAAATGGATATCAAAACAGCGTTTCTTAACGGGAACTCACTTAAGGATGTATGGATACAACCTGAAGGTTTTGATAGTCTAGAAATTCTAATAAAGTATGTATGTTGCGGAAATCCATGAGATGGATTGAAGCAAGCTTCTTGGAGTTGAAACAATCATTTTGATGGAGCGTTCAAATCGTTTGAAATTCATCAATAATGAGACTTGTGTTTGCTAAGAAATTAGTGGGAGCATAGTCTAATTCCTAGTCTTAAATATATGTCTAACATATAGTTCTTTTGAAAGAGTTTCTTAATGAAAGGACTTAGGAATAAGCCGCTTATATCCTTGAAATTAATATCTATTGATATTAATCTAGGAAGTTGATTGGTTTGTGTTAAAGTACTTATGGAGACAATGTACTGAATTGTTCAGTATGCAAGACTCTTGGAGAAGAACTTGCGAAGTTGTCTAATGACAGTGTTCTTGGCAAGACTTAGTCTTAGTGGAAGACTAATGAGCAAGAATACATTATTAGGATTCTATATGCTTCGGCAATTGGATCTATCATGAATGTCATATTATGTACTTAGACGGTATAACTCGTATACTTGGAGTATGATGAGAACATACTAATCGTATCCTAGTGAAAGTCATTAGATAATGATCAAGAATATCCTTGTGTACTTGAGAAGAACTAAGGATGCATTCTTGATGGTTGTTGGAATGGGAGATGATCTAGTAAATGGTTACATAGATACATACTTCCACATCGACAAGAGTAATTTAAATCGCAGTATAAACATATGTTTAAAAATAAGTGCTATTAGTTGGAATAGTTCCAAGCAAATACACTATAATTTATTCTACGAATAAAATTGAGTATTTAGTTACAAGAGTTGTAGCTAATAGAGTTGTTTGAATATAGATGTTATTAGTAAAACTAGAAATAGTTTATAGTGATACTAATCCAATGGACCTTGTTGTGAAATAACGGTTATTGCACAAGCTAAGGTGCCAAGGGCTCATCTATGATCCAAACACGGGCTCAGACGTTTCCATCTCTACGAGAAATCGTTGACATGGGAAGTGTTAAAAATATGCAAAATACCTTATGATGATAACAAAGACAATCATCTTACATGTGCTCACTTGCAAAATGATGGAGATCATAACTTAGCTCAATGGGTATTGGATACACGTTGATTGGGCCTAGTGCAAGTGGGAGATTGTTGGAATTATGCTCTAGGCCCTTGAGAAAGGCCTTACGTTACATCATTTGTTTTGGAGATAACAACCTTGGGTTATTATATGTTTTACATGTTTATTATAATAATCCCCGTCCCTAGAACTTATGAAGAACTAGTATAAGTTTAATTGATGATCATGTGATGATCATGTGTATTAGATACAGATTAAGCTTATGGGTACATGTTGGTGACCATGTACTGGACATGACCCACTTATGAGATTTATGTCATGGTCAAATGTCATAATTAAATCTCATAATAGTTATATCATTGATAACCTTAGACCTGAGATTATTACAGTCTTCCACATGATGAACATTATGTTTGACGTACTCAAACGTCACCCCTAACCGGGTGGTTATAAAGGCTACGATTGGCATAATCGGATTCATGTAGGGAAAGGTAATAAGTCAATATGGGATTTGTCCCTCTCTCTCAAGAGAGATATCTGCTTAGGCTCTCGTAGAGTGAGATTGATGAAATGCGTGGCCGCGCTCAAATGAATTGATGAGATCAATACCATTTGCTCATTATCAATCTACTCAAGATCGAGAAAGCATTGAACAATATAAGTTGACATGGACCATGACTTATGTTCAATATGATATCGTGAGACAAAAGGATTGTGATATATTCTATTGAGGATTACGAACTTCTTTAAGTTATATTAATTGGGTAGTCATGATGGCTTGCTAGAGTCCGCTCATGATTTATGAGTTTGACCTTGGTTGGACTCATTGCCAACTTAATATAATCCTATGGGGTCACACACAAAAGAACGAATTGTTTAAAAGGCTAAAAATGACTTTTTGCTGGTGCTCGGCCGAGCACTTCAAAGGACTCGGCCGAGCATGAGAAACAGAAAGTTTTGACACAGAGGTGCTCGGCCGAGCACCTTATAAGACTCGGCCGAGCAGGCCCTGTTTGGGCCCAAAATCTGATTTCGTGTTTTGACGGGTTTTGACCTATTTCTCCTAAAAGGTTTAGGACTAATGAGTTTAAATACTTCTCTCTTAACCCTAATCAGTATGAATTGATATTGTATCATTATTGGTAGCCTCCGTGTGTTTGAGAAACATATTCTTGAGTTTAGATTGAGAATCAAAAGCTCAAGAACACCAATAAAATCATATAGCCTTTGAAGATTAGAAAAGCGTGTTTTCTAATGGGTCTAGCAATCCAGATCTAGAATCGTTCTAGATATTCGTTCGCGTGTGGATAAACATAGAGGGCGTTGGCATCAACTCCTTCAAAGTTCGTGATCCAAGTATTACGGTCGTTCCTGCGTTCGTGATTCGAAGAAGCGCGAAGAACAAAGATTGAAGATCTCAGAATTTTAAAGCTCCGTCACGGTTAGTGTTCTAAATTCATCCTCGTATTAATTTAATCATCGTGATCGGATCTAGGCTTTTGGGTTTTAATTCCGCTGCGCATGTTTGCTCAAAACCCAACACTTATGTGTTCTGCTTGTCTTGAAGTCAATGATTGTGCACCTTAGGGGCATTCAAACAATGACTTAATATTGAATATCCTATATAGGGGATTAAGAACTTGTAAGTATGAGTGGTATAGCTCATTTACTTAATTTGAACTTGAAGTATTCTTGGTCTAGGTTTAGGGTACTACCCTAGATGGCCTAGATGAGTGTTGTAGAACACTCTAGTACTGAAAATAGTCCCTTTGTGAACAAATGAAATGTGGACTTGAATCATAATTAAATGATGACTTGAATATAAGAGTAATAACTCTTTTATGTGTCTTGAAGTCAATGTTTGTGTACCTTAGGGACACCAACTAATGTCTAGAGCTTGAATGTCCTAAGAAAAGGATTGGAAAATAATTCGTGAAAGATGTATAATTCATCTTTCTAGCTTGAACTTGAAGTATAAGATAATTAACTTGTTTAATCATCCAAAGAAATGGATTGAGAACTTGGATATAAGATGATAAGATCTTGTATATGTATTGAATGTCCTGAATGTCTTGAATGTCTTAAGATAAGACAATAACTTGAAGTATAAGACAATAAAATCTCGTACATGACTTGAACATCCAAATAATTGGATTAAGACTTGAATATAAGATTATAAAATCTTGTACGTGCCTTGACACCAATATAGGTGTATGGTAATAAACTTGAAAGAGTCTTGATGTGTATATGCAAATCTTGCATATATTTACTTGATAGAATGTGGCTTCTTGATTGATTGGTACGTGGTATGAATAACCAAAGAATTGGGTTATGGAACTAGATAGAGAATGATTAACTCTACTACATACTTGAACTTGATACGTGTATATTGGAAGTGCTATAAATAAGCACTAAAGTGTAAATGATTTAGTTTTTAATCGTGTATATACTCAATGAAGTATATAAAATATAAAGAAGATATCTTGTCTGGAAATGGTTCCTAAAGAAAATAGGGACTAGTGTAATATGAAGATAATTCATATAATCGTGAATACTACGATTTAAATTAATAAGAATGATTACAGAACACAATATGTGTTAGAAAATGTATTCGATTACTAACGATACATATATGTGAAGTATGACTGTGTCTAGGTACAATGTGACCTATTCTACTACGTGTTTAGAGTCTAAGGTATTGGGCTCTATTTGATAGTAAGGGTATAGTGATAGACACTTTAATGTGTTAAACGTGATATGAATATGTACGTGCAACTTGGCATGTGACAGAGTGATATACCCTACTACTTGACTGAAGTCTGTTATAAATGGACTCTTACTTGGATTGATCGTGTTACATGGACACCTTATGTGCCATAGTTAAACTTGATTGGTATTCGCAATAATTGAGTACGTGTACTTATATTCTCGTGAGCACATGATACATAGTTACATGGTGCATATTCTCGTGAGCACATGATACATAGTTACATGGTGCATATTCTCGTGAGCACATGATACATGATTACATGGTGCATAAAGAATAGTCCACTAATAAGGGACTGAGTTCTGTTTCCGTAGTTCAAGTAAATATCTACTTGTACCTTCTTGTGTGAGTCCAGCTGGTTCTCCTTGCTTGTTCGAAAATATATAGGTTCACGCTTGTCGCGAGAGCTGGGGTTTAAGTGACAATCGGGTCCCTATGTATTTCCGCCCGACCCCTTACTACTGGCCATAGTAAGGGCATAGCTTCCTTGGTTGGAGCAATAAGCCTGACCTAAGTGAATGCTAACTCCCGTCCCGAACACCACGTGGATCTTGTTATTGTGGATGACACTGAATACCAGGTCTTCATATATACTGTTCTCCTGTCCTGTTCACCACGTGGATCTTGTTATTGTGGATGGCACTGGTTACCAGGTCTCCTTATATACTGCATAGCGGTTCCTGTTCTTGGTTGTCCTCAGCTAGAAAAGCATCGACAACAAATGGTATTATTGGGAGGAATAAGGAAGGATTCAGGTACAATGCGTGATAGGCCTATGTGCATCTTGTGAGCTGGTTTAGCCTCTCGCACTACTTGACTACTTGTTACCTGATCATATCTTGAGCTTGATTACTTGTTGAGTTGGCTTAGCCTCTCCTATACTTGTTACTTGATGATACTTGATATATGTTTAGTTGAGTATCTACTTGTATTACCTGATAACATGACATATAGTTGCATGTTAATAGCTTACTGAGATTTATCTCACCCTTTATTTGTTTAATTGTTTCCCCCCCCCCCAGGAAAGCAGGGGATAGTACGCAGTGAGGCTCGACTTAGCTGGGAATTTACTCAGCAGGATATTCTTATTCGAAGTTAGTGTCCTTTTATATTTTGGTAAGGACGATCTTGTATGAGTTAATTAAACTCTGGGCTTGTATTGGGGTAGTATTTGTTGTCCCTAGACAGTTCTTGATGCCAGCTTATTTGCTAGGCATGTCTTCCGCTGTATGTAACCTTGTTTGGTTTTTAATTTTCTCGGTCTAGAACTCGTTGTGAGCTATCTTAGCTCCTTATTCTTGAGTAGATTTAGCATGTCAGTTTGGTTTTAACAGGTATTATTCCTGTTTCCCGTTAGTTTCTTGTTTCTTGTTAGTTACGCGCACCAGGTTCGAGGTTCTATTAGGGAATCCCGGGACTTGGGGCGTGTTAGGTTGGTATCAGAGCTATGGTTTAGCTCTAAGCCTGGATAGGGTCTATGGCCTAGGTTGGGTTAGTCTTGGGTGTGTCTTCGACGCCGAGTGCTTCGTTACTTGTTGTCATACCAGGCATAGGACTGGTGTTGATAGTGTTGATCCAATTGGATTAGATGGTTTGAGAATCGAGAGCGCGAGTCTTTAAAGACTTAGGCATATCTATCTTGTCTTGTGGACATTGTATCGTGCTCTATATGCATGCTTGTCCTTATCTCGTGAATTACGTGGAAGTGTATTCTCTAGTAAGAGGCTACATGCTTGATATCGTTATGTATAAGAGCTTGATAGAAGTGTGGGTGATAACACCCTATACGTTCTATGTTAACTTGGTCATGTTACCTAGATGGGACATTGATGTGATACGTGATATAGCTTGGCTGTCTACGTGTCATGACTTGGCTTTCTATGTGTTAGGCCAATCTTGTTTACCATAATAGATGGTAATTAATTCTCTGCTAGTATGCTTGACTATTTATGTGAGCATGATAGATTTATGCATATCATTCATATTTTGCATTGAAAGTCTAGAAAGGGTTCTTGAGATTGTACTGGGTATTCAACCTATGTGATTGATAGTGGAGTTTCTACACCAAATCAGATGGATACACCATTCTTGATGAGAAACTTGGATTATCTTGAGTATTACAGTGCGAATACAGTGCTGACATCTGGATTAATGTTCTTGACCTCGATTGAGTTAAACCAGTTGAAGATTCAACTTGAGAATTTCTTGATAGAGGATATATCTACCTTGTAGTGGATGTCTGAATTGAGTATCTGTGTTGACCTATTAGTGGAAACAACCAAGGTATGCGTGTTCTTGAGATTTTCTTGATCTTGTTAGAGATTCATTAATGAATTTCGAGGGCAGCTCTATCGTTAATTATTTGACACCGAGAGCTACATCTTTTGATGGATTGTCTTGATGGATTGATATAGGTAAAGTCATTTTTGAATATTGAAACGATGGATAACCACGACTTCAGTATCTGAGATTGCCTAGTGGATTTGACTAGTATTACAGTGATCTGGAGGATATGACCGGTTCTATGATTTCTAGTGGATATGTCAAGTTTCACCAATATAGTGGATTGACTAATCGAGTCTGTTTGACTTTATGTGTTTCGATGTTATAATTGATACATCTTAATTGCATAGAATATTTGTGAGTATCTGTGCATAGTCGTGATGTTCTTGAGTTCTATTTGCTGATTATATATGTTATAATCTTGATCTAGTAAAAATTCGAGGACGAATTTTCTTTAAGGTGGGGAGGATGTAACGCCCATCCTTTATCTCGTTAAATATTTAACGTATTTGTTAAATTCTTGACGTGCTTGCTTAAATGCTTGAACTTGCATATTATGTGCTAGTTTTACTTGAATTAATTTATTAACTACTTTAGAAAATTAAGGTGGTTAAATGTCAAAGTTGAAAGTTTAGGGGCCTTTTTGTCAAAGTTAGAACTTGAGGGGCCTAGTTGCAATTCTTTGAAAGTTTAAAGTATATCTTGTGGGTTGCTTCCTTCTCAGAAGCATTTTCCCCAAATTGGTTTACGCTCTCTCCTTCTGTTCTAAAAGCTAGGTTTAGGATTCTTCCTATTCTCGACTCCTCGAGCTTAATTATCCCTCTGTTCGTGATTCCGGTCCCGGATAAATATTCGTGGCGTTGAATAGAGCGTTCCAGACCGATCAGAAATTAATTTGGGTCAACTTGATTTTTGACTAGGTAAGTTATTGACTCCCCCTTACTTGTAATAAGATGTATATATGTTATTCCCGATACTTGTTCTTGTTAAAATGGTGTTTTGAGCAATTTTTGTGATACTTGTAATTTTGGGACGAAGGGAGTATAAATATACTGCGTATGAAATATGAAGAAACTTGCAATTCTAAACTTGGTTAATTTAGCTTCCCTGGGTTGGCTAATTGTTAGGCAAAGAAAAAAATATTCTCCTATTCGTGAGACGGTAAAATAGTAACTTGATTTAAATATTATTAGAAAAATTGTACCATTATTTGTGGTACGGGGAAATGAATGGAAGTATCCCTAGATGGGTATATTAGTATAATATAAAATTGTACTTATACTTTTGGGGTCGGTGAAATATTGAAATGGAATAAAAGGAAATTGTCCTATTATTTATGGGACGGTAAAGAAATGAATTGAGCCTGAAATAATGTTTTGGGTATTGCCTAAGAGTTAATAAAAGTTACTCCTACGCTTGGGACGGAAAATTATTTAACCTGGGAAAGAATTCGGATTTTGGCATTTTTGGGCCTTGAGCGACCGCCCATTTTGGGCTGGGCGACCGCCCATCTATCTGAAGTATTTTGTTCTTGGAAAGCCTGATTTTGGGCGAACGCCCACACCATTTTGTGCGGCCGCCCATATGTCCTGAAAAATTGTAAAACTTGTTTAATGATTGTATAAGTTGGAAATAACCCTTGTTAAGGCATATAGCCTTAGGATAAGATGTCCTAGTAAGTAGTGTGATACCTTAGGGGTATCAGAAGTGAGTCCTGAACACATTAAATTAAAATGAGAACTTAGTCTTGTACATGAACACTTATAGAACTCAAATGAGAACTTAAGTATAAGAGTAACAACTCTTTTATATGTCTTGAAAGGGCTATGAACAAGCACTTATTGTTGGAATTATGCTCTAGGCCCTTGAGAAAGGCCTTACGTTACATCATTTGTTTTGGAGATAACAACCTTGGGTTATTATATGTTTTACATGTTTATTATAATAATCCCCGTCCCTAGAACTTATGAAGAACTAGTATAAGTTTAATTGATGATCATGTGATGATCATGTGTATTAGATACAGATTAAGCTTATGGGTACATGTTGGTGACCATGTACTGGACATGACCCACTTATGAGATTTATGTCATGGTCAAATGTCATAATTAAATCTCATAATAGTTATATCATTGATAACCTTAGACCTGAGATTATTACAGTCTTCCACATGATGAACATTATGTTTGACGTACTCAAACGTCACCCCTAACCGGGTGGTTATAAAGGCTACGATTGGCATAATCGGATTCATGTAGGGAAAGGTAATAAGTCAATATGGGATTTGTCCCTCTCTCTCAAGAGAGATATCTGCTTAGGCCTCTCGTAGAGTGAGATTGATGAAATGCGTGGCCGCGCTCAAATGAATTGATGAGATCAATACCATTTGCTCATTATCAATCTACTCAAGATCGAGAAAGCATTGAACAATATAAGTTGACATGGACCATGACTTATGTTCAATATGATATCGTGAGACAAAAGGATTGTGATATATTCTATTGAGGATTACGAACTTCTTTAAGTTATATTAATTGGGTAGTCATGATGGCTTGCTAGAGTCCGCTCATGATTTATGAGTTTGACCTTGGTTGGACTCATTGCCAACTTAATATAATCCTATGGGGTCACACACAAAAGAACGAATTGTTTAAAAGGCTAAAAATGACTTTTTGCTGGTGCTCGGCCGAGCACTTCAAAGGACTCGGCCGAGCATGAGAAACAGAAAGTTTTGACACAGAGGTGCTCGGCCGAGCACCTTATAAGACTCGGCCGAGCAGGCCCTGTTTGGGCCCAAAATCTGATTTCGTGTTTTGACGGGTTTTGACCTATTTCTCCTAAAAGGTTTAGGACTAATGAGTTTAAATACTTCTCTCTTAACCCTAATCAGTATGAATTGATATTGTATCATTATTGGTAGCCTCCATGTGTTTGACAAACATATTCTTGAGTTTAGATTGAGAATCAAAAGCTCAAGAACACCAATAAAATCATATAGCCTTTGAAGATTAGAAAAGCGTGTTTTCTAATGGGTCTAGCAATCCAGATCTAGAATCGTTCTAGATATTCGTTCGCGTGTGGATAAACATAGAGGGCGTTGGCATCAACTCCTTCAAAGTTCGTGATCCAAGTATTACGGTCGTTCCTGCGTTCGTGATTCGAAGAAGCGCGAAGAACAAAGATTGAAGATCTCAGAATTTTAAAGCTCCGTCACGGTTAGTGTTCTAAATTCATCCTCGTATTAATTTAATCATCGTGATCGGATCTAGGCTTTTGGGTTTTAATTCCGCTGCGCATGTTTGCTCAAAACCCAACAGTGGTATCAGAGCCCCGTTCATCATGATTATTTTAATAATAACATGTTAATGATATAATTGGATTATATGTTTTGGCATGCTATGTGAATTTGGATTCAAGATGTTTATGTGATCTGAGTTTTATGTTTGTATATGAGATATATTGAAATCATAAAATCGCACCGTTTAAATACGTTATGTGGGATCTACGATTGCAATAATAATTTGATTATTATGTTCCTTTAGATTATCAAAAATTAATTGGATTGATTTGTTGATGATCTTTGATTCATGAATAAATCGTTTATTCAAGGCTTTGATGAACATGATGATTTGATCATCATGAACATCAAACCCTAATTGAATCGGGAAAGCAATTTGAGAATTGAAATTCGAAAAATCTGTTCTGATCATGGTGCTCGGCCGAGCAGTCCATAAGACTCGGCCGAGCAGATTGAATCAGAATGTACAGATTCTGGAACACAAAGATGCTCGGCCGAGCACCTCAAAGGACTCGGCCGAGCAGAAGGATTTTGGACAGAATTTGTTTTTCAGATGGCTGGTTTTAGAAACCGTGTTTCCTGAAATTAAGGCATGTTCGAAATCACTTTGGATTGAACTTGTTTGTCAGATGGCTGGTTTGAGAAACCGTGTTACCTGAAAACAAATTTCAAGGTCAAAGTAATAAATTGATGGGACAAAAGAATTTAGAATCGAGTTACTTTATGTAAGGGATTGTGGATGCCTTCTGGCTTAGTTTCGACCTTACATAGTTGTTTCTTTTAGTTTCTAAATTTGGTACGGGATTGTGGTTGCCTTATGGCTTAGTTTCGACCGTACAATCGTGCTCTCAATAATGTGTTAAAGAATTTATCCCCATAAATCAATCACATGAAATCTTAATTTAATTAATGAGATTAGTTAAATTATTAACCGTTGCTTTGTGTGTTTATATTATGTGACTATAAACATTGACCATGCTATATGTCATGAACCTTCTTTAAAATTTAAGTTCCGTGCCAATCCATGATTAAAACACTTGTGAGTACGTGGGTATTTTTGTGTGGGTTACGCCCTAGCGTAGGTGCATTGATTCTATCCATTTATGAGCAAGATGAGGAAACAGTGATTCCTATACGTTTAAAATGGTTTAACTTAATTAGGCTATCAAAACAGTTTTGGGCCTAAGGCACAGATGAGATTAAAACATGTTAGATATACGATATCTAAAATCTCATAAAAGATCTAAGAGTCATATACGATATGATTGACAAGGAGTTGTCTACCTAAATAACTTATTTTGAGCAGTCGTGCCCTAGCCGACTCAAAGTTAAGTGAAATATGGATCTTAGCCCATTCAAATTATATTATACATTGGATGTATATGAAGGTTATATAATTTAGTGGGAGCATTTATGAAATACAATCTATATATATCTCTTAAATGACTGGTATGAAATATAGGTGTATATTTATTTGCATATTTGTGTAGAATATTTTCTTAAACTTTAATTATGTTTATTACTGCGATCTGTTCTTCAGAATGGAAATTATTCATGAGCTTAAGAACTGTTCTAAAGCAAGAATGGAAATTATACATTCTTAATAATCCTGAGTAACCTAAATTGCAATATTAATTTGATTAATATGTTCCGTAGGATCATCAAAATTTAATTTGATTAACTTGTTGATGATCTTAGATTCATGAATAAATTGTTTATTCTTGGTTTTGATAATCATGGTGATTTGATCACCATGAGCACCAAATCCTAAATGAATCAAGAAATGCAATTATAGGATAAATTTGGAAATTTAAAATCTACCGCTTCTAAGATAAATATTTTGAGTTGAATTTAATTATCAGATGATTGGTTTCAGAAACCATGTTTCCTGAAATTAAATGTCAAGTTCAAGATTAATCTGGGATTGAATCTAATTTCAGACGGCTGGTTTGCGAAACAAAGTTTCCTGAAAAGTGATGTCAATTAAGAATTCAGATAAACTAAAATTAGAATCTTGAATTGTTCTTGATTGCTGAAGTTAGTCGAATTGATGAGACATTGGTTTGAGCTCTCAATATCTGAACTATCATGCGGAAAGATGATGACCTAAGTCGAAAATTCGATTTTGACTTTATGATTTTCTAAAAGGAAGGATTAAAAGCTAAAGGTAAGACAAACGTTGTCAAACCTAAAAGAAATAATTGTGGCTAAAATTATGACTCTGAATAATGCAATTTGGTAATGTGGCAATTTGATTGACCATTTAAAATTGCAATCAAAATTTTGGATGATCAATAAAAGGTGAATGGTAGTGAGACAACCACAAAGGATATTTATGCTATAAAATTAATCTTTCTAATTTTAATCATTGGGTATTGGATACCGGATTGGATCCCACATTTGTATAAATGTGCAACAATTAATAAAAAGAAAGACTACTTATAAAAGGTAAAGTTAATATGCGAATAATAATGATGCAAGAGTTGCAACATTGTTCGTGGAACACTTATGAAGTGGCTTTGCTCATTAAGTAGAAAGTATTATTTTGCTATAAGATAATGAAGGATATTTATTTCTTATTTGGAATAAGAAAGAACTTTATTTATTATGATTTGCTTTATCGTATTGTTAAATCATATAAATAAATCTCATATCCTAAATCTTGAAGAACAAAATAATAAATAAGACTATAACATAAATAATTAAATTCTCAAGGCATTATTGTTTTGATCAAATAAATGAGAAACGCATATCTAAAATTCCATGGGACGGAGTTTTAAAGTCATACGATTTTGAATCATATGATTTATGCAAATCTTATTTACTTGGATTAAGACAACTTTTACTAGGAGTAGAAAAAGGCTTATATCTTATTAGACCTAATACATGTCGATGTATATGGTTCATTAAGTGGCAATGCTAAATGAGGATTTTGGTACTACTTGGCAAAACTATTCAAAGATCCCGACTCGATCGTGATAATGAATAATTGAACCAAGAATTTTGACAATCATCTTTAGGTTGTGAAATTGTTTCACAAATTAACTCCACCAAGAACACCATTTAGAATGATGTGTCTACGTGGAGGTGTAGAACCTTATTGGATATGGTTCATTAGATGATAAAGTCAAATTGATCTTCCATTATTTATTTTGGGGTTATGTTTTGGAAACCGCTATAATTACACTAATTTGAGTTCCATTAAAATAGGTTCAAAGGTACCATATGTGATATGGAATGAAAGAAAACTTGGTTTGTCTTTCATAAAGATTTAAGATGGTGAGACTTTTTGCGAAAAGACTTGTTTGGAACAAGCTCACACTTAAATCTAATAAATATATTTTCATGGGATATCCCAAGGAAACTTGAGGATATTATTTTACTTCTAAGAAACAAATTGTTTGTTGCTTATGACGGTACTTTTCTAGATAAATTGTTTATCTCTAAAAGAATCAGTGGGAGTAAAACATATCTCGAATGGTTCGAGACCTAGAAAAATAACATAGAACCTTAGATGGAAGTTGAATGAACTTTCGCAAGGAGTTGTGGAAATTCGTTCAAATTACACAAGTCAATTGCATATATGATAGGATACAATCTATAATGAGAAATATTGGATTTCTTATTAAAGAAAGTATAAGAAGTAAAGTTCATTGAGAATGGTATATTTACTTCCTATCAAAATGCAATGTCCGCTCCATTTTAGATTGATGGCCTGGAGTCATAAAATCTAAAAGGCAATCCATGTATATTAATCAAGTTTGGAACTTGATCTTTCTAACCTAAGGTGTAAAAACCAAAGGATGGAATCAAGTTTTCTTGGAGAAAACTAACATGGGTAGCAAAGGAACATACTAATTAAGCAAGATTAAATGTGAAAAGGTTGACTCATATTTCGACTATGATAAAACTTTCTCACTTGAAGTCATGCTTTAAGTTATTAGAATTCTCATTGTCATATCTTCATATTTGGAATATGAAATTTGACAAATGGATATCAAAACAGCGTTTCTTAACGGGAACTCACTTAAGGATGTATTGGATACAACCTGAAGGTTTTGATAGTCTAGAAATTCTAATAAAGTATGTATGTTGCGGAAATCCATGAGATGGATTGAAGCAAGCTTCTTGGAGTTGAAACAATCATTTTGATGGAGCGTTCAAATCGTTTGAAATTCATCAATAATGAGACTTGTGTTTGCTAAGAAATTAGTGGGAGCATAGTCTAATTCCTAGTCTTAAATATATGTCTAACATATAGTTCATTTGAAAGAGTTTCTTAATGAAAGGACTTAGGAATAAGCCGCTTATATCCTTGAAATTAATATCTATTGATATTAATCTAGGAAGTTGATTGGTTTGTGTTAAAGTACTTATGGAGACAATGTACTGAATTGTTCAGTATGCAAGACTCTTGGAGAAGAACTTGCGAAGTTGTCTAATGACAGTGTTCTTGGCAAGACTTAGTCTTAGTGGAAGACTAATGAGCAAGAATACATTATTAGGATTCTATATGCTTCGGCAATTGGATCTATCATGAATGTCATATTATGTACTTAGACGGTATAACTCGTATACTTGGAGTATGATGAGAACATACTAATCGTATCCTAGTGAAAGTCATTAGATAATGATCAAGAATATCCTTGTGTACTTGAGAAGAACTAAGGATGCATTCTTGATGGTTGTTGGAATGGGAGATGATCTAGTAAATGGTTACATAGATACATGCTTCCACATCGACAAGAGTAATTTAAATCGCAGTATAAACATATGTTTAAAAATAAGTGCTATTAGTTGGAATAGTTCCAAGCAAATACACTATAATTTATTCTACGAATAAAATTGAGTATTTAGTTACAAGAGTTGTAGCTAATAGAGTTGTTTGAATATAGATGTTATTAGTAAAACTAGAAATAGTTTATAGTGATACTAATCCAATGGACCTTGTTGTGAAATAACGGTTATTGCACAAGCTAAGGTGCCAAGGGCTCATCTATGATCCAAACACGGGCTCAGACGTTTCCATCTCTACGAGAAATCGTTGACATGGGAAGTGTTAAAAATATGCAAAATACCTTATGATGATAACAAAGACAATCATCTTACATGTGCTCACTTGCAAAATGATGGAGATCATAACTTAGCTCAATGGGTATTGGATACACGTTGATTGGGCCTAGTGCAAGTGGGAGATTGTTGGAATTATGCTCTAGGCCCTTGAGAAAGGCCTTACGTTACATCATTTGTTTTGGAGATAACAACCTTGGGTTATTATATGTTTTACATGTTTATTATAATAATCCCCGTCCCTAGAACTTATGAAGAACTAGTATAAGTTTAATTGATGATCATGTGATGATCATGTGTATTAGATACAGATTAAGCTTATGGGTACATGTTGGTGACCATGTACTGGACATGACCCACTTATGAGATTTATGTCATGGTCAAATGTCATAATTAAATCTCATAATAGTTATATCATTGATAACCTTAGACCTGAGATTATTACAGTCTTCCACATGATGAACATTATGTTTGACGTACTCAAACGTCACCCCTAACCGGGTGGTTATAAAGGCTACGATTGGCATAATCGGATTCATGTAGGGAAAGGTAATAAGTCAATATGGGATTTGTCCCTCTCTCTCAAGAGAGATATCTGCTTAGGCCTCTCGTAGAGTGAGATTGATGAAATGCGTGGCCGCGCTCAAATGAATTGATGAGATCAATACCATTTGCTCATTATCAATCTACTCAAGATCGAGAAAGCATTGAACAATATAAGTTGACATGGACCATGACTTATGTTCAATATGATATCGTGAGACAAAAGGATTGTGATATATTCTATTGAGGATTACGAACTTCTTTAAGTTATATTAATTGGGTAGTCATGATGGCTTGCTAGAGTCCGCTCATGATTTATGAGTTTGACCTTGGTTGGACTCATTGCCAACTTAATATAATCCTATGGGGTCACACACAAAAGAACGAATTGTTTAAAAGGCTAAAAATGACTTTTTGCTGGTGCTCGGCCGAGCACTTCAAAGGACTCGGCCGAGCATGAGAAACAGAAAGTTTTGACACAGAGGTGCTCGGCCGAGCACCTTATAAGACTCGGCCGAGCAGGCCCTGTTTGGGCCCAAAATCTGATTTCGTGTTTTGACGGGTTTTGACCTATTTCTCCTAAAAGGTTTAGGACTAATGAGTTTAAATACTTCTCTCTTAACCCTAATCAGTATGAATTGATATTGTATCATTATTGGTAGCCTCCATGTGTTTGACAAACATATTCTTGAGTTTAGATTGAGAATCAAAAGCTCAAGAACACCAATAAAATCATATAGCCTTTGAAGATTAGAAAAGCGTGTTTTCTAATGGGTCTAGCAATCCAGATCTAGAATCGTTCTAGATATTCGTTCGCGTGTGGATAAACATAGAGGGCGTTGGCATCAACTCCTTCAAAGTTCGTGATCCAAGTATTACGGTCGTTCCTGCGTTCGTGATTCGAAGAAGCGCGAAGAACAAAGATTGAAGATCTCAGAATTTTAAAGCTCCGTCACGGTTAGTGTTCTAAATTCATCCTCGTATTAATTTAATCATCGTGATCGGATCTAGGCTTTTGGGTTTTAATTCCGCTGCGCATGTTTGCTCAAAACCCAACACTTATGTGTTCTGCTTGTCTTGAAGTCAATGATTGTGCACCTTAGGGGCATTCAAACAATGACTTAATATTGAATATCCTATATAGGGGATTAAGAACTTGTAAGTATGAGTGGTATAGCTCATTTACTTAATTTGAACTTGAAGTATTCTTGGTCTAGGTTTAGGGTACTACCCTAGATGGCCTAGATGAGTGTTGTAGAACACTCTAGTACTGAAAATAGTCCCTTTGTGAACAAATGAAATGTGGACTTGAATCATAATTAAATGATGACTTGAATATAAGAGTAATAACTCTTTTATGTGTCTTGAAGTCAATGTTTGTGTACCTTAGGGACACCAACTAATGTCTAGAGCTTGAATGTCCTAAGAAAAGGATTGGAAAATAATTCGTGAAAGATGTATAATTCATCTTTCTAGCTTGAACTTGAAGTATAAGATAATTAACTTGTTTAATCATCCAAAGAAATGGATTGAGAACTTGGATATAAGATGATAAGATCTTGTATATGTATTGAATGTCCTGAATGTCTTGAATGTCTTAAGATAAGACAGTAACTTGAAGTATAAGACAATAAAATCTCGTACATGACTTGAACATCCAAATAATTGGATTAAGACTTGAATATAAGATTATAAAATCTTGTACGTGCCTTGACACCAATATAGGTGTATGGTAATAAACTTGAAAGAGTCTTGATGTGTATATGCAAATCTTGCATATATTTACTTGATAGAATGTGGCTTCTTGATTGATTGGTACGTGGTATGAATAACCAAAGAATTGGGTTATGGAACTAGATAGAGAATGATTAACTCTACTACATACTTGAACTTGATACGTGTATATTGGAAGTGCTATAAATAAGCACTAAAGTGTAAATGATTTAGTTTTTAATCGTGTATATACTCAATGAAGTATATAAAATATAAAGAAGATATCTTGTCTGGAAATGGTTCCTAAAGAAAATAGGGACTAGTGTAATATGAAGATAATTCATATAATCGTGAATACTACGATTTAAATTAATAAGAATGATTACAGAACACAATATGTGTTAGAAAATGTATTCGATTACTAACGATACATATATGTGAAGTATGACTGTGTCTAGGTACAATGTGACCTATTCTACTACGTGTTTAGAGTCTAAGGTATTGGGCTCTATTTGATAGTAAGGGTATAGTGATAGACACTTTAATGTGTTAAACGTGATATGAATATGTACGTGCAACTTGGCATGTGACAGAGTGATATACCCTACTACTTGACTGAAGTCTGTTATAAATGGACTCTTACTTGGATTGATCGTGTTACATGGACACCTTATGTGCCATAGTTAAACTTGATTGGTATTCGCAATAATTGAGTACGTGTACTTATATTCTCGTGAGCACATGATACATAGTTACATGGTGCATATTCTCGTGAGCACATGATACATAGTTACATGGTGCATATTCTCGTGAGCACATGATACATGATTACATGGTGCATAAAGAATAGTCCACTAATAAGGGACTGAGTTCTGTTTCCGTAGTTCAAGTAAATATCTACTTGTACCTTCTTGTGTGAGTCCAGCTGGTTCTCCTTGCTTGTTCGAAAATATATAGGTTCACGCTTGTCGCGAGAGCTGGGGTTTAAGTGACAATCGGGTCCCTATGTATTTCCGCCCGACCCCTTACTACTGGCCATAGTAAGGGCATAGCTTCCTTGGTTGGAGCAATAAGCCTGACCTAAGTGAATGCTAACTCCCGTCCCGAACACCACGTGGATCTTGTTATTGTGGATGATACTGAATACCAGGTCTTCATATATACTGTTCTCCTGTCCTGTTCACCACGTGGATCTTGTTATTGTGGATGTCACTGGTTACCAGGTCTCCTTATATACTGCATAGCGGTTCCTGTTCTTGGTTGTCCTCAGCTAGAAAAGCATCGACAACAAATGGTATTATTGGGAGGAATAAGGAAGGATTCAGGTACAATGCGTGATAGGCCTATGTGCATCTTGTGAGCTGGTTTAGCCTCTCGCACTACTTGACTACTTGTTACCTGATCATATCTTGAGCTTGATTACTTGTTGAGTTGGCTTAGCCTCTCCTATACTTGTTACTTGATGATACTTGATATATGTTTAGTTGAGTATCTACTTGTATTACCTGATAACATGACATATAGTTGCATGTTAATAGCTTACTGAGATTTATCTCACCCTTTATTTGTTTAATTGTTTCCCCCCCCCCAGGAAAGCAGGGGATAGTACGCAGTGAGGCTCGACTTAGCTGGGAATTTACTCAGCAGGATATTCTTATTCGAAGTTAGTGTCCTTTTATATTTTGGTAAGGACGATCTTGTATGAGTTAATTAAACTATGGGCTTGTATTGGGGGTAGTATTTGTTGTCCCTAGACAGTTCTTGATGCCAGCTTATTTGCTAGGCATGTCTTCCGCTGTATGTAACCTTGTTTGGTTTTTAATTTTCTCGGTCTAGAACTCGTTGTGAGCTATCTTAGCTCCTTATTCTTGAGTAGATTTAGCATGTCAGTTTGGTTTTAACAGGTATTATTCCTGTTTCCCGTTAGTTTCTTGTTAGTTACGCGCACCAGGTTCTAGGTTCTATTAGGGAATCCCGGGACTTGGGGCGTGTCATGTACACTCATTATATATATATATATATATATATATTGTCGTGCTCCTGTGAGAACCGTGAGAACTTGGATACTTTAGGTAAAAAACTAATGTATCAAATGGTTCACTTGGATACATCATTTGATACATTACTTGACTTGGATACATCATTGGATACATTACTTGGGTATATTAGGTAAAAACTAATGTATCAAATGTGCACTTGGATATATCATTGGATACATTAAGTTCTCACTGTTCTCACGATATTTAGGTTTTCATTTGAGCGCCTACTTTATATATACAGTATATATATACATGTATATATATATATATATACATGTATATATTAGCTTGCGCAAAAAGCGGAGAACGCTGTGAGTAGGCGCGGTGGCATTGATGTAAATAACTGGAACTTATGAAAACTCACCAGGCACTTTTCGAAATTGTAGGAGGCATTTTTCAATATTACAGCAAGCATATTTTAACACTAGAGCAGGCACATGTTTGACATGCCTGCTGGGTTTTTTTTTTTTCTTTCAAGTGCCAAAAAAGTGCCTTCTCTAAGGTAAAAAAGTGTCTGCTTGAGTTTTAAAACATGCCTGCTTGTTTTTTTTTTTTTTTTTTTTTTTGTAAGTGCCAAAAAAAGTGTCTGCTTGAGTTTTAAAACATGCCTGCTGAGTTTTTTTTTTCAAATGCAAAAAAAAATGCCTTCTCTAAGGTAAAAAAGTGCCTGCTGTGAAAGTCTCAAAAAAAGTGCCTGCTGTAAAAATATTGGAAAGTGCTTCCTATAGTATTGAAAAGTGCCTGCCCAAGAACCCTTCTATGTGGAAAACACGTTTTACACTAAGACTAGTGTAAAACGCGTTTTTCACAAGAACGACTAAAAAAAAACCCAACACTTCCTAACTTAGTTTTTGTCAAACTTACACTATGAATAGTGTTTTGACAATTATATCTTCAACTCACTAGCAAAATTTACCTATTTTCTATTGTGTTTTTAATAAGCGTGCACAAATAAAGTAGGACTCATTCTCTAAAACGGAAAAAATATGTAGTATAGTTGTAAGAAGACTTGTTGAAAACCTGAAGCTTCCAATTTTTTATTATTATTTTTTTTTTTTCTCTCTCTTACTTATGGTTGCTCTTTTGATTTGTTCACACACTTAGATTTTATCTTGGTTCCCACTGATGCATGAACTTTGTTTAGGGTGAATTTGTGGTAAGCAAAAAGTGACCCATGATGTTTGTGCTGAATGGGTCTATGCATAGTACTTATGTATAGCAGGATCATTTTTTAAGCTCAGATTGCTACAAACGTTATGGAGCAAGTATAACACACAGAAAATCTATTCCCTCAGTTGCGGATTAAGATTCTTTAACTTTACACTGATATTAAGAAAAAGTAAATGTTGTGGGTATGAAAAGTAAAATATGAGAGAGAAAGTGGATAGAGAGTTTTTTATGTGAAAATGATAAGTGAGTCTCATTGTTTATTTTAAGTAATAAAATGAATATGAGAAAACAAATAGAACAAATTCAATATTAATATCATAATTATTACAAGTAAAATTCTTTATATAAGTTTTTCATAAAATAAATAATGACTAAGAAACTAAATCATATTTTAAATTTACATTAAATTTTATTGATATTTTATGTTTGTAGAGGTCAGTCGGATTTGATAATCATTTTAAATTTAATTATTTTTATAAAAACTAAAAAGGATATTATAAATTATAGTATTAATACTGTGTGAATAGTAAATTCTTTCAATTTTTTGAAGCTTCACCTTTTACTCAAATTGGTATCCCGTTAAAAGCTTCATCATTTTCTAAAATGGTAAAAAAAAAATGTAGGCCCCACTTGTCATACACACTCACTTATTCCTCTCACATACTTAAATTATAGGGCACACTTGTCATACCCACTAACTTATCCCTCTCATATACTATTTAAATTGTAGGCTCCACTTGTTATACCCGCTAACTTCTTCCCTCTCACAACCCTTCTTACACTCATCACTTTCCTTAATTTGTGTACTATCACCAAAATGGTGAAGCTTCAAATGGAATGGAAAGAGTATTTGAAACATATGAAAGACGTGTCCAATCCGGTTAAACGGTTATAACCGGCGGTTAGAAATTTAACATGGAACCAACCGGAACCGGCCCGGCTAACCGGCTATAACGGTTAAGGTTAGGCGGTTAACCCGGTTAAACCGGTTAAACCGCCTAATTTTTAACCTTTTTTAAAAAAAAAAAAAAACTGAAAATGTAAAAAAAGTGACTTGAAATCTGGAAATTTAATTGAAAATGTCAAAAAACTAACGGAAAATTTGAATAAACTGGCTAAAGTCCTTACAAAGTAACTGAATCGTTAAAAATCTGACTGGAAATATGAAAATAAGTTAAATAACTGACTAAATTCTGGAAATTTAACTGAAAATCTTCTATTCTTGTCTTTCGGGATGCTTTGTTGTAATATGCCTCTTGAATGTACCGTACCCACCACCTTTTCTAAAGATGTACGTCATTCCACAATACTTGCAAGTGAATTTGTGTGTGGGCGTAGTGGGCGCCATGTACAAGCCATCTTCGTTGAGTGGTGTGATTGTAAAATGCCTCCCCATAATAGTAAATTGTCCCACCCTCTCATTGTTTGAATTGGAAGCCATTTCGTTAGAAAGTTAACGAAAAAAGTAATAAACTTGGGGATGTTTGATTGTAGAGAAAGATTTATATTGTAGAGAAAGGGTTTGTGGTAGTAGTGTGAAAAAATAGTGAGGAGGGAGGGGGTATCTATAGTTAAATTGATGGAAATTCTCAGCCAAGTTAAAAAATAGACATTGGGGGACCAAACTGACATAATTCAAAGTGGTGGACCACAATGTGCAGAACAGAAACTCAGAAAATTCAAAAAAAAAAAAGGGCTGGGCTGGGTCTTTCTTGGACTGGGCTGGGCTTGGGTTGGGCGGTTGGCGCCTTGGCGGGCTGGAGCTGGAGGAGGCCCGAGCTGGAGGAGTTGTGGGCGGTGGGCCAACAGCCTACTGGGCCGCTTAGTTAATATGCTTGGGCCTTGGGCATTTTTCCTTTTTTCCTTTGGTTTGGGTTTGGCCCAACGAAAAAATTATATTTAAGCTTTTTTTTTTTTTTTTTTTGGGACAGAAAGTTAATAAACTTGTAAAATGTAATTATTTTTTTTCAAAAATCTTTAAAAATATGTTAGCATGTAAATTGAAACCCAAAAGATTTTTTTTGAGCTTTTTTCAAAAAATACTCAAGAAATATAGTGTATTTTTTTAAAAAAAGGGACGGTACCTGTTGGTCCCAAAGACACAACAAGGGTATGAAAGGAGGCTAGAGGGGGGGGGGGTGAATAGCCTACTTAAAATTTTAACCCTTTTTCAAAATTCAACCAAGTGCTTACAATCTTGAGTTTTGCGGTCAAGTAATAAACCGTGCGGTCAAGGTGTAATATGCACAGCGGAAGTTTTCGATGGAAATAAGGTAGAGTTGTTTTTGACAAAATCTCTAAGGAACACCAGAACACACGGTCAACGAAGTTGCGGTCAAGTGAGTCCGGTCAAGGTAAGTGCGGTCAATAGAAAAGCGGTCAAGAGATTTGGGGTCAGATGGTTGAGAGATTGAAAGTTGTCTTAGAAGTTTTGGCAAAATATAAGTTAGTCAGATTTTTAACTTAGGCAATGTGGAGAACAAACAAACACAATTCACAAAACGTTTGAATATCTGTAAGATCAAATACTAAACGACAAACAAAATTAATATGAACAAGTGAGGGACAAGATGAACAATGCTTGAAGATAAATTTGCAGAAAGTAAAATGACACAAGTATTTGGAAAGGTTCGATCTGTTAAAAGATCTACGTCCTTTACCAAGATGGCCAGTCTTGGATTTTGAATGGAGGTATATATTGATTCTTGAGTGTACAGATTACAGAGATGAAGTATTGAATCAACACCTACTTTCTATGAAGAACAAATCCTAGACTTAGACCAGTGTATCCCTTTTGATTCAATCTAAGTGATTGATCAATTGGGGTGAGTGTGTGTAAGAATCTGAAGCTCTTTGAAATCTATATGATTTAGAGCCTAAAGAATCTTATGTGTTACAAGGCTTGAGATGACTTGTTTGTTGCTGGAGATCTTTGAAGGTTTGAAGGTGAGTTCTTTGAAGATTCAAAGGATTCTGGAAATCTTGAGTATGATCTTCAATCACCAAGTATTTCAACAGCAATTTCTCTCTTAGAATCTCAGCATAGTTCAATGAAGAACTTAAAGGCTATTTATAGCCATGAATGAGAAAATAGCTGTTGGATTTACTTGGGCTCCAAGTTTGAAGGACAATGAGCTGTTGAATTCTGATTGGAGCTCAATCTGAGTTTGTCCTTTTTGCAGATAAGAGGTGGTCCCACTGAGAGAAATTCAAATTTGAATTACTTGGGATCCAAGTTCTGCAACGTTCTAAACTAACCATAGTTTGACCATGGTTAAGTTTGAACATACTTAGGTTCTTGAACTTCTGCTCATCTGCGGTCAAGACTTGCGGTCGAAGCTCTTGCGGTCAATATGCCTAAGGGCATCTGCGGTCGAGGAGTCAAATGTGACCTGTCAAGATATGCCACAAAGCTTCACGGTCACTGACTTCCGGTCAAGTGATTCACGGTCAAGTGGTCTTCCACGGTCAGGTGTGTTGGGTTTCGATGTAACATGCGCAGCGGAATTTAGCATTTAAAATTTTGAAACCCGAAGCCCATAGATCCGTTCATACGATTGAATCAAATACAATAACATGAATATAGGAATAAACTAACCCTTGATGGCTATGAATATCTAGCTTTTGAACTTGGTGGAGATTTTGAAACTTGATCAAGAACGCGAACCTTGAAGATGATGAGCTTCACCCTCTAGCGGTATCCACACCACGAACGAATATCAAGCAACTTCTTGATCTTGGTTGCTAGACCAAATTGTGAAACACACTTTCACAATTGCAAGAGCTATATTGAATTTATTTTGTGTATTATTTTGTTCTTCAACCAAGAATGTCTTTGAACAAAATAAACCCTCTCTCAAACTCTTTGAGACTCACAAAATCATTGGCCTTGAGTGCTGGCCGAATTTGGTCTTTTATACACAAGTATGACCTATTCCAAATAGGAAACTTGTGTCAAAATCCTTCCAAAATTCGTTTCCAAATCAAATTAGGAATCTGCCACCCGACAGCACTGTGCGGCCGCCCAAAATCATCTGTGCGGTCGCACATCTATCTGAAGCAAAACTGGTACAAAACTGAGATAATTGTGCGGCCGCCCAGTCCATACTGTGCGGTCGCACACTTCTCTGAATGTCCAGAATTTCCAAAATTCCAATATAGTCCTTTTAAAGATTCGTTCTATTGTGTGTGACCCTCTAGGATTATACTAAGTTGGTAATGAGCTCAAACATGATCCCATAAGATATGATTAGGTTCTAGCAAACCGTCATACCTACCCAAATAGTATAACTAGATACAAGTTCGCATTCCTTTAGAATATGTCATAATCCCTTTGTCCACGATGTCATTGAACACAAGTCATGGTCAAATGGTCAACTTGTATTGTTCAATACTTTCTCGATTCCGAATATGTTGATAATCCAAATGACATTGATCCAATCAATTCATTTGAGTCCGGCCGAACATTTCATCAACATCATTCCTACGAGAGGCCCAAGCTCGACATCTCTCCGAGGAGGGACAAATCCATTTAGCTTATTATTCTTCCCAACGGGATTCCGATTATGCCAATCATACCCTTTATAACTACTCGGTTAAAAGTAGCATTTGAATATGTCAAACATAATGTTCATCAGGTGGAAGACTATAATAACTTCATGTCTAAGGATTCAAATGACATAACTAATATGAGATATATGTACGACATAGACCATGACATAAATCTCATAGAGCGGGTCATGTCCAGTACCTTGTTCCAAACAAGTACCCATAAATCTAACATGATCATCCCATGACCATTTAGCCTTTATACTAGTGCTTAACAAGTACTAGGGACGGGGATTATTATAAGTAAACATGAACAACAATAATAATCAAAACATCTCTTTATTGATATGAAATAAATGATAACAATTACAACGTTTATTAAACGTGCCTAGGGCACCACTACCAACAAGGTGGTCTACCACGGTCAAGTGAATTCACGGTCAAGAGAATTCACGGTCAAGGTCTTGACCACTGAAATTCCAGACTTAGAAAATTTTCAGCCTATCAAACTGAAGCCTATACTATCAAAGTGGACTATACTAAAAATGAAGTTTCACTTCTTTACAATATATCCTAAAGTCCACAAAAAGATAAAATTAGGTTATGGGATCAATCAAATCTAGGTAATAGGAGTGGTTTATAATAAGCATACCCAACAATCTCCCCCTATTTGATTGAGACCATTACCTACTATAACAAAGGCTAATTCATTGTACTTGGTAATAACATGTTTTCAAGAAAATAATATTTTATTAATTTCATGCCCCAAGTCAATGCACACACTAAGCCAGTGTCATAGATTTCTATCAGCCTAAAAAGATAAAAAAAAATACTAATCCTAGCAAGATAGACATATAAGGTTTGAATGCAATTTTAGAGAAAATAACAATAAGTATGCAAATGCATCAAACATGTCGCGCCCCGACCCGTGGTCCTACTTGGCCCCACGCCCGGGACACGCGAGGAAGACGTCGTAAAGCAACTCTAAGAAAATTTTTCGAAATATATTTTCTTAAAAAGGTTCACACAACCAAAACATTACCAAAACATGACTTTAAGTCACAAAACAAACTTTCTCAAATGAGTACTTAGCCACTTGGCTATAAAAAACTTTACTTATAAAATTTACAAACACGAACACCTACTAAAAGAGATGATACAAATAACTGAGTCACGGTTACACTACCCTAAAGGTATTACATTTACATAATGTATCCTTTATACACATCACTTTCCAAAAGTCTTACCAAATATCTCTTTACCAACGTCCTCCCTGTGCTGTGACCTATTCCCTGGACTCCTTCTTATCTAAAACGGTAAACAAATAAGGGGTGAGAATAAATCTCAGTAAGTTACTAAAAGGCAACTACATTACATGCTAATATGATGATCATAAAGAAACAATATTAACAATTAAGCGTATAACACATAGCACATAACATGAGAGGCTCCCTATCGCCAACCGTCCCATACCGGTTGGAAATAACGACCAACTCATCATGCAACACATAAAACGGAAATAAACACTCATACGTGGATACTGAGCCAATGTTCTCAAACCAAACAATAGCCATCTGAGAGGCATCAACTGAGCAGCATCGAAGAGCTGAAACGGGTTCCGGAACCAAACAACAACAACAACAACGGGGGGAAAATGACACAAAGTCATAACCCAAAGTGCCCAACCTTTGGCCTAAGGAAGGGGGTTAAAAATGGGAAACCAATGATAGGAGCCTTATAATGTACTTGGCTCGGAGACCATTATAATCCCTATCACTGCCCAACACACACAAAAGTACCAGCTGGACTTTACACGCAAGCACCAAATAGAAATACTTTCTTAAACAACAATCAGGGACAATGATTCCAATGTAGGGAACCATGCCAAACACATCAAGAAGATGAACCATTCAACACATTACAAAGTGTTCAACAATGCTCACTTAATCAATTACTAACATTTCACAACACTTGTTTCACAAAGGAACCAATTCTACCACTTTAGCGATCCACATCAACCATCTAACTACTTTAGAACACTACCCAAAACCTAGACCAAGATTGACCTCTAAATCCCTTGGTTTGAAAACTCCCAACATTTTCAGATGACTGGGCGGTCGCCCAAACAGGGCTGTGCGGCCGCCCAAATTGCTCTGTCTCAAGAAGAAAAACTTTCAGATAGATGTGCGGCCGCACGCCCACTTTTGGGCGGCCGCCCACATCACCTGGCAGACCAAAACTTACCAAAGTTCACTCCTTATATTTCACAACCCAAATTTCACTAATACTTGCAACTCTTAACATCTACAACTTACACAAAGGCTAAACTCAGCCTAAGAACAATATTAACACCAACTCCTATAGCAATCTCAACCATAATAAGCTTATGTAACAAGTTCTTTCCTACTCCCTTTGTCCCAAATTTACAATTATAAATAAAACATACCAAAACATTATTTCACAACCTACTAGGCATATATATACCATGTTTATACCCATTTTATTAGGTACAACAACATTACTATACTTTCACAATACTACAACACCCATTTGTATTACCATTTCCCACATGCAACAAATTATTACTACTCCCTCCGTTTCACAAGTATCATTATAATTTTTAATATACTAATATATCCAATTTAGAATACTTTCACTTCTTTCCCCGTCCCATAAGTAACAGTATAATTTTATAATACATTTATTTAACCTTTAACTAAAGATATTATTTTACCGTCCCACGAGTAGGAGTATATAAAGCATATCTAAGGTTGCATCCTCTCATACTCCCCTAAAACCAAAACTACTATACCATATACCCATTTCCCACAAATAACAAGTATAATAAAAGTTATTACTACTCCCTCCGTCCCAAAATTACAAGTATATAAAAGTATACCCAAAACATTATTTTATAACATATAAAGCATATATAGCATACTTATGACCATTTTAACATTTAAAAGGGGGGATTAGTAACTTACCTATTTTCCGGAAAAGATGTCAAGAAAAATAATATTGATCGGTAGATATGATCTATTCAACACCCTGATCATTTATATATAATTAGATTTGAAAATGGAGTAGTAAATTAAAATAAGGAAAATAATAAGAACAAGTTTTACCTTTTCTTTCTTTTCTTCAACAATGGAGGAAAATAAAATTTTGTGTGTGAGTATGTGTGGAGGTGGGAGACGCAGGGAGAGGGAGGGGGTGATAAGGATGGGTTTATGCTAATTTCAAACTTTCATTTAAACCCCTCCACTTCCAAATTGAACAACCAAGCCCCTCAACTCACATTTTCAATAAAACCCCCATAATTTCCCACTAACAACTTAACTCCCCAAATAAACTTTACTACTAACATTTTAACTAACTCAAATAATCATATAAGATGTGCAAATTCATTTAATATAATGCAACAAATAAAATGCACACATAATTTTAAATTTAAAATTCTCAAAAATATAAAATAATTATAAAATAAATAAAACGGATTTTTGGGGTCGTTACACTCACTCCCCCTTAAAGAAAATTCGACCCGAATTTTAGGATTGCTTACCTCCATTCTCAAACAACCAAGATACTTACTTTCATTCCAATCTCGAAGCTTCACACTGAGTTCAATATCCTCTAAAACTTTAGACATATCGGAGAAGAATCATAAACACAATTCCGTGGCATCAACACATGGAACTCATTATCAACCTCGTCGAGAGAAAGAAGTAACACAAGACGATAAACTCAACCTCTAGCTCTTTCCAAAATCTCAAAAGAACTGACATATTAAACAACTCCACGAGAAGTAAAGGTATATCCCTCGAGTTCTTAGAATCAACTAAACAAGTTCTCAAGAATCTGAATGGTTATTTCTAACTGACCATCTGACTGAGGGTGAAAGTCATACTAAGTCTCAATTCCGAACCCCAGGCCTTCTTAAATGCTTGCCAAAATCAAGATGTAAATAAGGAACTCATATCTATTACCATGCTCGTAGACATCCCATGAAATCGAACTATCTTCTGAACAAATAAATAACAACTGGAATTAATGTTTATACTCTCAAAATGGATAGGGTGAGAAAACTTGGTAACTAATCCGCTATCAATCAACATCATTGGTTTCATCTATTCAGTGTAACTCCTTCAATAAAACCCCTCGCAATAGATTCATATCCACTCAGAAATCTCAAAGGCTTGTCACGAACCAAATGATCACTAATATTTTACTTCCGGATTATTCACAACTCAAGGACGTAGTTGAATACTTAGAATTCCTCGCATCAAACAATTAAAGGTAACTCCTCGAATTTATCTCAATACTCTACTTCTACTCGAATTCATAATTAAATTGGTCTTGTGTATCCCTTCAAGTATCTATAGTTGAACTCCGATATATATGTTTAATTCCACTAAGTGTTGACTACATACTCTGCTATAGAAGTTAAAATTCCATCACTAGCCACGAACAAAATCTTATTGTCTGTCATTATTCATTCCACGAGTAATTTTCGATAGTTGATATTATTCAATAGAGTAGAAATTTAAAGCTTTCACAATCGCAAAGTCACACCATGTCTCAACTCACGAAGATTCCAAAGTGTTAATTCCTCTAACATTCCCCATTTAGTTTTATCACCCATGGACTATAAGTCAATGAATCTTCTAACACAATACCTTTCCCGATGATATAATATGGTAAACACTTCAAATCTAACTCCATCAAAGTCATTCACTAATGCAATGGATGTATAATCGCAATAAATCTCAATTTATGGGTAGGATAATTTTGTTGATAAGGAATCAATCTTCTCAAAGCACACATTGTTACCGTACCATCCTGAAGCAATGAACATCTCAATCACTCTTTAAGGCATCTCTATGAATAAGGAATTTATCAAATCCACTATAAGGGTAAGCTTGACATATCCACTAGAAATTAGTAACACTAATCATATCCTCTAGATAACTGTAGTACTAGTTAAATCCATTAAGCAATATCAATACTGAAGTTGTCATCAACTCTCGATTCATCAATTAATACTCGCAACAATTAAACTCATTCACTCTTACCAATCCATCGAGATAGTGCATCTTGCTGTGCTATGCAGTTAACAGTGTAGCTACCTTAGAAATCCATCAATAAATCCTCAACCCTATGCCTGAGTTGAAACTTTCCTCAAAATAATATATCCTCTAACATGAAGACATTCTGCCCTGATTTTACAAACTGCTACCGCTCTCAAAGAACTCAGACTAGGATTACTTATACAATCCAACGTATCCAACAATACCACTGAAGCAGATGAGAATTCAAACTATATAACCATCATTCATGATGTCCATACCCGATATAAAAGCCATCATTGAAATATACTCAACTAAAATTCTCAACAAATGATAATCACTTCAAATCAACCACTAAACAATTACTGATCTCTGATGTTGCTCAAACATAGCACCCAACCACTCAAGATCACCCAAGGTTCTCCTCAAGAACAAGTACCACTTCAAGGGAAATAAATTTAAAATCTCACAAGGAAAAGATATCTTTCAATTTAAATGCAAAATTTTCACTACTAACTCCATAAACTAACTACCAGACACAAGCTTGCAACAACAATTTACAAATTTCTTAATGCCTAAATAGCATGAAAGCTAAACACATATATATACCATGCTTAACTAAAACACACTAGCATATAAAATTCCACCAACATAACATCAAAATCTTGTGAAACCGGCAAATAAAACATGCCTATGAATACGCACATCACAAGTATACGACACTTTATCGGTCATCTAACACTCCCCCTTAGGAAGACACATCTAACACATAAGGTAAAGACTCAGAAGACACATGCAATCAAGAAGCACAAACACACAAGTATACGAAGAGCCAGGGTCTATAAGTGTGTGTGCTCTCAAACTAGACATAGGAATTATACCTCCAGTCACATTAGAAGAATCTGAAATCTGTTGTTGATTGATGGAAGAAACACGATCTTGCACCTTAACCTTTCCTGAAGCATCCCTCTTTTGGCCCCGAGATGACCCAACTGCACTTCCCGATAACTGATTCTTAAATCTAAAGCAACTCTTCTGAAAGTGACCCAACTGACCACAACTCAAACATTTGCCTTGCTTCTTCCAACATTTTTCTTCTAAATGTCCCATCCTTTGACAATAGTTACATACTCGTTTACTTCGAGTTCCTCTATTATGCGGACCTTGAAAAGATGCCCTCGCCTGCGAAGGTGTTCCTTGATATTCTCTACTATCTCCACGCTGGGGTTGCAGTTTTACCTGTTCTCCTCGTTTTGTCACATCTGAGGTTTCAATCTTGGTTTTATGCTCCTCTATATCGTCAATGATTTTCATGACAGCTTCAAACATACCTTGGAACAGTGCTCGAACCTCTTCTCTAGCGTTACCCGACCCTGAAGGCCCTGACTGATTCCCTTCGGTGCCAACCATTTTCAATAAGTACCTGCATAAAACTCTCAACGTTACTTACCCTATACACAACTACCCTCCTAGGTCATTTAGTCATTCTAGACCATCTACAACCTAGCTCTGATACCAACTGTCGCGCCCCGACCCGTGGTCCTACTTGGCCCCACGCCCGGGACACGCGAGGAAGACGTCGTAAAGCAACTCTAAGAAAAAATTTCGAAATATATTTTCTTAAAAAGGTTCACACAACCAAAACATTACCAAAACATGACTTTAAGTCACAAAACAAACTTTCTCAAATGAGTACTTAGCCACTTGGCTATAACAAACTTTACTTATAAAATTTACAAACACGAACACCTACTAAAAGAGATGATACAAATAACTGAGTCACGGTTACACTACCCTAAAGGTATTACATTTACATAATGTATCCTTTATACACATCACTTCCCAAAAGTCTTACCAAATATCTCTTTACCAACGTCCTCCCTGTGCTGTGACCTATTCCCTGGACTCCTTCTTATCTAAAACGGTAAACAAAAAAGGGGTGAGAATAAATCTCAGTAGGTTACTAAAAGGCAACTACATTACATGCTAATATGATGATCATAAAGAAACAATATTAACAATTAAGCGTATAACACATAGCACATAACATGAGAGGCTCCCTATCGCCAACCGTCCCATACCGGTTGGAAATAACGACCAACTCATCATGCAACACATAAAACGGAAATAAACACTCATACGTGGATACTGAGCCAATGTTCTCAAACCAAACAATAGCCATCTGAGAGGCATCAACTGAGCAGCATCGAAGAGCTGAAACGGGTTCCGGAACCAAACAACAACAACAACAACGGGGGGAAAATGACACAAAGTCATAACCCAAAGTGCCCAACCTTTGGCCTAAGGAAGGGGGTTAAAAATGGGAAACCAATGATAGGAGCCTTATAATGTACTTGGCTCGGAGACCATTATAATCCCTATCACTGCCCAACACACACAAAAGTACCAGCTGGACTTTACACGCAAGCACCAAATAGAAATACTTGCTTAAACAACAATCAGGGACAATGATTCCAATGTAGGGAACCATGCCAAACACATCAAGAAGATGAACCATTCAACACATTACAAAGTGTTCAACAATGCTCACTTAATCAATTACTAACATTTCACAACACTTGTTTCACAAAGGAACCAATTCTACCACTTTAGCGATCCACATCAACCATCTAACTACTTTAGAACACTACCCAAAACCTAGACCAAGATTGACCTCTAAATCCCTTGGTTTGAAAACTCCCAACATTTTCAGATGACTGGGCGGTCGCCCAAACAGGGCTGTGCGGCCGCCCAAATTGCTCTGTCTCAAGAAGAAAAACTTTCAGATAGATGTGCGGCCGCACGCCCACTTTTGGGCGGCCGCCCACATCACCTGGCAGACCAAAACTTACCAAAGTTCACTCCTTATATTTCACAACCCAAATTTCACTAATACTTGCAACTCTTAACATCTACAACTTACACAAAGGCTAAACTCAGCCTAAGAACAATATTAACACCAACTCCTATAGCAATCTCAACCATAATAAGCTTATGTAACAAGTTCTTTCCTACTCCCTTTGTCCCAAATTTACAATTATAAATAAAACATACCAAAACATTATTTCACAACCTACTAGGCATATATATACCATGTTTATACCCATTTTATTAGGTACAACAACATTACTATACTTTCACAATACTACAACACCCATTTGTATTAACATTTCCCACATGCAACAAATTATTACTACTCCCTCCGTTTCACAAGTATCATTATAATTTTTAATATACTAATATATCCAATTTAGAATACTTTCACTTCTTTCCCCGTCCCATAAGTAACAGTATAATTTTATAATACATTTATTTAACCTTTAACTAAAGATATTATTTTACCGTCCCACGAGTAGGAGTATATAAAGCATATCTAAGGTTGCATCCTCTCATACTCCCCTAAAACCAAAACTACTATACCATATACCCATTTCCCACAAATAACAAGTATAATAAAAGTTATTACTACTCCCTCCGTCCCAAAATTACAAGTATATAAAAGTATACCCAAAACATTATTTTATAACATATAAAGCATATATAGCATACTTATGACCATTTTAACATTTAAAAGGGGGGATTAGTAACTTACCTATTTTCCGGAAAAGATGTCAAGAAAAATAATATTGATCGGTAGATATGATCTATTCAACACCCTGATCATTTATATATAATTAAATTTGAAAATGGAGTAGTAAATTAAAATAAGGAAAATAATAAGAACAAGTTTTACCTTTTCTTTCTTTTCTTCAACAATGGAGGAAAATAAAATTTTGTGTGTGAGTGTGTGTGGAGGTGGGAGACGCAGGGAGAGGGAGGGGGTGATAAGGATGGGTTTATGCTAATTTCAAACTTTCATTTAAACCCCTCCACTTCCAAATTGAACAACCAAGCCCCTCAACTCACATTTTCAATAAAACCCCCATAATTTCCCACTAACAACTTAACTCCCCAAATAAACTTTACTACTAACATTTTAACTAACTCAAATAATCATATAAGATGTGCAAATTCATTTAATATAATGCAACAAATAAAATGCACACATAATTTTAAATTTAAAATTCTCAAAAATATAAAATAATTATAAAATAAATAAAACGGATTTTTGGGGTCGTTACAAAACAAACATTCAAAAGGCACTCATAAATATCAATTCACGTATAGGGAGTGCAGAACCAAAAGAGGGATTAAGTTTTTACAGATCCAAATAAAAACAGACATAAAAGTAAATTGTTTTGGGACAAACAAATGTAAAATTGTTTTGGGACATCACAAATCAATAACAAAGTTTCAAATGACCACACACGGTCATATTCAAATGATGCGGTCAATCCAAGTATGGATCTTTAAAGTAGCAAGGATTAGTTGAGAGGCCAACTCCAGGAATGATGATGGGGTCCTTGAGATCATTGATTTCGAGGAAGTCCATGTCCACGGTTGGAAATTCAAAGATGTCTTCACCTTCATCTTCATCAGCAGCAAGTCTGTTCCCATGTCCGGTCGCTTGATTTTGAGATGAGGAGCCTTGAGATCCAGCAATGCTATCCACGGTCAATTGAAGAGTTGAAATTTTGTTAATGACTTCCTGCATATTTGAGTTAGCAATTTCATAAACCCTATTAATCTTGGAAGTTTGACCTTCAAGCTGTTGGGTGTGGACCTGCATAGCTTGCCTCATAGCTTCTATCTTGGGCGAGAACTTTTCTGCGACCGATAACAAACCAACAGAAACACTTGCGTTGATTTCCGCTTTGAGAGAGGTCTTGACCTTATCCATCTTCTCAAATAGAAAATTCTTGTTGCCTGTCATTACCTTTGACATTTCTTTGCCAGCTTCATCAATTGTCTTGACCAGTGAACGGTCAATGGAATTGGATTGTGCCTTGAGTTCCTCTTTAAGATCAGCACGGGTGAGAGAAGCGGTAGAAGTAGATGCGGTCAAGGCAATGTTGGGATTCACGGTAGCTAGGCTTTCAAGAATAGCCTTTGTTATGTTTTGACTCTCCCCCTTAATGGTCTCAACAACAGAAGTCTTGAGCTGATCAACCTCATTCTGCAACTTAATCTGGTTTGCAGCAAGCTTTGCAACCTCACCTTGAGTATCAAGGTTGATCTGAGTCAAGAACTCAATAGCAGTTAAAATGTGAGCCATTTGATCGACCGTACCAGAAGCGGTCGGAGGAGCTTGAGTAGACTGAAGGGGTGAGGGAGCAGGAGACTTGGTTAAGATATCATCATGGTCACTGGGTACACGGTCGCCATCTTGACCGTGACCCTGAAGCTCAACATTAGTGGACTTGCCTTGTTCAGCGGTCGCTTCAACAGGTTGCACTTGATCATCACTAAAATCAGGACTGTCTATATTCACAATTTTCTCAACATGTTCAACATCACCACTTTCAATATCTTGATTACCAGATTCACCACTAGATTCTACCAACTCCACATCATCTGGTTCATCAACTAAGTTAAGAGTATGCTTTGCTCTTTGTCGTTGCGGTTGAGTAGGAGGAACATCAATATCCTCATCACGGTCGCCTTGCATAGGTGAACCGGATGGAGTGAAGACAGGAGATGTGGTCGATTGAGGCGGTTGAGATACCTTGGTTTTCTTTGAGGTTTGGATGGGACTAAGTGAGAGGTCCCTTTTCTTGGATTTCTCCCCCTGAGATGGAACGGGGAGTGCAGAAGACTTGGTTTTGAAGGATTTGGATGGTGCGGTTGGAGAGGGCACGGTAGGCTTGGAGACGGTTGATTTGGAGGGAGGTACGGTTGACTTTGCTTTGATAGGAACGGTAGATGGAATACTGGAAGGGGGCTTGACTGTTGAAGGTTATTTAATAATCACTCCGGTCAGCGGTCTGGGTTTGGAAGGAGCGGTCGAGGCACTAGCAATTCCTTTGCCTTTGACCCTTCTAGACACTTGTTCCTCAGCTTCTTCATCATCCTCTTCATCATCATGAACAGAGGACTTTCCAGGAGCATCAAGTCCCAATGCTAATCTAGCAGCCTTGGTGAAGTTAGGAGGGATGTATTTTTCCCTTTTATGCTCAGGTTCACGGTTTCTGTACTCTTGATACTGAACATCACCAAACCTGTTGCGGTAGGTGGATCTCATAGTCTTGATGTCAAAGACCTTGGATAATGAGATAGTCACACTAGCATCTCTGTCCCGGTTGATTTCCCTTCGAACTTCAGGGATGAATTTGAATAGGAGTGAAAGGAACCTGGTGTTTTTCTTGTACTTGGTGATGGCCTGATCAGATAGTTGCTTCTTGTAATCAAAAATGTGGTCCAACAATAGTCCATACAGGATCTTGGGCCAGTTCAATGTTCGACCGAGATAGATTGCGGTTGATAATTTCCATTGGGTAGAGTTGAAGTTTCCATGATTGCCACTTTTGCAAAGAAGACCATGGCCAACCAGATGACCAATATAGTACATCACTTCAGGAAATGTCTTGCGGTAGGGCTTGCAGACATCAGTGGATCCAATCAATCTCATTGCTAGACCATCATACTCCTCATCAGTTAGGGAGATAGGGGCCTCAGTGTCGATGTCAAGGCCAAGTGTGGCAGCAATGTCGGTGTAATCAACCTCAACTTTGTGACCGTAAACTTCAGCTTCAATCCAATTGAGCGGTCTGTTTTGATCATCTCTCCCTTTGATTTCTTTTGCTGTGGAGTAGAATTCCCCGACTGCGGCAAGGTAGTGATCAGGTTGATTCATGGTGAAGTAGTGAAGTATGCCAGATTTCTTCATCCTTTTGATCAAATGCCTCCCAATAGCATCCTTTTGGAGGTCTTCATAGTCAATAACGCACCCAGGAATGAATGATTGTTCTTCCTACAAGATTGAGAGTTAGAAACACTGATGCGGTCGACCAATGTGCGGTCGAAGGATTAATGATGATGCGGTCGACAGGCACACGGTAGACAGAGAGAACGGTCGACAAAAACACTTGGAAATATTTTAAACGAAGTTTCCAAAATACGCACAAACACCATATCACTATGTGTAGCCAAGAATGAGAATCAAAAAGTGACTTTATCAAGAACATGAGGAACATCATAAGAACACCAAGAACACTATTCATAGCGAAAACCCAGAAAACTATTCAGAGCATGAAAATCCATAAAAATTACATACACATGAGCATAAAAACCGATTAAGCAACATTATAGCATCAATTTCACCGTTAGGAACATATCAATCTCAGAATTTGAAAGGGCAAAGAAAAAAAATATGAACTAAAAGCTTTGAAAAATTCATGGTATAGAGAGATTTAACAACTAGAATATGAATCTAAACATTATGTTGAGCTCGAAATCTCGAAAATAACAAGAATAACTAGTAACACAATGAGAATTTAACCCAGAAACGGAGGAATCGAACATGAAGACCAAGGGTTTTAAACCCGCCAAAACTGAGAAACGAAAATTGAAAAATGATGAGTTTTGGGTCAAGAAATCATACCATTGTGTCTTCAGAGGGTAGTTCTTGTGATTTCTTGGATGATTTTGTTGGTTGTGTTGATTTTGGTGCCATTTAGAGAAGAAAAGAGTAAGAAACGAGAGAGAGAGGAACTGGATTTTGTAGAGAGAAGTAGAGAGAGACAGAGTGGAGAGAGAGAAAGTGGAGAGTGGAGAGGGGTTTCAGAAAAGTTGTTGCAGAGAGGTGGAGTTGAAAGGAAGTGGAACGGTTTGTGTAAGAGAAGTGGGAGGTTAACTCTGCAAAAACTCAGGGATTTGACCAGTAATGTCCTTTCACCATAAATGCATGGATAGTGACGGCGGACATAAATAAGGGAATAAAATTAATTGCAAATGATTTGAATTAAATGAAAACGAGGGAAAAGAAGAAATTACAAAATAACCCCTTGGGATGACTAGGAGGTCCTAAAAAATGCTAAGTTAGAAACACTTACCTGGTCACCAAACTTTTGCGGTCAGGTTCTTGACCGTGATATTTGCGGTCAAGAATACTCATACGGTCGGCTTCTTTAAAGCCGTGAACGAATATCATCCTTGTATGCGGTTAATGGGGCGGTTAGCATATGAGCGGTCGACATTTATGCGGTCAGCATTGATGAGGTCAGTAAGTTTTGATAGATTTTGATGCTTCGACCGGAATTACTTGACCGGTGAGATGGTAATCGACCGTTGAGACCTACCTGGTTTTGGACTTAGAGAAAACATAAGACATTAGCACAATCAAAGTATATGGACAAGTAATTAAAGTTCTAGCATACCCATCTCTCCTCTAAGATACCTAAATCTCTTGGAATCCAGAGCCTTGGTGAGAATATCTGCAATTTGATTGTCAGTACTCACATACTCTAGATGGATATTACCTTTTTCCACATGATCCTTGAGAAAGTGGTACTTGATATCAATGTGTTTGGTTTTTGAATGCATGACAGGGTTGTTGGAGACAACAATGGTAGATGTATTGTCACAAAAGATTGGACAATTTTCTTCGGTGATTCCGTAGTCAACCAATTGTTGCTTCATCCACAGCACTTGGCAGCAGCAGCTTCCAGCAGCTATATATTCAGCTTCTGTGGTAGATACAGAGACTGAGGCTTGTTTCTTGCTTGCCCATGAAACGAGTCGATTTCCAAGGAAATGACAAGTTCCACTTGTGCTTTTCCTGTCGATGGTACATGCTGCATAATCTGCATCTGAGTAACCTATAAGATCAAAATTTGAATCTTTGGAGTACCAAAGTCCAAGGTTAATAGTCCCAGATAGATATCGAATAATACGTTTAACAGCAATAAGATGTGCTTCTCTAGGATCAGCTTGATAATGTGCACAAACGCAAACACTAAACATGATATCTGGTCTACTAGCAGTTAAGTATAGGAGAGAGCCAATCATACCTCGATATAAGGTTTGATCAACCTTCTTACCTTTCAAGTCTTTGTCTAGCATGTTACCAGTAGCCATAGGAGTGTCGTATGCCTTTGCATTTTCAAGTCCAAATTTTTTGATAAGATCCTTTGTGTACTTTGCTTGGTTGAGGAAGATGCCTTCAGCACATTGTTTAATTTGAAGTCCAAGGAAGAATGTCAATTCTCCCATCATGCTCATTTCAAATTTGCTTTTCATTAGCTTCTCAAATCGTTTACACAACAATTTATTAGTAGAACCAAAAATAATATCATCTACATATATTTGAACGAGTAAAGTATGATCATGATATTTAGCAATGAATAAAGTTGTGTCGATCTTACCACGCTTGAAGCCTTTCTCTAGGAGAAATTTAGATAGAGTATCATACCATGCACGTGGAGCTTGTTTGAGTCCATATAAAGCTTTACGGAGTTTGTAAACATGATTTGGAAATTTAGGGTCTTCAAATCTGGGCGGTTGAGCAACAAAGAATGTTTCTTGAAGTTCTCCGTTGAGAAATGCACTCTTCACATCCATTTGATATAGCTTGAATCTTTTGTAAGAGGCATAAGCTAAGAATATCCTTATAGCTTCGAGTCTTGCAACGGGGGCAAATGTTTCATCATAATCAATGCCTTCTTCTTGTCTATATCCTTGTGCAACCAACCTAGCTTTATTCCTTGTGATGCTTCCATTCTCATCCATCTTGTTTCGGAACACCCACTTTGTACCAATCACTCCTTGATCTTGTGGCCTTGGAACTAAGGTCCAAACTTTGCATCTTTCAAATTGGTTGAGCTCTTCTTGCATAGCAACAACCCAACTTGAGTCTTGGAGTGCTTCATCAACTTTCTTGGGTTCAACTTGAGATATAAATGCTGTAAGTGCATCGTAGTTTGATCTTCTTGTTCGAACGCCAGAATGCAAGTCACCAATGATATTCTGAATTGGGTGATCTCTAACCTCACGAACTTCTTGAGGTATATCTGGTTGAGTTGATGGTGGTTGTAAATCTTCTAGTGGTACATCATTTGTGCCATCCCAATCATAAGTAATTTGAGGGATAGGTTCTTCCATATTGATGGGTGTTTCAACTTCAACTCCATTTGAGGTAGCAGCAGATGTGGTAGTTTCTGGTGCTTCATATGAGGTAGATGGAGGTGCAGTTGAGGTAGATGGGTTTCCTTTAGTTGATTGATTTTGTGGTTGATTTGTACCTGTCTCATTAAGCTCAACAAAATCATCAGCAACATTTGGAGCCATATGTGGCTCAAGAAGAGAATGTTCATCAAATGTAACATGGACAGATTCAACTATCTTAAGAGTGGTTTTATTAAATACACGAAAAGCTTTTGAGTGTTTAGCATACCCAATAAATATACCTTCATCGGCCTTGGGAGCAAATTTACCTCGATGTTCTTTACCGTTGTAGAGTATGAAGCATTTGCATCCAAATATTTTGAAGTATGCAATGTTGGGGGTTCTTCCTCTCCAAAGTTCATAAGGAGTTTTGTTGTAGGTCTTGTTGATGAGGGATCTATTTTGAGTGAAGCATGCTGTGTTGACGGCTTCAGCCCAAAAATATTGAGGTAGCTTTGCTTCAGCAATCATTGTCTTTCCAGCCTCTATCAACGTTCTATTTTTCTTTCCACTACACCGTTTTGTTGTGGAACTCCAGCAGCAGAGAAGTTGTGGTCAATACCATGATCATCACAGTACTGAGCTACACCGTTGTTCTTGAATTCTGTACCGTTGTCGGATCGAACACTAACGATGTCATCTTCCTTTTGTGTTTGGAGCTGTCTAAAGAGTGCGGTCAGAATGTCATAACAATCATCTTTGGAGCTCATCATCTCGACCCACGTATATCTTGAGTAGTCATCTACCACAACTAAGGAATATCTATTCCCTCCAATACTTGCGGTAGAAACAGGTCCAAACAGGTCCATATGTAGTAGTTGCAAACATCTAGAAGTTGAAGGTGTCGTCTTGCTGGAGAAAGACGCTTTTGGTTGTTTGCCTAGTTGACATGCTGTGTACTTCTCATCGTGGTGATCAGCTACTTTGGGTAGACCACGAACTAGATTTTCTCTACCAATCTTGGAGAGATACTTGAAGTTTAAGTGACTTAGTCTTTTATGCCACAGCCAACTATTCTCACTAACAATCTTTGCTACAAAACAGAGATTAGAAGAAATGCAAGATGAATTAAAATCAACAACATAAACATTTTTCTTACGAATCCCTTTGAGCAAAGTGACGCCGGATATGCCATATTTGATGAGACAGAAATTTGAAGTGAAGTGGCATTGCAATCCTTTGTCGCAGAACTGAGATATTGAGAGTAGATTGTGTTGTAGTCCAATAACTAGAGAGACTTCTTGGATGGTGATTTTTCCTTTACGAATGACTCCATATCCTACAGTATTTCCTTTGTTATTATCTCCGAAGGTTACTGATGGCCCTTTTTCTTCACGGACATCTTCCAATAAATTGATATCTCCGGTCATGTGCCTTGAGCAGCCACTATCGAGATACATAAACTTGATTTATCCTTGAAGTGTCCAGCCATTAAGCAGAGGACCTATAAAATAAACATTTAAGACCAAGGTCCCCTTTTTATTCTTTTGGGTCCAAAGGGTTAGCAACTTTTGACAACCCACACTTGCCTCACAGAAGGAGGGTTACTCTTTCTGGGATTGGGTGTGAATCTCAAAAGACATTCAGCAGCCTTGTGACCATAACCATCACACACAGAACAATGGTGGAAGCCACCCAACTGAGGGTTAACAAACTTCGTTGAAGTCTTGAGCACAACATTGTTTACTGGTATGGATGAGGTCTCCTTAACAAAGTTCATCCTCTTGAACTTTGCTGCCTTGCCGCCACTTGCGGTCGCCGGCTTCCAGGATGCGGTCGCCAGCTTCCTAGGTGCGGTCGACTGACCTAGCGGTAAGTACATGCGGTCGGGAGACTTAGCAACCTTGCTGGTGCTTGCCGCAGTAGCAGGTTCATCCATGACAATACCTTTCAACTTTGCCTTGCCAGTTTGTTTCTTAGGGTAGTGTTAGTACCCGATCTGAAAATGAGTTTATTAGGGCTTTCCCAAATATACAAGGACTTTATAGGAATTAGAAACCTTGAAAAGACTTGTCCCGGATTCCCAAAAATAGCTCAATGTTCTAGAAAACATTAAATATGGACATTTAGGGTTGCCTTGTATGAACAGTAAAACCCTAGCTTGAATTTCAAGTCAGCGCGCAACGATGGCCACGCGGCCACTTTCGCCGCCGCCCTCAATATTGGCCACGCGGCCACATCCGCCCCGGATGATCTGGACCGTCAGATCTCTCCATCAGTTTCCTATTTAAAGACCTCCCTTGCCTCATAATAAGGGGATCCGAATTTGAGAGTTCTTAAACACAATTTTGCTCTCTAATTAGCATTCAAACCTCCAAGAAGATCAAGGTTTATTTCTTGCCAACATAGGTAAGTTTTCTAACTTATTTCTTCACGTTCTTGCATTATTTTTAATGTAGATCTTTTAATATTCATGTTCGTACATGTTTATTCATAGTTTCTTCATATGCTTCGCATGTTCATTCATATGTTCATATATGTTCTTCATATGTTCATCGTGTTCATAGATTAAAACCTTATTTATGCTATATTTAGGGTTGCGATCTTTATGTTTGCATGTTATTTCATAGCCGTTGATGATCTAGGGTTCATCGACCCAAGGATGATCTAGGAACTACTTCTAAACCCTAATCTTTAGGTAATTCCCCCCTCATTATGCATGATCCCGATTCTTCTGCCTATTCTAAATTCTCTCGAACTACGCTGACCTGAGCTTCTCACATTGAGAGGAACGTAGGCAATCTTCGGATCCGGTCTCAAACACTAACACACTACTAACACATTCATCATGATAGAAAGACCGATCATTCGGGCAATAGGAGTGATAACGTCCAATATTCTTCTCTTGTTGTAATTTGACCCCCGAACCCACTAAAAATGCTTTTTTCAATGTTTTGGCTATAATTAAAACGGCGTGGAGACTCTCATATTTTAATGTTACTATGAATATTCCCAAATTCAAACACACGTATTCACCGTGGCGACTCTGCTGGGGACGGCTTTGAAACTTTTTCAAACTTAGTGGGTCTAACTTTAATCACATCATGATGCTTGCCATGTTTACACATGCACACACTTGCCATGTTTACACATGCACACACCTGCCATGTTTAGACATGCACACACCTGCCATGTTTACACATGCACACACCTGCCATGTTAAACATGCACACACCTGCCATGTTTATACATGCACACACCTGCCATGTTTACACATGCACACACCTGCCATGTTTCTCCACGCACATACCTGCCATGTTTCTCCACGCACACACTTGCCATGTTTATACATGCACACACTTGCCATGTTTACACGTGCACACACCTGCCATGTTTACACGTGCACACACCTGCCATGTTTACACGTGCACACACCTGCCATGTTTACACGTGCACACACCTGCCATGTTTACACATGCACGTGCACACACCTGCCATGTTTACACGTGCACACACCTGCCATGTTTACACATGCACACACCTGCCATGTTTACACATGCACATACCTGCCATGTTTACAACTGCCATGTTTACACGTGCACACACCTGCCATGTTTACACATGCACGCTTGCCATGTTTACACAGGCACCCTACACACACTTGCCATGTTTACACATGCACACACTCGCCCTGTTTATACATGCACCTCACATACTTGCCATGTTTACACATGCACCCGTGCACCCCGCAATGTTAATACTTGTACTTTGTTGATACTTGTACTTTGTATATACCTTGTATCCTTGTACCTTTGTTATTTTCCCCTTAGTATTAGTGTCAAACAAAACTCTGCTATGCCCCCTTGTACATTATTTTCCTTCTCCCGCATTGCATTGCATAGCATCATTCAAACATTTAAAACTTCTCTCTTTTCTCCTTAAAAAGAATTAGTTTCTTGCCACACACTACCACTAGTCCGTGTCAGCACTGCACAGGTCCCTACTACCCGGAGTATTTGATGTGCAGGAATTTGTGCGCTACTGCCTCACATTTTTCGAGTCACTCGTCTACTCCACTCACCGTGTACGTTCCGCGAGCGGTGGGAACCTTTAACCTAACCCGTGTCAACCCACACATAGGGATTAGGACACTCCTCGGACCACCCATTCAGGATGTAAATAAATGCAAAACTTTTCGCAAAATAAAATGTGCATTGCATCTAGACGACCTCTAAGGTCCATCGCTCATCCGTTGGACCATCATTGCGATCCATTTGGGTCTACCCTTCATCTCGACCCGCTTTGGCCAAAATCCCACCATCCTTTGGCCTCTTAGGACAACTTTATCTACCTTTGACCTCCTAGGTCAACCTTTGACCGCCTAGGTTAACCTTCCCAACCTTTGACCTCCTAGGTCAACCTTATCTACCTTCGACCCCCTAGGTCAACCTTTGACCTCCTAGGTCAACCTTACCACCCTTTGACCTCTTAGGCCAACCTTTGACCCCCTAGGTCAACCTTTGACCTCCTAGGTCAACCTTTAACCGCCTAGGTCAACCTTACCACCCTTTGACCTCTTAGGCCAACCTTTGACCCCCTAGGTCCATATTATCCGTTTAAGTCAAACCTTTGACCCCCTAGGTCAATCTTATCCGTTTAAATCAACCTTTGACCCCCTATGACCTCTTAGGTCTACCCTTGACCCCCTAGGTCAACTTTATCAACCTTCGACCTCTTAGGTCAACCTTTGACCCCCTAGGTCAACCTTATCTACTTTTGACCTCCTAGGTCAACCTTTAACCGCCTAGGTCAACCTTATCAGCCTTTGACCTCTTAGGCCAACCTTTGACCCCCTAGGTCAATCTTATCCGTTTAAGTCAACCTTTGACCCCCTAGGTCAACCTTACCAACCTTTGACCTATTAGGTCTACCCTTGACCCCCTAGGTCAACTTTATCAACCTCCGACCTCTTAGGTCAACCCTTGACCTCCTAGGTCAACCCTATCACCTTCGACCTCTTAGGTAACCCCTCGACCTCTTAGGTCAACCTTTGACCCCTTAGGTCAACCTCATCCGCCTTTGACCTCTTAGGTCAACCTTTGACCCCATAGGTCATTCTCATCCGCCTTTGACCTCTTAGGTCGACCTCATCCGCCTTTGACCTCTTAGGTCTACCCTTGACCCCCTAGGTCAACTTTATCAACCTCCGACCTCTTAGGTCAACCCTTGACCTCCTAGGTCAACCTTATCACCTTCGACCTCTTAGGTCACCCCTCGACCTCTTAGGTCAACCTTTGACCCCTTAGGTCAACCTCATCCGCCTTTGACCTCGTAGGTCAACCTTTGACCCCATAGGTCATTCTCATCTGCCTTTGACCCCATAGGTCAAACCTTGGACCCCTTAGGTCAACTTTATCACCCCTCGATCTTATAGGTCAACCTTTGACCACTTAGGTCAACCTTATCCGCCTTTGACCTCTGAGGTCAACCTTTGACTCCCTAAGTCAACCCAATCACATTTCGACTTCTTAAGTCAACCTTTGACCCTTAGGTCAACCTTATCCGCTATTGACCTCTTAGGTCAATCTTTGGTCCCATAGGTGAACCCAATTACCGTTGTCCATACCAACCTAGGTCAACCCGTCTCGACCCGTTTAGGTCCACACACCATCCTCGACCCATCTAGGTCAAATCGTCCGTCTTAGGTTAAAACTACCCCTTTACCTTTGACCCATCTAGGTCAATCCTTGGCCCGCTTAAGTCGACTTGCCCGTCTTGAATCTATCTACCGACCTCCCTAGGTCAACCAACCCGAATAGGTCAACCAACTCACATTCGACCCGCTTAGGTCAAACCATGTTTATCCCACTTAGATCATCCCATAGGCAACCCGCTACAACCCGCTATCTTGATTCATTCACCATTTAGGTCAATCCAACCCTTCTCATTTAGGTCGACCTATCCATTACCCATCTAGGTCAACCCACCATTATCGTCGCATTCTAGCTTGAACCACTTCTTGTCTGAAACCTTAGGTCAAACCTTAGGTCAAATTTAGGTCAAACCATAAGTCAAACCATACCCGACTCAATCAAAACCAACTCCTATAGGTCTTCCTCACCCATGCTTGACTAAGGACCGAGTCATCTCCTGCTTTTGACCTCAAGATCGCTCTTTATCTTAAAAAGACTCTATCAAATTGACCCCTATGGTCACCTCTCACGTCTTTTTAAAAGTCTAACTTGACTCGAACTACGGCGATCTGAGCCTCTTATTGTGTGGGACCACTCCCTCATGATAAGGGGAACGTAGGCAACTTCGGCCCGGTCAAACTTTCAATTTTTTACCAAAATGCATTTCAAAAATGTGGAGACCGACTCTTTTCCAAAAAATGATTTTTATAACGATGCCTTATCATTAAATACGAATCTAATTTAATTCAACTAAGAGGCTTAACTCTTTCATGACTAGAGTTCTGCATCATGTCGGCTGCAAGGAACATCGAAGTTGCAACTGAAGCTGCTACCCAAGATCCCGAGACAATCCTCTACACCGGTACTGCTCTCAGTAAGCAAGCATCCCACTTCGAAGCCATCCTCGATGAACAAGCAATCCACTTTAAGGCCATTCTCAACGAGCAAGCAACACACTTTCAGAAGGAGATGCATAAGACCCTAAGAGATATCGAGAGGCGCCATTTGTCTGACATTCGTGGCGTTTATGATTACCTCAGTCGAGTTCTCCCTCTTGCTCAATGTCAACACCCGTACGCTCCTCAAATGTACGGGCCGCCACAGACTGTCCCCGTCGGGATGCCCCCTATGACTACTCATCAACAAGGGGTGCCGGTACCTAAATTACCCTCAAAGACAGTTCGTGAAAGGAAGGACGAGCGCGAATTCGACGACTTGGGCAAACTCTTCAAAAGTCTAGTTCAAGCCGGCAAGTTGTCTCCTTTGTTCAATTATGAACCAAGTAGGGTGAAGCAAGGCTTGGATCCCTCCAAACACTGCCAATACCACCAGTACATTGGACATGACACCGAAGATTGCCTCCAATTGAGGAGAAAGATTCAAAGCCTCATTAACAGCGGAGTCATCACCCGCCAACGGAATACATGGGCATGGGCAAAAGAGGAAATTGGGGCTACCTCCTTTAAATAAAAGAAAAGAAAAAGGTCATTCAGTCTTCGTAGGTTCTAGAGTGTCCTTAGTCAAAAGTCCACCTTGGACGATTTTTGTTTCTTTAAGTAAAAGTCCACCCCGGATTAGTCGTTTTTCTTTCAAATAATAAAAGAGTCTTTATTTCTTTTCTCTCTAGACTTGAGACATAATCTTGCATAAATCAATTCCATGAAAATTGTCTTATTCACCATTTTCGCTTGATTGCTATATCTTTATATGATGAATTAATCTTAATCTTACTCATTAATGACGACTCATTAAAAGGTAAATGGACCCACAAACCATTCACATAATTAAGTAAACGATTAATCTTAAAATAACAAATGCTTCGATCAATTGGGATGAACGAATCACTTTCTCTTCTCTCTACATTATACCCCCATACACTCTCTATATACACTTCCCCCTGTGTACACCCTCCATATACCTATCCATATAATACCCGCTATACACTCACCCCGTGTACATTCTTCACGAACACTCTCTCCATACACCTTCTCCCATACACCTCCCGTCTCACCATTAAACCCCTTTTCCACACGGTCATGCAAAGAAATAGACTGCGGTTGCTCATCATCAGGCACCCATGCTGCCACGATTCAAGAGGGATGTTTCTCCCATTCATGAGTATTACATGCCGATACACTGAGGTTGTCTGTATTCCATCGCAAATGCCAAGTGCACGAAGTTGTTTATACCATTCATAGGTGCCACATGACGATCCGATGGAGCTCCGTCGATGAAGGACAAGGGGCTACGATGCCCGCCGCCAGCAAAAAGCCGCTTGAACTATAAGGAAGCTACTTCGCAATCAACAAATGCGAAAACGAACCAGGGGCTCGTCTTGCCCAATGTTTCATGTACAAATATAAAATGAAAGCTCGCTAGGTCGAACCCAAAAAGGCGACCCAGGCAAAAATTAGAGCATTGCACAAAAAGAAGCCCGCTAGGTTGAAAACCCGAAAGGGCGGCCTAGGCAAAAAAAAAGGGTGTGCACAAAAAAAAAATAATAAATAAATAAATAAATAAATAAATAAAGAAAAATAGAAGGGGCTATCACCACAGAATATTTTCACTTCAAATGTTCTATTTTTCTTTCTTTCCCTACAAAGAAGATTAACACGGCAGCAGCAACCAATGACAACTACGATGGAGCAATCCACTGCAACAACTACAAATGAGTAATCCACCGCAATGAGCTACAAAGAACAACTCACCTCAAACGAACCTCACACCCCTAAACTCAAAACCCAACTTCATTGTCAACCGGGCAACCACTCAAAACCAAACATAACCTACCTTGGGTCAACTTTCTTTCTTTTCTTTCCTCCCACACATACCCACTGAAACCCGACACCATCGTCAAGCGGGTCATCCCCGAACTACGCGGACCTGAGCTCCTCACCTTGAGGAGAACGTAGGCAACCTCCCGGTTCGGTCCAAAATATACACAACCCACCTCGAGCCAATTTTCTTTCTCTTCTCTCTTCCCCCATATTTCTACTCCTGACTTCTTCACTCACAATTGATCAAAACATTTATTAATTTGAGGCTACTTGTTTACTAATTAACCATAACTCATCAACTAATCAACGAGGTCCATTCTCGAGCAATCGAATGAGAATCTTGAATAAAACAATTTTCAAATGTCTCGACAAGTCTTCTGTTCTACAATCTAGGAAAGAGCTAAACACTTACTTTCTGTCAAGCAGGGGCTTCCTTCCTTTTATATACACTCAATTGTCCGAAGAGTCAAAATGCGAGTACTATCTCTCTCTCTCCCTCTCACTATCACCAAAATGCCCCCGCATGTTTAAACAATTATTTTTCCTTTTTTGAGTCGACTGAATGATTTTCAAAAAAAAAAAAAAAAAAAAAAAAAAAGAGAGATGACGCAAAAGAGATGCCCGCTAGATTGAAAACCCGAAAGGGCGGTCTAGGCAGAGAAAAGGGTGCGTCTTAAAGGAGGTAGGATACCCCGCTCTACACCCTTATCGAACTGGGGCTTCCCCAACAGAAAGGGTCGACTATGTGGTTTCCCAGAGAATACCGAGGCGTCAACAAGGATACACTTAGAAGAAGGGCACCCCTCATCGTCAAACTCGGCACGCGACGACCTATTTGGATTGATTAGAATCATAATTAATTATAAGGCATCTGTATAAGATCATAACACTTTCATAAAGTTTTCTCCTCCCCGACACTTTGTTTATAAACCCGCAAGCTCGGTCTCCACAAAATTGTAAAAACATCCTCGATCCATCTGAGACCCATCTCCGTGATTCTTGAGTTGACTCGGTCCTTCACCCTATTTCCTACACAATAGGATACCCTTAGGTCCCAACCTACCTGGTTCAAAACCTTAGGTCCCAAGCCTACCCGGTCAGTCTTGCCTAAGTTACACCATAAACTCTCTAGGTCCCGAGCCTACCCGATCAGTCTTACCTAGGTCCCAAACCTACCCGGTGAGTCTTACCTACGTTACATCATAACCTCTTAGCTCGACCTTCCGCAAGTTCGTAGCATGACCCCTTCGGCCTCAAACCGGTTCCACCCAAAACTTCAGACCTTAAACCAGTTAACCAAAGCCAAATCCTTAGGGTGACCCATTAGGTCCCGAACCTACCGGTCCAACACATACTCGTCCTTACCCTGTCTAAGCCATAGCTCTCTTATCCTCCTCGGTCCAACTTCTAAGGTCCACCCATAGTCTAACCTGTGGAGCGAGCCCTGAGGGCCCAAGACCATTCGAGTCTACCAAACACCTACCTTTTAGGTCTCTAGAATATCTGATCCCTACCTTAGGCCTCAACCCCTAAACCTTTAGGTCACAAGACTTTCTACCCTTTAGGTCTCTCACCTTACATCTCCACCCTTTGGACTCTGTAATTCCCAAGCCTACTTGGTCCGACTAAAAGCGACAACATCTACGTCTCCCGACTCCCGTCATGTCCAAGCCATGACCCTACCACTCTTAAACCTACCAAGTACCAACCTAGTGTCACCCATTAGCCTCAAAAGACTTCCTAGTCTGACCTTCAACCCTTTAAGGACTCTAACCTACTTAATCCAAGCCGAGTCCAAACCTCGCCACCTACAAGGTCCACCCTTGAACTCCATGGATCTCAAACATCGCTCCCCCAACGAGTCCAAATCTCAAACCTTGCTCAAGTACATAGGATCTCCTGCGCACCACGCCATACCATAGGGATCTCAATACCCATCAGGTTAAAACCCATGTCCTTAAACACCTTTGGTCCCATCCCTAACCTACCTTCGAAATTGCCAAACGAGCTTAGTCACACGCATGACCTCTAAGGCAAAATTAAGTCCTAAGCATACCCAATCCTGTTAGGCACACTATTGTACTCAAAGCAAAGTCTTGGACACTCGATCCATTTACCTAAAGCGCCAACATGGTCATATATCCAAAACCATTTCCCGCACTTATGGTTCGCACCTAGCCTAAACTTTCAAACGCTCTAGGATCCAAGCCCGATATGCGTATTAGGTACTAGGATCATCCAATCCCAATCCGTTCCTCCTTGGCCGACCTCAAGCCTGCTTGGTCCTAACCCATAACGCGGTTTCTCTAGGACAAAAGACTTACCGCTTGAAAGCCTTAAGTCCCAACGCTACCCTGCCTAGCCTTCGATCTCCTAGATCTCACGCCTACCATTCCATTAGGCCCCGGTCTCCTCAACACATGTCTGAGTCTTACCCTAGCTAAACCCTAGAACTTTAGCCTAGGTCTAATCTATCGAGCCTATCCAGCCACGAGGTATCAAGCTCATTTGCCCCAAACCGCAACATTCTTAGACCTCAAACTTGCTCGGTCTAAACCAAGACAAACCTTCAAATGCTTTCGGTCTCCAAACCCTAGCCTTAAACCTAGGTAAACACATTCTCTAAACCCTAGCCTCAAGCCTAGGTAGTCATATCATTCTCTCTGAACCCTAGCCTCAAGCCTAGGTAATTACATCCTTCTTAAACCCTAGCCCCGAGCCTAGGTAGTTACATATCCTACCCAAACCCTAGCCTCATGCCTAGGTAGTCACCTTCTATTCAAAGCCTAGCCTTAAACCTAGGTAATCGCATTCCCTCTAAACCCTAGTCCCAAACCTAGGTAATCGCCTTCTCTCTAAACCCTAGCCTCAAGCCTAGGTAGTCACCTTCTATCCGAAGCCTAGCCTTAAACCTAGGTAATCACATTCTCTCAACCCTAGCCTCAAGCCTAGGTGGCCACATCCTCTACAAACCCTAGCCTCTAGCTTAGGAAGTCACATGCGCTCCGAACCCTAGCCACAAGCCTAGGTAGTCACCTTCTATCCGAAGCCTAACCTTAAACCTAGGTAATCACATTCTCTTAACCCTAGCCTCAAGCCTAGGTTTCCACATCCTCTACAAACCCTAGCCTCTAGACTAGGAAGTCACATGCACTCCGAACCCTAGCCTCAAGCCTAGGTAATCACATATTCCCAAACCCTAGCCTCAAGCCTAGGTTGCCACATCCTCTACAAACCCTAGCCTCTAGCCTAGGAAGTCACATGCGCTCCGAACCCTAGCCTCAAGCCTAGGTAATCACATCTTCCCAAACCCTAGCCTCAAGCCTAGGTAGTCACGTTCCCCCAAAACCCTAGCCTCAAGCCTAGGTAGCCACATCCTTCCTAAACCCTACCCTCGAGCCTAGGTAGTCACATTCCCTCTAAACTCTAGCCTAAAGCCTAGGAAGTTACATCCTTCTTAAACCCTAGCCTCAAACCTAGGAATCTGCATTCTCTCCAAACCCTAGTCTCAAGCCTAGGAAGCACCATCCTCTTTAACCCTAGCCCAAGTTCTGGGGAATTTCCAAAGCCCCGCATGCAACATCATTTCCAAATTCCCAAAACCCTAGTCTCGAAACCTAGGAAATTTAAAATCTTAATCCCCCGTCTTATTGAACCCTAACCCAAAACCTAGGATACAATGCCCTGTCCAAAACTTAATCAACCCTAGCCTCAGGCCTAGGAAACCGCGTTCGCTCTGAACCCTAGCCTCGAGCCTAGGTAGTCGCATTCGCTCTAAACCCTAGCCTCGAGCCTAGGTACTCACATTCGCTCCAAACCCTAGCCTCAAGCCTAGGTAGTCGCACTCTTTCTAAACCCTAGCCGCAGGGCCTAGGAGACTATATCCTCACTAAACTCTATCATCGAGCCTAGGATTCAACATTCCCTTCAAACCCTAGTCCTAGACCTAGGAAATTCCTTCACCTTAGTCTCAAAATATAGGAAGTTTATAGTCCTTAGCCTTAAAACCTAGCCTAAAGTCTAGGTTACCACGAACATTTCCAAGCCATAGTCACCAATCCCGAAAAATGGTGAACCCTAACATCAAGCTTAGTGGACCTTCCACAAAAGCAATCCCTCTTCCCAACGGTCCATGGTCTCAAGCCTAGGAAGTCACAACCTTTCCAACTCCCAGCCTTATGTCTAAAAGCCAACGCCTTTGCAACCTCTGAGCCTACCACAACTCCAAGCCCTAGCCTCCTAGACCTAGGAAATTCCTAAACCCTAGTCCCAAACCTAGGAGAGTCATGGTCCTTAAATACCAGTTTCCAAACCCTTGTTCGAAACCCTAACATCTAGGAAGTTTCCAAACCTCAACCTTTCCAAGCCCTAGCACTAAGCCTAGGATAGAATACTCTCCTCATGCTTAAATAAACTCCAATCCCTAGCTTGTAAGCCTAGGAAACCCACATTATCTCCAAGACATAATCTAAAGCCCAAGAAGCCGTGACATCTTTGGCATCCCTATCTCAAGATTAGGAGATCACCATCTTCCTTATTCCCTTTCCTTAAAAAAGCCATAGGTCCTACCTCTAGGCAACCAAGAAAAATGTCCCTTACCTAACACCTTGGTCTCAATGGCTCGTAGCCTCATCCCCTCCTAAATTAGGATAAGCGGAACCCAGATCATGTTTCCCATATTAGCAACTCCCCGAGAGTCCATCTCCTTCGCGTCTCCTTAAAGGTCATTTGCCCTTGTGACTCACCAAAGAGTCCCTTGTGACTCCCCGAGAGTCTATCACCTTTGTGACTCCCCGAGAGTCCGTCACCCTTGTGACTCCCCGAGAGTCTATCACCTTCATGACTCCTTGAGAGTTCATCCCGTTTGCGACTCCATAACAATCCATCATCTTTGCCTCCACATGCAAAATTTCAGTTTTACCCCTGGTACATTTCCCTTTGTTCATTTTTAGGTGCCCTTAGCGCTATTTTGACTGATATCGCTACCTTTGAATACGGAAAACCCCTTAAAACTTCCTAATATTTGCTTAGGATTCGTATGGTTGTAGAAACTTCGGCGCCTCTATGACATACGCATCATAGATCGATCGCGATGGGCAGAAGCCTCGGCGTTTCTGTTTGCGAGAGATCCAGCATCTATTATTTTAGCACTTCTTAATATTTGCTTAGGATTCGTATGGTTGTAGAGACTTCGGCGCCTCTATGACATACGCATCCTAGATCGATCGCGATGGGCAGAAGCCTCGGCGTTTCTGTTTGCGAGAGATCCAGTATCTATTATTTTAGCACTTCCTAATATTTGCTTAGGATTCGTATGGTTGTAGAGACTTCGGCGCCTCTATGACATACGCATCCTAGACCGATCACAATGGGCAAAAGCCTCGGCGTTTCTGTTTGCGAGAGATCCAGCATCTATTATTTTAGCACTTCCTAATATTTGCTTAGGATTCGTATGGTTGTAGAGACTTCGGCGCCTCTATGACATACGCATCCTAGATCGATCGCAATGGGCAGAAGCCTCGGCGTTTCTGTTTGCGAGAGATCCAGCATCTATTATTTTAGCACTTCCTAATATTTGCTTAGGATTCGTATGGTTGTAGAGACTTCGGCGCCTCTATGATATACGCATCCTAGATCGATCGCAATGGGTAGAGGCCACGGCGTTTCTGTTTGCGAGCGATCCAGCATCTATTTTAGGATTCGTATGATTGTAGAGACTTCGGCGCCTCTATGACATATGCATCCTAGATCAATCGTGGTTGGCAGAAGCCTCGGCGTTTCTGTTCGCGAGAGATCCATCATCTATTACTTTAGCGCGATCGGCAGGAACCCCGGCGATCCTGATTGCGTTTACCATTCCATCTTGGGATTATTTAGACAACGTAGTCTTTAATTTTCCCAAATAACTTCATTGCTTACGAATGTTCGTTCTTCATACAAGATAGTATCCGTAGGTTTATTATCCACAGTAGAAGTTCGATGTCTCGTCTTTCCCAATGTCTCTGAACTACGACCGGCTTGATTCCTCGGAGGATACGTAGAAACCTGAAAAGGTTCAGCCACCCGACCGACGCGGTCATCTCTCATCCCCAGCAGGTGCATTTTCCCCAGCAGAAGACTTTGTTCCCCATCAGAGGACAGTCATTCCCAATTTCCATCAGATTTAAACTACGTTTGGCTTGATTCCCCCGCGGATACGTAGGTCGCCTGTCAAGGTCCAGCCGTTCCCTTACCTTACATCTGTTTTGAAACTCATGTTTCAGAACGGTTCCTATTTTTATCGTCGACCCTCCATTGCCTTGCAAGAAGCGTCGCCGAGGGGCTACTGTTAGTACCCGATCTGAAAATGAGTTTATTAGGGCTTTCCCAAATATACAAGGACTTTATAGGAATTAGAAACCTTGAAAAGACTTGTCCCGGATTCCCAAAAATAGCTCAATGTTCTAGAAAACATTAAATATGGACATTTAGGGTTGCCTTGTATGAACAGTAAAACCCTAGCTTGAATTTCAAGTCAGCGCGCAACGATGGCCACGCGGCCACTTTCGCCGCCGCCCTCAATATTGGCCACGCGGCCACATCCGCCCCGGATGATCTGGACCGTCAGATCTCTCCATCAGTTTCCTATTTAAAGACCTCCCTTGCCTCATAATAAGGGGATCCGAATTTGAGAGTTCTTAAACACAATTTTGCTCTCTAATTAGCATTCAAACCTCCAAGAAGATCAAGGTTTATTTCTTGCCAACATAGGTAAGTTTTCTAACTTATTTCTTCACGTTCTTGCATTATTTTTAATGTAGATCTTTTAATATTCATGTTCGTACATGTTTATTCATAGTTTCTTCATATGCTTCGCATGTTCATTCATATGTTCATATATGTTCTTCATATGTTCATCGTGTTCATAGATTAAAACCTTATTTATGCTATATTTAGGGTTGCGATCTTCATGTTTGCATGTTATTTCATAGCCGATGATGATCTAGGGTTCATCGACCCAAGGATGATCTAGGAACTACTTCTAAACCCTAATCTTTCGGTAATTCCCCCTCATTATGCATGATCCCGATTCTTCTGCCTATTCTAAATTCTCTCGAACTACGCTGACCTGAGCTTCTCACATTGAGAGGAACGTAGGCAATCTTCGGATCCGGTCTCAAACACTAACACACTACTAACACATTCATCATGATAGAAAGACCGATCATTCGGGCAATAGGAGTGATAACGTCCAATATTCTTCTCTTGTTGTAATTTGACCCCCGAACCCACTAAAAATGCTTTTTTCAATGTTTTGGCTATAATTAAAACGGCGTGGCGACTCTCATATTTTAATGTTACTATGAATATTCCCAAATTCAAACACACGTATTCACAGGTAGACATAATTAAACACTAGTTTCTTCTTTGGTTCTTGTCCTACACCCTTTGAAACATGATGTTTAGCCTTCAACTCTTCCAAAGTTTGCTGGGTAAATTTCTCATCTCTTTCACAACAAGATGCACATTTAAAGTTGTCACTAGTTTGGAATCCCAAGCCTTCCTTATCACCACTAGACTTTTGGGATTCTAAGATTTGTTCCATAGTGACACGAGAATTGGTCCACTCATTTGTGATCCTTTTCAGGTCTTTTATCTCAGCAACCAATTCTTCGTTTTTAACCTTAAATATAGCATTTTGTTCTTCTAAGAAACGGTTTCGATCAGTAAGAGGAGTTATACTCTTGATCTGCTCCTTAAGGAGGGTGAGTTCAGATCTTAATAGAGATTTCTCCGTCTTAAGCTGGGAAATTTCTTCAGTTGAAAGTGCTAAAGCTTACTTCATGCCAGAGAATTTACTAATTACCTGTTCAGCTTTTGCAAACATCTTTTCTTGTTCATCGGGGGAAATGTCAAATTTGACTTGTGGTGTGGTAGACAGAACTTCCTTCACTTTGGGGTTTAGTAGAGCCTTCTTTGCTGCACTCACATCACATCTTGAAAATAGAAGATCACCATTCTTTTGAACCGGAGTTAGGAATCCCTTTTCTGCAAGTTCATCGGCCGTATAACTTATCCGTTTAGGTTTTGCATTTGGTGAGCGACGACTTTTATTATCATCCTCATCATCGGACTGAACGACCAAACAGATGTGACCTTCTTCAGAATCCTCATCGCTTTCATCAGAATCTGACTCTATCCAGGTAGCTAACTCTTTTGTGGTAGAGTCCTCTTCAGCAACCATCCCCTTTTGCTTTGAGTATCTTGGATTGAAGTTGCTTTTCTTTTTCATATACTCATACTTGGGAATTGGGCACTCTGATGCGAAATGACCGGGTTTCATGCAATTAAAACAAACGAGATCCTCTTTCTTCTTGGAGAAGTTGAAGTTCTCTTTCTTCTTTGAAGGGTTGCTCCTTGAAAACCTTGTTGGAGCTTTGCTTGTTGATCCGGGTCTTGCTGTCTTTCTGAACTTTTGGAATCTTTTCACGAACATAGCAAAATCATCATCATCCATATCAAGTAAATCTGATGTGGAGATTTTTGGATCTTCTTCCTCGATCACTTCTTCCTTTTGTGCAACCAACGATAAGCTCTTTGTTTTTCCTTCCATTTCAGCAATATTGTTAAGCTTGATATCAAAGACCTTGAGGTTGGCATAGAGGCTTCTGAGAGACATGTCATCTAGTAGCTTGGTATCTTCAAGAGTGTTTCCTTTGTGTAGATATTGCGAACCAAGAGCGGCAAGAAAATTAACGTTGATTTCTTTCTTGGTAAGCTTCTTTCCGAGTGCTGTATAAGTACTCACGATCTCACAATAACGATCATAGGTGGCTCTTAGTGATTCACCGGGGATCTTAGCAAAGTTGTTGAATCTTCTTTGAATTGCAAACTTTTTGCTTTCCTTGCAAGCTTGATCTCCTTCGATGTAATCTTCAATTGCATCCCAAAGTTCTTTTGCAGTAGAACATTCCATGATCTGTCGACGCTGTGACGTACTCAAGGTACTTAGAAGTATGCTTTTTTTTTCACATCCATTCCAACTAGTCTTTTCTCTTCATCGGTCCATTCAGCCTTTGGTTTCTTGATAGTCGGATTTGCACCATTGGTTTCTGGATCCGGATTAGCTTTCATTGGGAAGTATGGTCCAATGGTAAGACAATCACCAAGTTGCTCGTCCATGGAGTAGAACTGAGTTAGAATGCTGTGCTTCCATACGTCAAAATTATCTTCGTCAAACGCTGGAACGTGAGTGAAGTTAACCGTTGCCATAGTTTTCTGACTTGCCATTTTGAATCGGCACCCAAGCTGTTAAGCTTGAAAAACAGAAGTTTTATAAAGGTGAATGCTCTGATACCACTTGTTGGTCCCAAAGACACAACAAGGGTATGAAAGGAGGCTAGAGGGGGGGTGAATAGCCTACTTAAAATTTCAACCCTTTTTCAAAATTCAACCAAGTGCTTACAATCTTGAGTTTTGCGGTCAAGTAATAAACCGTGCGGTCAAGGTGTAATATGCACAGCGGAAGTTTTCGATGGAAATAAGGTAGAGTTTTTTTTGACAAAATCTCTAAGGAACACCAGAACTCACGGTCAACCAAGTTGCGGTCAAGTGAGTCCGGTCAAGGTAAGCGCGGTCAATAGAAAAGCGGTCAAGAGATTTGGGGTCAGATGGTTGAGAGATTGAAAGTTGTCTTAGAAGTTTTGGCAAAATATAAGTTAGTCAGATTTTTAACTTAGGCAATGTGGAGAACAAACAAACACAATTCACAAAACGTTTGAATATCTGTAAGATCAAATACTAAACGACAAACAAAATTAATATGAACAAGTGAGGGACAAGATGAACAATGCTTGAAGATAAATTTGCAGAAAGTAAAATGACACAAGTATTTGGAAAGGTTCGATCTGTTAAAAGATCTACGTGCTTTACCAAGATGGTCAGTCTTGAATTTTGAATGGAGGTATATATTGATTCTTGAGTGTACAGATTACAGAGATGAAGTATTGAATCAACACCTACTTTCTATGAAGAACAAATCCTAGACTTAGACCAGTGTATCCCTTTTGATTCAATCTAAGTGATTGATCAATTGGGGTGAGTGTGTGTAAGAATCTGAAGCTCTTTGAAATCTATATGATTTAGAGCCTAAAGAATCTTATGTGTTACAAGGCTTGAGATGACTTGTTTGTTGCTGGAGATCTTTGAAGGTGAGTTCTTTGAAGATTCAAAGGATTCTGGAAATCTTGAGTATGATCTTCAATCACCAAGTATTTCAACAGCAATTTCTCTCTTAGAATCTCAGCAAGTTCAATGAAGAACTTAAAGGCTATTTATAGCCATGAATGAGAAAATAGCTGTTGGATTTACTTGGGCTCCAAGTTTGAAGGACAATGAGCTGTTGAATTCTGATTGGAGCTCAATCTGAGTTTGTCCTTTTTGCAGATAAGAGGTGGTCCCACTGAGAGAAATTCAAATTTGAATTACTTGGGATCCAAGTTCTGCAACGTTCTAAACTAACCATAGTTTGACCATGGTTAAGTTTGAACATACTTGGGTTCTTGAACTTCTGCTCATCTGCGGTCAAGACTTGCGGTCGAAGCTCTTGCGGTCAATATGCCTAAGGGCATCTGCGGTCGAGGAGTCAAATGTGACCTGTCAAGATATGCCACAAAGCTTCACGGTCACTGACTTCCGGTCAAGTGATTCACGGTCAAGTGGTCTTCCACGGTCAGGTGGTCTACCACGGTCAAGTGAATTCACGGTCAAGTGAATTCACGGTCAAGGTCTTGACCACTGAAATTCCAGACTTAGAAAATTTTCAGCCTATCAAACTGAAGCCTATACTATCAAAGTGGACTATACTAAAAATGAAGTTTCACTTCTTTACAATATATCCTAAAGTCCACAAAAAGATAAAATTAGGTTATGGGATCAATCAAATCTAGGTAATAGGAGTGGTTTATAATAAGCATACCCAACAGTACCCTTAAATTTTATTAATTAAAATTAAAATTACAAAGAGGGGGACAACCAAACTTTGCCCTTTTATAATTAAGGGAGGACATAATGGAACCTTTACCTCAACTTAACTATTACAATGAAACTAAAATAAAACTATTGTAAACATTAAAAAATATAAAAACTTTCTAATTGCCTTCCCCTTCCGAACTTCCCGTAGACCCTTCCAAGTCGTATTGATATCGTGGATCTTGTATATCCTCTTCATAAGGCATATCTTGCTCTCTCTTTTCTGCTCTAATCCAATCACCAAGTAAGAGTTGATTTTCCAAATTATCAACCGTTAGTTGGGAACGTCTTGGATCCAAAACATTTCCTCCCACGCTAAATGCCGATTCGACCGCCACCGTTGAAGCGGGAGCGGCTAAGACTTCTTTTGCAATTAAAGAGAGTATGGGATAACTTTCATGCCTTTGTGCCCACCACCTCAAAACGTCAAATTTAGAATTATTTGAAGTGTTTTGTACATAATCAAATTGGAGTTGAAATATAATTCCAACTCGTAAGGAATGGTAGAAGAAGAAGAAGAAGAAGAAGCCATTCTAGGACGTTTTGAGGAAAACAAGTCGTCAAAAAATCCATATGGATTGAAAGTGAGCCCACCATCTTCTTGTGTAGCAATATCTTGATTAGTATATGAGGGTTCTTGTTGTTGTTGAGAAGGATTTCCATACTTTGCATTATACTCATTATAAAGAGTCACCAAATCTTGTTTTGTATTTTGAACAATAATCGCCGGGCTTTCATGTACTCCGTCCCCATTTGGGTATAAATTCTCATAATAAAACTTTACTATCGCCTCTAGGTTGTCCAATGTAACACGGGGATCAAATAATTTTGCAACCAAAAATAGAGACGGAATAGTATCAAAATATTTTAGCCACTTTACCCTCATTTCAATAATGCTTGAGCCCAAAACGTCGCAACTTGCTAGCATGTTAAAACTTCGAACAATTGCACCACATTGTTCAAGTACCAAAAAAGAAGTTGGATAATAAACTCCCGACAAATCCTCGGTAGCGGTAAAGAAAATCTTTAATAATTGGCATAAATTAATGCAAGCGTTCCAATGATAAGCAAATAAAGGGATGTCCGTACCCAAATGAAGAAAAAATTCCATGAGAAGCTCTTTATACTCAAAACCATCCTTTAACATTGTATAGGTGGAATTCCACCTAGTCAGAACATCCATAGAAAAATATTTTTCATTTAAACCCTTACTTTTCAAAAAATTGATCCATTTTCTTGTAACTCTATTTTTTTTTTGCAATAAAAACGAGAGCATCTCTAATGGGTTTAACATATGTATCTAACGCATCCAAACCGTCTTTAACACATAAATTAATTATATGACATAAACATCTTATATGAAAAAACTTACCCCCAAGTGACGGTTGACAAATAAGCTTCAACTCCGGTATACTAGCGGTATTAGCACTAGCGTTGTCGAATGAAATAGTGAATATTTTTTGAATAAGACCATACTTTGCCAAAACGCCGTGCAACTTTCTACAAATATTTTCCGCGGAATGGGGTGGTTCAAACTATCATATGCAATTAATCTTTTTTGGATAGTCCATGAATTATCTATCCAATGGCATGTAACACCCAAATAACTATTTCTAAGCCAATGATCACTCCAACCATCGGCACAAATTGAAACTCTATGATTTAATTTTGCTAAATCCTCAATTAATTTTAATTTATATTCCGACACCACCATTTTAATATCGCGTACTAGAGTCGACCGTGGCACTTTATGACCGGATGGATTTAAAGAAAGTCTAATAAAATTTTGAAAAAAAATCATCATCCGCAAAATTAAAAGGAAGCCCTTTAACACACACAAATTTGGCCAACTCTTTCCTATAAAAGATATTATTAAATTTAAATAATATCGAAGACGTACCTTGGCCTTGACCTTGAGCAATTGGATTGACCTTGAGCAATTGGATTGAATTGTAATTGAGATTGATCGCCCTCAATCCCAAGTTTTTCGGGATGTTTTGATGACATATGCGCGTTCATTGACCCATACCCTCCACCCTTTTTAAAGCCGTACCATTTTGGACAATAGTTGCATTGCGCTTTGAAATGGATATGGTCATTGGGGTCAATTTGTATTTTTTGGAAATGGATGGCAAAAATGTCGGATCTAGATTCTCGTGGTTGACGTTGTTGTGCTTGTCCTTGTCCGCGACTCCGACCACCTCGACCTCGGCCTCGGCCGCCTCTACCACTTTGACTTTCAACAACATTTTCTTCCGTCCCTTGCTCATTTTGATTTTCAACAAAGGGTCCCTCAAAAAATTGATCAAAATCTTGGTTTTGGGAGGTAGAATCAACATGAGACTTGCCAAGATTTCGAGATGAAGACATGTTTTTAACTGAAATCTGGAAAACTAACTGAAATTTTGAAATTTAACTGGAAAATGTCAAAAAAACTGACTGGAACCATTAAAAAATTGACTGGAACCGTTAAAAACTGACTGGAAAACTGGAAAAAATTAACTAAAAACTGACAAACTAACTGGAACCTTAAAAAACTGACTGGAAATCTGAAAAAAATTAACTGAAAACTGATAAAACTAACTGGAACCGTTAAAAAATGACTGGAAATCTGAAAAATTAACTGAAAACTGATAAACTAACTGGAACCGTTAAAAAAGTGACTGGAAGTCTGAAAAAAACTAACTGAAAACTGATAAACTAACTGGAACCGTTAAAAAAATGACTGGAATTCATTAAATAACTGACAGGAATCTGGAAACTAACTGGAATCTGTTAAATAACTGACTGGAAACTAACTGAAATTTGAAAATTAACTGGAGTCTTTGAAGAGTAGAGAGAGAAATATGGAGAGAAGTAGGTAGGGTAGAATTGTGGGAAAAGATTGGGAGGAGGGAGGGGATATTTATAGCATCAAAAAACTGGAAAAAAACTTTTTTTTTTTTTTTTTTTCTGCATTATAGCCGTTTTTGGTCAGAAAAGTAACGGCCAAAAACTGACAAACTAGCCGTTTTGGACCTTTCTGGTCAACTAGCCGTTGGGAGGGGCCACACTGGCATTTCTGGAAAAACCGGTTTAACCGTTAACCGCCGGTCTAACCGCCGGTCCAACCGGTTACTTAACCGACGGTTATAACCGCCGGTTTACCGGTTTGTGTAATCTCTAACCTTAACCGGACCGGCCCCATCCAGTTAACATCCAAAACGGTTGGCCGGTTAACCGGTTGGCCGGTTTTGACCGGCCGGTTAACCGCCGGTTAACCGGTTCCGGTGGAGAATTGGACACGTCTAAGTAAAAAAAAAAGATTGAATTACTTGTAGGAGAACAATAAACCTACACTGAAACAAAATCAGTTTAGATGGGCATAGAGTAATGAATGATATGAGAATGAAATACTACCATAAAGTAATTTTGGACACAAGACATTTAAAATCAATGCCCCCTTTCCCTTTTTCATGTCAATGACTATGTCAATCACTTGGACAACTTTCCTTGCTTACTCTTTTTTAAAGGGGTGAATTATATAAATAGACTTAATATTTTCGAGGTATTAAAATGAAGCATAAATTAGTTTAAGATTTAAAGGGGTACTTCTCCGTCTCAAAATAAATGTCGTTTTGAGAGTTAAATTTTGTCTCAAAATATTTGTCGTTTCACTATTTTCAAAGCTTTTTTATTGTTCTATGCCAATTATACCCTTAATAATGATAGTGAACTATCTCTTACCTAACTATTTAATTATCTAGGTAGTTGAATAACTTTAGGGGCATTTGGGACTTTTTCACATCCATTACTGGCATTTCTTAATATATGTGAAATACTCCTGATGAGACCGAGCCTTCTGGGCCGGATGCTCGCCGGTCTAGAATCAATGCGATCTAACGCGCCCGAACCGGACCTGAACTCTGGAGGCCTAACCGACAAGGAACGCGGGCTAGTAAGCCCGAGAGGATTTATCTCCTGATGAATATGCCCGAGTTGACTCTGCCTCCCGTCATCCTGAGGAGCCCGTAGTGCCCAGCTGGCACAAACGTACGTGAGGCGTCACCTAACCGTACCTGACACACCATAACGGTTGGTGATGGAACCATGCTTCCCTGACAGACACGCCACCTTCCCAGCCACTCTCCTGACCGATCCACTGGGGACTCGCCACGTGTCCCCCCAGTACCAGGGTGGTTAGTACCTTGTGCAGGTTTCTTTCCCTTGGTCATATATATACCCCTTTTCGCCCCATGAGAGAGGTACGTGCTCTATCCTATTCACACACACAAGGTCTTCATTGAACCTTCTTCCTAGGTTTTCCTCAGAGATCTTACTCTCACACCCGAGGGCCTAAGCCGGATTCCAACCCGGCCTTGGTCTTAACGGTGTTCTTGTTTGTGTTGTGATCAGGATCAAGAGACAGCAAAGTTGGAGTTCTATCTCCGTGACCCCAGAAATCTAGGGCGTCATCAGTGGTTCCATTGCCGGGAAACGAAAATCTTCCTAGTGCAATCTTCTGAGTTCTTTCGAATTCCCAGTCTAGTCTGACTCGACAAAACCATTCTTTTGTTTCTACGGTTCTAAAATACACTCGACATTCCAAATATTTACAATGACTGGGAAAGAAATCTTGAACCCAAATGCTAGCCCATCGAAACAAGCGCCTCAAGGATCCATCTTTGCCAGATTGGGAGACAAGGCGCCTAGTGGCTGCTCGGGAACTCCCTCTCAGAAAGCAAGAAGAGAGGCGGATCTGAGAGATCGTATCGAAACATCAAAAGCACGCAAGGTACAGAAAATCCCCGTCACTCCCCTCACCCCTGAGCAGATTCAAAAGAAAATCCAGCTCCTGAAAGACAGGCAGGATCTAGTAGCGGAAGGGCTTCAGTTAAACCTGGCCCTGGAAGAGCTATTTAATGCCGAGGCTGACACGGCAATCCCTCTTGAAAGATCAAAAACTCATGGTTCTAAAAGCATAGCCAGCAGGGTGGAGGGAAAGAAGAAAAGAACGATCGTTGTGGAAGACGACGATGAAGAAGGAGAAGAAGGGAGAAGGAGTGAAGAAGGAGAGTCTCAACCTCGAAGGTCCAAAGGCCACTACAAGGGAAAAGCAACTGTTAGAACCGGAGAGCAATTTGCGGGAACGGCAAAAAGGGTGAAAACCGGGGAAGAGATTGATTACAAGGTCCAGGGGATGATCAGGGACCTATGGGAGTCTAAGCAAAGTGTGGCAAAATGCATTGGACCCATAGATGCTTTTGCCTCCTGGATAGCTGATTCCCCGATCCAGCGGGGAAAGGTCCCCACGCTAGACGCTTATGACGGCTCGTCTAACTCCAAAAGCCATGTTGGGCGGTTTGAAGGGCAGATGGCTCTATTTTCAACGGATGAGGCCGTAAAGTGCAAGGCTCTAGCATCCACCTTCAAGGGGAAGGCGCTGGGATGGTTGTTGGCCCATAAGCCCCGCTCCATTTGCAGCTACGAGCAGTTACGGACGTCGTTCCTGAATTCGTTCGCGGGCGCTGGGGAGGTCGCAAGACCGAAATCGGATCTATGCGGTGTGAAGCAATATCCCGGAGAAAGTACAAAAGCATACATTACTCGGTTTAGAAAAATGACCGAACAAATCGTGGACCTAACGAGAAATGACATCGAGCTGTGCTTCTTGGGAGGATTGACATCCTATACCTTGAGGCAAGAGTTCGCTTGTCGAAAGCCCGAGGGAACGGAGGAAATGTACAATCGAGCCATTGCCATGGCCGGAGTTGAGCCCTCGTTCATGGAAGATGCCCGCAGGAGTATTAGGGATAGGCTCGAGCCCGCTCATGACTCAAGGTACCACGCTGGCTATTCGGGGGGCAGTGGCGGCCGAAATAGAGGAAGACCGAGGGGCACGACCAATTTCAAAAGAAATGACAGCACCTTCACTCCTTTGATAGCCCCAAGGACGGAGATTCTGCGGGCAGAAGCCCTGCCTCCTCCCCCACCCCTAGAAAGAAAGCCTTATGAGGCGAACAAGAAGAAGTGGTGCGGCTACCACGAGAGCCATGGGCATAACACGGATGAGTGTTTTCAGATGAAGAAGATAATACAACAGAAAGTCGAGGCCGGAGAATTGAAAAAGTGGATCGAGGGACCCAGCAATAAAGGAGGGGCCCCACGGGGACATGTCCAGTATGTTAGGGATAACGTTGCCGACGGGGAAAAACGCTATGACATCCTGTATATCGGGGAAGAAGCCCCGAGCAACACCCAGCTTTCCATTCAGATCAAGAAATTGGAAAAGGTGTTCCTGATACCAGCCTACCCACCCGAGCAAGAGGAAATGATCGGGTTCAGGAGGAGCGAGCTGGCCTCCACACTCTTCCATTCAACACAGCCATTGACAATCAAGATGGCTATTGGTAGAGCGGATATTGGGAGGGTCCTCATTGATACCGGGGCTTCACGGGACATACTCTACTTCCATTGTTTAGAAGAAATGGGGATGTCCGAGGCGCACTTAACCCCATATGCGGGCTTGTTGGAAGGGTTCACGAATCATACGGTCTACGCAAAAGGGACCATTGACTTCGAAGTGACCATTGGAGAGAGGCCGTTCGAAAAAACAGCCCGTGTCACGTTCATGGTGATCGATCTGAAGTCCCAGTACAACGCAATCTTGGGAGTGACCGCTCAGGCTGCCTTAGGAATCGTTGCGTCAATCCCTCACCAGAAGATCAAGTTCAGCACCCCCGCAGGGATAGCGTGCATCGAGAACAAGCCCGAGCTTTTTCTCAAAATAATAGAGAAGAAAAGAAGGGAGAGCGCGATGGAGGCAAGATTGGTAAGCCCGAGGGAGGCAAAGAAGGTCAAAACCAACAGCGACAGGACCGAGGAGGCGGCCATGATTGGAACTTTGTCGTTCCATTCAACACGGGCTGAATTTAAACGGAGTAGGAGAGTCCGTCGTATTGCCGCAAAGACCGAGCAGATAGACATCGTGATCGATTCGCTGCACGACAGGGAAATAAGGGACATCCGCCCCAACGATGCTCTGGAGGATGTAGTCATAAACCCCGCTTACCCCGAACAAACGGTCAAGGTAGGGCTGGAAATCCCCGCAGAAGAAAGGAAGATTCTGATCGAGCTGCTGCGAAAAAGCGCGGACATTTTTGCCTGGACTGTCGAAGATATGAAGGGGTTAAGTAGAGAGGTCATCGAGCATGAACTGAACGTCGATCCCACATTTACCCGGGTCCTCCAGAAAGAAAGATACTTTTCGCCGGAGAAGAAAGCGGCGATCAAAATCGAGGTGGATAAGCTACTGAAGGCAGGAATCATAAGCCCGATCAAATATCCGAGATGGTTGGCCAACGTCGTCATGGTAACCAAAGCAAATGGAAAGTGGAGGATGTGCGTGGATTTCACCGATTTGAACAAGGCCTGCCCTAAGGATTGTTACCCTCTTCCCCGGATCGATCAATTAGTAGACTCTATCGCCGGGCATAGGGTGTTAAGCTTCATAGATGCGTACTCGGGCTACCATCAGATCAAAATGAAGGAGGATGACGTCCCTTCGTGCGCTTTCTATGTCGCGGGCAAAACCTACACATTTAACAACATGCCGTTCGGCCTCAAGAACGCAGGCGGCACGTATCAAAGGATGGTAGGAATCGTCTTTGATGATCAATTAGGCCGGAACCTGGAGGCTTACATCGACGATATGGTTATCAAGACCAAGGAGACCTCTCACGACATTGATATGGCAGAAACCTTCACCAACCTCCGGGAAAATAACATGAAGCTCAATCCCTCCAAGTGCGCTTTCGGAGTAAAGGCAGGAAAATTTTTGGGGTTCATGGTAAACCAAAGAGGGATCGAAGCAAACCCCGAGAAAAACACGGCGTTGATAAACATGCAGCCCCCCAGATGCGTTAAGGAGGTGCAGAAGCTTAATGGCCGCATTACGGCTTTGGGAAGATTCATTGCTAAGTCAGCCGAAAAGTGCCTGCCTTTCTTCAAAACCTTAAAAGGAGGAGGAGAGAAGGGCTTCGAGTGGAACGAGGACTGCCAGATCGCTTTCGAGCAAATAAAAGCTTACCTGGGAAAGCCGCCGCTATTGAGCAGCCCGGTGTTTGGGGAGGAACTCTACGTCTTCTTGGCCGCAACAGATCATGCAGTGGCCGCTGTTTTGGTAAGGGAAGAGGGCAAACTTCAGAAACCCGTGTATTATGTCTCCAAGGCACTTTCTGCTGTGGAAGGCCGCTATCTAAACATTGAAAAGCTAGCTTTCGCCTTGCTGGTGGCCGCTCGGAAGCTGCGGGCATACTTCATCGCCCACCCAATCACGGTTTATTCAGACACCCCGCTGAAGAAGATACTCCATAAGCCCGAATCCTCGGGGAGAATGCTATCGTGGTCCATAGAACTGACTGAATTCCAGATTACCTACTCCCCACGGAAGACCATCAAGGCACAGGCACTGACAGACTTTGTGGCAGAGACCACATTTGAATCAAAGGAGATCGAGCCGGACGGAACCCAACCTGCAAAGACAAAGAAAAAGAGAGGCGAGAAGGCAATAGTTGCAGGGGAGAGACCGGAAAATTGCTGGTCGTTAAGTGTGGATGGATCCGCGGGAAAGACAGTCAGCGGCGCCGGAATTCTCTTGACCGCCCCGGAGGGTCAAAGGTTCAAGCGAGCCTTGAGATTTAAGTTCGCGGTCTCAAACAACCAGGCCGAGTACGAGGCATTGATAGCGGGTTTGGAATTAGCCCGGGACATGAAAGTATCAAAGCTGGTCGTGAAGAGTGACTCACAACTAGTAATAAACCAGGTGAAAGGGGAATACGAAACAAATCACCCGGTTTTGGTCAAATACAAGGAGCTCGCGACAGACTTGTTAAAGGAATTCGAATACCATGAGCTGAACCAAGTTAACCGGGCCGAAAATTCCGAGGCGGACTTGCTCTCCAGGATCACAAATGAGGACATTGCCAAGCTTAGTGTGGACTGCTGGATAGAGTTCACCGAGCGCCCAGCCATCGACAGAATAGAGATCCACCAAATCGGAGATTCGGAAAAAGATTGGGTTGACGAGATCAGGGAATATATCGAGCGGCAAACCCTCCCCAACAACCCTGACCGGGCAAGAGTCTTGATGAAACAGGCTGCTCGATACACAATTATTGATGGCGTGCTTTATCGGAGATCCTTTACCAAACCACTGCTGAGGTGTGTCAGGTCCGAGACAGTCACCAACCTGTTATATGAAGTTCACGAAGGCGTGTGCGGAGGGCATCCCGGAGCCCGGACTCTATCCGACAAAATCAGATTCCTCGGGTATTATTGGCCCACAATGAAAAGAGATGCAGAAGACTACGTCCGTAAATGCGACCAATGCCAGAGGTTCGCCAACATACCAAGGCAGCCGTCCACCGAGCAGAGTTTGATAGTCCCAACTTGGCCTTTTGATATGTGGGGGATTGATTTGATTGGGCCTTATCCCAAAGCGCCCGGGGGAGCGCAAATGGTAGTGGTTGCTGTGGACTACTTCACAAAATGGGTTGAGGCAAAAGCACTGGCTAGTACTACGGAAGCAAGCATCATCAAGTTCGTACATGATCACATCTTCTGCCGGTTTGGTCTACCGCGGGCTATTGTCTCCGATCACGGGCCCCAATTCCAAAGCAAGTTCACGGCGGAGTGCAAGAGACTCAACGTGGAACATCGACAATCCTCAGTCGCAAGACCACAGGGAAATGGACAGGCCGAGGCCGCGAACAAGTTGCTCATGACCGCTTTGCACAAAAGTTTGAAGGGAAGGAGTGGTCGCTGGATGGAAGAGCTCAGTACTGCTCTATGGGTTGTCCGAACCACGACAAGGAACTCAACGGGAGAAACCCCTTTTTCCCTGACATATGGATCAGAGGCGGTCGCACCTGTGGAAGTAGCCTTACCCACGTATAGGGTCGCCCAATTTAATGAAGCAGAGAATGAGGAAGCCCGCAGAAAAGACTTAGACTCTACCGAAGAAAAACGGTTGGAAGCGCGGGCAAAGATGGTCAATTATAAACAGAAGGCAAAAGTCCATCATGACAAAAGGGTGAACAAGAGATCGTTTGCCGTGGGAGACTGGGTTCTGAGGAAAGTTGAAGTCACAGGGAGGCAGCCCGGATACAACAAGCTTTCGCCCAACTGGGAAGGCCCTTATCAGATTGCCCGCATAATCAAAGAGGGAACCTACAGGCTTCTAACGGCAGAAGGAAAAGACTTGAAAAACGCCTGGCATAGCGATCATCTGAAAAAGTACTACCTTTAGAAGACAGAATGGTAGATCTTGAAATCTTTTTGCAAATCAGTAGCAGTTAGAAATTATGGAAATACTCATGTATTGTAACAAAGTGGCAATGTAATCTGTTCGAGTAAAGTAAATAAAACTGCTATCGTTCTATGAAATTACTCAAGTATGTTCGTTCTCAAAGCGCGGTCATGTGCTCTCGAACCAGACCGCATGCCCGCGATGCGGATGCCGTTTGCAAGTCTACGAACGATGCGCGGTCATACGCCCTCGAGCTAGACCGCAGGGCCCACGTCTTACGCCCTTGAGCTAGACTAAAGTGGGAGAATGAATTCCTTGGTGGGATCATTTCCTTGTGAAATTCCTAAGACCCAAGATGCGCGGTCATACGCCCTCGAGCTAGACCGCAGGGCCCACGTCTTACGCCCTTGAGCTAGACTAAAGTGGGAGAATGAATTCCTTGGTGGGATCATTTCCTTGTGAAATTCCTAAGACCCAAGATGCGCGGTCATACGCCCTCGAGCTAGACCGCAGGGCCCACGTCTTACGCCCTTGAGCTAGACTAAAGTGGGAGAATGAATTCCTTGGTGGGATCATTTCCTTGTGAAATTCCTAAGACCCAAGATGCGCGGTCATACGCCCTCGAGCTAGACCGCAGGGCCCACGTCTTACGCCCTTGAGCTAGACTAAAGTGGGAGAATGAATTCCTTGGTGGGATCATTTCCTTGTGAAATTCCTGAGACCCAAGATGCGCGGTCATACGCTCTCGAGCTATACTGCAGGGCCCATATCCTACGCCTTTGAGCTAGACTAAAGTGGGAGAAGGCGCGGCCATACGCTCCCGAGCTAAACCACGCGCGTGGAAACAAAGACAGTTCGTGCGAGAACAACCCTTTAAGCTATGTAATCAAAAGAGTGATAACAAAAGAGCACGCAAGAAAAGAAGTCAATAGCAAAGCTGGAAACAATTATTCACATACAAACCAAAAATCACTTGTTCGAGAATGTCCGGACCTACACTATTACAAAATTTCCCGGGATGCAACCCGGTCTGATCTTCAAAAGGCCGGGGGAGGAGCATTCTCCATCTCTGGAACAGAGGCAGAGGCATCAGTGTCAGGCACAGACCCAGACTGATCCTGAGAAGCATCAGCAAGAGCGGAGGCATAAGGAGAGTAAGGAAGAACCATACCATCAATGTACGGGCCGCCGGGGCCAAAAGTCCTCTCCAAAGCTGCGACCAGAGGCAAGGTACCCGCGGCAGAATATCTGAACCCGTCGATAGCAGAAAGAAGATCTTGGACGGTGACCGGAGCGACGGGAGGGAGAGTTGATCTGACAGACTCGGGTAACTCGGAGAGTTGGTCCGCGGTAAAGGGCACCAGAGCGTGGCCGGTAAAACATTGAGGGTCTGAGGCCGTAATGGAGCAAAGGATCGCAATCTCTTGTGCACTGTATTTGCCCGTAGCTGCCAGATTACGACCTACTGTATGGAGAGCTGAGTTATATTGCTCTATGCTTGCCTCCTCCACCTTTTCTCTGTAAGCATCAGACGCCTCAAACTCGGCCACGGCTTTCCCTCGCTCTTCATTCAAAACAAGTTCCCGGTCTTTCTCAAACCGCATGGCATCTAAAACCTTGCCGTCCAGTTCATCAACCTTCTCAGATAAGCTCCTGTTCTTCTCCCTCTCCTCCTCCAACCGCTTCTCAGCCTCGGCCAGGCGAGCTTCGAGTCGTTGCTTTTCAGACTCAACGGTTGCTTTTTCAGCCTCAGCCCGGTCTTTGGCCTCGCGAGCTGCGTCGAGATCGTTGCTCAGTTTGGAGTTCTCCTTGACAGCAGTCATCAACTCGGCATCTTTATTCTTAAGCTCCTCTCCCGAGCCCTCCAGGACCTTGGACAGGCGGGCAATCTCATCCTTCGCCTCCGCCAGATTCTTCCCCCTCGCCGCGGCCAAGGCAACTTCGGCTTCATACTGAGACCGCATATATAGCAGGTCATTGCTAACCTGATTAATAAAGGAGCATGTGGAGATTATATTAAAAATCGGGACGAGGAATTAGAGGGTCAAAGGATCGATGTATAAAAAGAAAGAGCACGTCGGTTTAGACATGGAAAGTGAGACACTAACCTCAGTCATAGCCAAGCCCGCGTGACCCAGGGCGGTCAGGAAGTTGGTCTTGGACAGCACCTTCTGTTGATAGTCCGGGAAATTCATCCGGTGCAGAAGCCCATCGCCAACATAAGAATTGAAGCCGCGGCGGCTATGGAGATCAACCCCATATACCTCAGGGGCCTCAGCTACTTTCTTCCCAAACTCCTTAGCTCGGTCCTTGTCTTCAATTAGTTCGACGGGGAAGCGCTCCGAGCATAAGGTCCCTTTGGCGGGGGAGGATACGGTAAAGCCGCGAGAAGGAGACTCCAGGCGGGGCTGTTTATTTTTTGGAGGCAAGGGGTCAGCGACCGGACTCGGTCCCCTTTTCTTCGTAGCCTCGGGCACTGTTCTGCCTGCATCATGCGAGGGAGTGGGAGACCCCGAGCCTGTCAAATCCTTTCCCCGTCCGCTCCCGCGGGGCCGTAGAGGAAGCTCGCCAGTCATCGGGACAACTGCAACAACCTTCTTTGCCTTGTCCAGAAGATCCGTAACCGGCAGTTTTCTCCCTGGGGCCTCGGCCTTGCGCATTTCGGCCTGCCTCTGCTGCTTCGCCTCAGCCTCCCGCTGCTTCGCAGCCAATCTCAAGGCATTAATATTCTTGGGAGGCATGGTATCAGTGGGATCTGCAGGCAAAAGTAACAGTCAGTCAGATATGATCGGATAAACTAACAGGTATGGAATTCCAGTTGATTAAGTATGAAAAAGACCAGTCAAGCCCGGATCCGGGCATTGTTCCCCCAATCGGCAAGCAGAGCACTCATGGGCAAAGGCAAAATCCTGGTGAACCCTCCAGCAAGGATCCCGCCACATAGGAGTCATGCTAACCCTGCTCTCAAAATCAGGATTTCGGCATGGGGCCACCCCGGCGTAAGCCAAAAGACTCTCGTTGTTGATGATGGCTTGAACGTCGAAAACTTGTTCAACCACGACCACAGTCTGGTCCTCTAAAGTCACTGATTTCGTATGCCGGGCGAGGTAATCCTGCATGGCGGACGCAAGCTCAATACCCCCATCTGAGCTAGGATAATCCTTGGAAGATATGGACAGCGGGGAAGTATTATCAGGCTTAGAAAAGGGCCACCCGAGTCGATTCTGAATCACCAGAGGATATCTCTGCCACTGATCGAATTTATTAGAAGCCGCAGAAAAGATCTTTTTCGACCTAGGCTTCGTTTTCAAGCTCAAACTGCTCGCGGTGACCTGATGAGTGAAGAAAACGTACAAGGCGGACAAAGAGGGTTCATATCCCAATACCCTGCTCACAACAATAAAAGACACCAGGTAACGAATCGCGTTGGGAGTCAAGTCCATGGGAAGGCACTTGGAAAACTCCAGGAACTCGCAAATGAACGGGTCCAAGGGAAGCCGGAGGCCATTCTCAAACTGAACGGGATAAAACACGCAGGCGATATTATCTGCCCGGACGCGGGCAGGACCAGCCAAATTGCTCCCTGACGGAGAGGAATAATCATCGAGACCGCCGACAAGGTAGACTTTGCGATCGATGTGGTACACGGTTAAAAACTCATCATCGGAGTCCTGCTCCTCCACCATGCCCGCTCCTGAGCTGGAAGCTCCGGCCTGGCTCTTGACCCTATCGTCGGGCCCCTCGGGGAAGGAAGCCAATATTTGAACCGGGGAGCGAATGCGCTTGACCATACGCGCTGTACCTGGGGCCATTCTCTCTAAATCCCCCCGGGGGTCAGAAGGTGTCTCAGATGACTCAGACTCATCTACTAGCCCGTGAGCCACGATCGCCCCAACCTCATCCTCAAGAGCGGTTTCACCATCAACCCCCACTTCTTGATCGGAAGCCTCCGCACTGCTCGTGACTTCAATAACACCAGGGGCCAAGCCCGGAGATCGTGCCTGCTCGTCCTCGTTAAAAGGAGCGTCCATCCAACTGAGAGAATCAGGGCCACTCGAGGCTACACGCTCCCCGCACGACCTTACCAACCTTCTAGCATTTCCAGCCATATCTACATTATCGGGGAATCGAGTTAAAACAGCCGTGACAAAAATGCCCAAGTGTTCCTCTCCCCCCAACACCCTCATCCTTGTGGAGTCATAATGGACGGAGGGACCTGTTTCCCACAACAGGGGCAAGACCCAGGGTTCCCAGCTATACGCTAAACCTATGGCAATGAACTCATTCAAGGACAGCCGTTTCCAGGCGTTTAACAGGAGCCTGTATACCCCACCGGTCCTCCGGCAGCAACCAAACAGGTCGGGACGGAGTTTACGCCCTAAATCCAGCCCTTCCATGGCTACAACAATATTTCAGCAAGTTTTCAGAAATTAGGGGCCAGAATTTGGACTCGAAGACGCGAGGCTACGAGAAGTCACACAACTCTCGTACAAATCCGAAAGCTCGACGGGAGCAAAATTTTTAGGGTTCGCGCTCGAAAAACGGCAACGAAAAGAATGGCAGAAATTAAAACGACGAATCGAAACAAAGAAGAAAAAAGCGAGGTGCGGAACAATACCTGCGAATTTGAAGTGAGGAACGAGAACGAGATCTTCGGAGTCAGGAATCCAGAGAAGCAAAATATTCGTTGGAACTGGAAGGTAGAGAGACGGAAGTTACGAAAGTTTGGAATGATTCAGCATCCGTGGTATTTATAGCGCCAAAAATGGGTCGGACCGACCCGAAATATCTGGTAACCCGATCGAAACCCGAAAAGTGAAGAGGCGGGAATTGCTTTTTCGAATACCGATGACGGTTCGCATTTAATGGACGTGCTCCTGGTCATGTCAAAAGACAGATGGCTACGCCACTAGCCTGACACAAGGGGCCCCACCTGTCCTTTCGTCAACCACTATTCTAAGACTCCCGTCCCATTGCAATCCGTGCCCGCATTAATTGCAATTTGCCCGAATCGAGCCTAGGAAGTATAACTCCTCGCGCCGCACATGAATGAGCTAACCCTCGGAGTTAGGGGCCACTGATGAGACCGAGCCTTCTGGGCCGGATGCTCGCCGGTCTAGAATCAATGCGATCTAACGCGCCCGAACCGGACCTGAACTCTGGAGGCCTAACCGACAAGGAACGCGGGCTAGTAAGCCCGAGAGGATTTATCTCCTGATGAATATGCCCGAGTTGACTCTGCCTCCCGTCATCCTGAGGAGCCCGTAGTGCCCAGCTGGCACAAACGTACGCGAGGCGTCACCTAACCGTACCTGACACACCATAACGGTTGGTGATGGAACCATGCTTCCCTGACAGACACGCCACCTTCCCAGCCACTCTCCTGACCGATCCACTGGGGACTCGCCACGTGTCCCCCCAGTACCAGGGTGGTTAGTACCTTGTGCAGGTTTCTTTCTCTTGGTCATATATATACCCCTTTTCGCCCCATGAGAGAGGTACGTGCTCTATCCTATTCACACACACAAGGTCTTCATTGAACCTTCTTCCTAGGTTTTCCTCAGAGATCTTACTCTCACACCCGAGGGCCTAAGCCGGATTCCAACCCGGCCTTGGTCTTAACGGTGTTCTTGTTTGTGTTGTGATCAGGATCAAGAGACAGCAAAGTTGGAGTTCTATCTCCGTGACCCCAGAAATCTAAGGCGTCATCAACTCCAAAATAACATCTATTTTGAGACGGAGTGAGTAAATTTTGATTAAAACAAGGCCTTAAAGACGGTCGTAGAAAAGTCATAGAAAAGTCACCAGAGTTCTTTAGGAGTAAACTTTGTTGAAGACGAAGACGAAACAAGGCCTTAAAGACAAAGTCGTAGAAAAGTCACCAGAATAGAAACTCCAGTTTCCCATACGCTTGTAATGATTTCACCGGGATTTCCATCACTCACTCCCTCTTTATTCCTCTTGTCATAAACATCTTTAGCCTCAATTTTCGCGTTTTCTTCTATCAAAGCGTTTTTTTTTTCTCCATTGACCAATTTACCCTTTTTTGATTTTCTCCGTACAGTGCTTTACTTATTTTCATTTTTAAAAACTTTGCTTTTTCACACTTTATACCCCCTCCGTTTCACTTTAATTTATTAAAATATCTTTCGACATTAAATTAAAAAAGTAATTGAACAAAATAATGTATCGCGAGAGTAGATAGTTTGGTAAGATATAAAAAGTAGAGTAGGGAATAGTTAAGCTATGTACAATGGCAAAAATATTAAACACCCTACTTTATCACTTTTTTACACTCTACATCGTCTCCTCTTTTTTCCACCTAATAATTCATCACCCATTCAACTTTTACACTTTACAATAGTTTTGTTTAATAAAATTCAATACCCTACCCCACCACTTTTATTTCACATTCTTATTTTCTTTTATAATTTTGTTTTTGTAATTACAATTCAATAACAATTATCGAATGAAATTAAATTAAAATAATTAACAGTTAAATAAATTATTTAATTTATTTTTTATTTTTTTGTAATTACAATTCAATAGGGATAGTCATTATTAAAACAAATAAAATTACAAAAAACTTAAAATGAAAAAAAATGTTTTTTTTACTGTGTCCAAATCAAACGAAACAATACTCTACTTATAGAGAATTTCTTTTTATGAATGTTGGTGTATTTTTTTTTTTTTTTTGATATAAGATAATTGACATTGAAAAAATTGGATGAAAATAGAAAAGGAAAACGAGCGGACCAATCAATGCTTGCGAAGTGGCGGCATCAGGAAAAAAAACACGTTTTGGCGTCCAGACGCGCCTCTTGCGCGCGTTCAGGACACGCGCTAATTCAGCCCTATCTGAGCGCGCCACGTATCATTTCAGCCTGCCCTTTTTTGTTTTCAATGGATGTTGATTTTTTTTCAACAACATTTAATCCACCTCTCCTTCAACACCATATTCAACACCCTCATTACACACCTTCAACTACTTAATCTCCTTTTCAACACCCCCATTGTAAGTAGTCTTAGTGGATAGTAGTTGTGAGTATGACAAGTAGATCTCATTATTTAAAAATTATTAAAAACATTCAATTTTTGAATTTTGTAGATTAAAGTGGGACCTCAAAATGACAATTTTTATAGATTAAAGTGAGACGAAAGGAGTATTATACTCCCTCCGTCTCATAGTGAACTTATTTCTTTTTTCGTTTGTCTCAAGTTAGTGTGAACTGCCCAAAATAGCAAAGAATTTTTACTATTCTTCTCACTCATTCTCTCTCCAACTTTATTTTTACACTCACAACACTAATAAACTTATTATTTCTCCCACTCATTCACTCTCCTATTTATTTTTCATACTCACTAACACCTCCTTCCACAATTTATCTCTCATACTTTTTCTTAATTTGTGTGACCAGTTTTGTAACACCCCGAATTCTTAGGTTTGATATGAACCATAGAATTCGACACGTCCCTACTACTAATATCTGGATATAAACCAAAACTAATACAACTATACACCCCTAATAACCAATGAAATACGTTACTAGAGATGATTCAAAACACTTCACCACTATTTTAACTTTACATTCCCACTAACTAATCTTAACTTTTAACTGCTCGGCACGAAAGCCAGCAAACAAAAGATGACAACATAATATATACATATACACAACTGTACCCCAAAAATTCTGAGTTCAACTCACTCAGATTTAACCGTCGTCCTCATAATTAAAGAGTAACATTTAACCTACCCAAAAGTGGTTTCCCCCGAAAAGAACTTGCTACAACGATCCTCACCTCGTGCTATCACTAGCTGACACGCCCCCAGGTCCCGGGATCCCCTAATAGAAGCTCGAATCCGGTGGGAGTGACTAACGAGAAACTGACAAGAAACTGGATGACATCTGTCTATAACAAACTGACATGATATATATACTCAAGAGTAAGGAGCTATACTAGCTCACAACACGAATTCTAAACAAGAAAATTTAAAATCAAACTTAAATACATACACATCGGAAACATGCCTAGCACATAAGCTGGCATCAAGAGTACTATACAAGATGTCTAGTGACAACAAGAAACTGAATAAGACTGTCTACCCCAAAATAAGGAGTTATACAATCCATAATACATCGTCCTCACCAAGAGTAAAAGGACACAAGCCCCAAAAGAATCACGACCTGCGTAGTAAGCTCCCAGCTATGTCGAGCCTCACTGCGCACTATCCTTCCTTTGATATAAGGAAAACAATTAAACAAGAAACGGGGTGAGATAAATCTCAGTAAGCTATTAGATGCAACTACATGACATGTTATCATGCAATTCAAGTAGATACTCAAATAATCATGTATCAAGTATCATCAAGTAACAAGTATATGAGAGGCTAAGCCACTCATCAAGTAGCACATAAGGCTAAACAAGCAAGCTATAAAGGATATTGCTTCCTTCCTTATTCTTCCCAAGAATACCATTGTTGTCGTAGCTTGTATTACTTTGTCAATCACGATCAATAACAAGAAACTGATTATTCAGTATATATCAGAAGACCCGGTAACCAGTGTCATTCTCAATATCAATACTCACGAGGTGTTCACGAGGTGTTCACGAGGTGTTCAAGAGTTTAGCATTCACTTAAGTCAGGCGTATTGATCCAACTAAGGAAGCTATGCCCTTACTATGGCCGGTAGTAAGGGGTCAAGCGCAAATACATAGGGACCCGATTGTCACTTAAGCCCCAGCTCTCGCGACAAGCGTGAACCTATATATTTCCGAACAAGCAAGGAGAACCAGCTGGACTCACACAAGAATGTACAAGTAGATATTTACTTGAACTACGGGAGAAGAACTAATCCAAAAGTAGTGGACTAGCTCAACAAGGAACATGCTTCAAGTAATCAAGAAGTCACCTTGTTATCAAGCAACTATATGCAATGTTTGCACATACACAACAAGAACATGTCTCATACAAGTTAGTGCTTGTTCATAGCACTTTCTAGTTCATTACCATACATATGTATTGGTGTCAAGCCATGTACAAGATTTTATTGTCTTATACTCAAGTTATCACTCCAATCTTTGGACATTCAAGCATGTATAAGAGTTATACATTTACTCTTACAAAATCTTAATCCTATTCTTAGGATGTTCAAGTCTAAAACTTTATGCTAATGCCCCTAAGGTGCACAATCATTGGTTTCAAGACAAGTATAACACATTAGTGCTTATTCATAGCACTTTCAAGACATAAAGAAGAGTTACTACTCTTATACTTAAGTTCTCATTTGAGTTCTATAAGTATCAATGTTCAAGTCTAAGTCCCAATGCCCCCAAAAGGTACAATTACACTTGCTAGGACATCTTATACCAAGGCTATATGCCGTAGGAAAAGTAAACTTTCATTCAATTTAGGTTTAAAACACTTTAGTTGGAACAGGGGACCGGGCGGGCGCCGATGGTAGACCGGGCGGGCGCTCATCCAAGCACATTTGAAACCCAAAACTTCTGTTGAAAAGGGCGGCCGCTTGGTGACCATGTGGGCGGGCGCCTGGTCCAATTTTCTGCAAACATCAATTTCTTTCCCAGGCTTAGAATTCTCCGTCCCCAAGCGTAGGAGTAACTTTTACTAACATTTTAACAACTTCAAAAAGGGCATAACATATTCAAACTAGTATTTCCAAGTTCTTTCATTATTCTACACAGAGGAATTATACTCCCTTTGTCCCAAATTTACAAGTACCACAAAAATCATCCCAAACACGAAATTGACAAGCACAAGTATCAGAAATAACATATATGAATGTTATTACAAGCAAGGGGGAGCTAATAACTTACTTAGTCAAAAATCAAGTTTACCCAAATAAATTTCTGTTCGGCCTGGAACGCTCTATTCAACACCACGAATATTTATCCGGGATCAGAATCAAGAACGGATGGATAATTAAGCTCGAAGAGTCGAGAATAGGATAAAAACCTAACCCTAGCTTTTTCACAGAGAGAGCGTAAGAAATTTGTGAGTTTGCTTTCTCAGAGAAGCAAACCAACAAGATAAACATTCAACTTTCCAAGAATGACACCTAGGCCCCCCAAGTTTCACTTTTAACAAAAAGGCCCCTAAAGTCAAATTTTCACAAATGACCTTAAAGTCAAAACTAAACATTTAACCACCTTAATATTCTAAAGCAGTTAAGAATTTAACCCAAGTAAAACTAACACATAATATGCAAGTTCAAGAATTTAACAAGTAAGTCAAATATTTAACTAGAAATAGGATGGGCGTTACACTAGCCTTCTTGGAATCTAAGGAAAACAAAAAAACAAAAAACGGGGTGAGATAAAATCTCAGTAAGTTACTACTATAGCTACATGATATGCATAAATATGATAATGAAGCATGGAAGGATCACATATAGCAATGCATCAAGTAGCAAGTCATATGAGTAGCTAATCCTACCCATTATGTAACACGTATAACTAAGTACACATTACAAAGGATATTTCTTTCCTCCTTATTACTCCATACCCATTCATAACCAGAACTTTCAAACTGATGTTTCCGTTGATGTAGGCCTTCATACTGAACGTAGCTTCATAATATCAATGGAGACCCGTTACCCAGTATCTCAAACCAAGAATAAAAAGAGCTATTCAATCATTGTGCATAATGCTCCAATAATTGGGAAAGCTAGACCCCTACCGTGATCAAGAGTAGGAGCAAACGGTCACAGATGCATAGATTCACGGTTATTACTTAGCCCCAGCACTCATAATAAACGTGAACCTATACACCCACGAAACAACAAACCAGCTGGACACACATGTAAGTACACAAGTAATATTTACTTGATATAACAAAACTAGCACTAGGCCCAAAGTAGGGGACTAGTCCATTAACCACATAAATCATGTAAGTACAATTGCATATTCTCGTCAATTCAACTTGTAGCACAATTGATGTTCATCATTCACCATTTAAGCCCATATACATTAGACTTGACACTTATAATAACCTTCCCAAAACACTCCTACAATTACCCTAGACCATCCTCTAAGGCTAAACAAAGATCACCCCTTTTATTCACCCATTTGGAACCATTATTCATTCACAAGGGAGTATGTGCGGCCGCCCATGGAGGGGTGTGCGGTCGCCCACTTAAAGGAAAACCAAGAACAAAACCTTCCAGAATATTGTGCGGTCGCCTGCCCATTTTGGGCGGCCGCCCAAACTTCACGCCAGGCCCAAAACTGAAAATTGTTATACTCCATTCGTTTCATCGTCCCACAAGTATAACATACACTCTATACAAAGATTTCTCCTCTACTAAAACTTATCACAACCCAGTATAAGAGAAGATAAACATACTTCAACCACTTTAAAACCCAAGAACAATAGCCTTGAAACCTACCCAAATCAACTTTCCCAAATAACCATACTTCTCCATAATTTCACAAAGAATGTCACATACAATAATTATATGACCATTTTAACATTTAAAAGGGAAATTAGTAACTTACCTATCCCGGAAAAGTATAAATGAAATAAATTCTGATCGGGTAGAAATGGCCTACTCAACGCCTTGAACATTTTTATATAATTAGTTTTTAAAACGGAGTAATTAATAATAAGAAGGAAATTAAAATAAGAAAATAAACTTACTCCCTTCGTCTTCAACCTAGAGAGCAAAATTTGGGGAAAGTATACTTTGAGTGTGTAGTTAACTTCTACACAGAGGAAATTGAAATGAAGAGATATGTATGCATAATGATATTTATACACTTCCACCTAGGTCCTTCAACTTCTATTTTAAACAACTAAAACCCCCAAACTTGCATTTTTCACCAAGACCCCCTAAGGTTTCAACTAACTCAATTAACTCACTTAACCATTATTACTACTAACTAAGTAAATAACATAATTAATCAAATAATATGTGCAAGTCATAAAATATTATCTAACACATAAAATGCACACATAATTTCATTTAACACTTCTATTAAATACCGCATAAATCACATAATAAATTATAATTATGTAAATTGCAAAAATATGAAAATAAAATTGGGTGAGGCGTTACATCCTCCCCACCTTAAAAGAAAATTCGTCCGCGAATTTTATTTATCTAAATGATCATAATTACTTACCGAAGCTATCAAATAGACTCGGGTATTTTTCTCGCATTTCTCGCTCGGTTTCCCAAGTAGCCTCTTCAATCTCATGATTCCTCCATAATACTTTTACGAATGGAATCCGCTTGGTACGTAAAACTTGTTCCTTCCAATCAAGAATCTCCACCGGTAATTCCTCGTAGGACAAATCAGATTGAAATTCTCAATAGGCTCATACTCGAGTACATGTGATTCATCCGCTATATACTTACGAAGTGTAGAGACATGAAATACATTATGTACCCCTGATAATGATGGCGGTAGTGCCAGTCTATAAGCTAATTTCCCAATCCTCTCAAGGATTTCAAATGGTCCGATATACCGAGGAGTCAACTTTCCTTTCTTCCCAAATCGTTTCACACATTTCTGAGGCGATACCTTTAAGAGCACAAAATCACCCACTTGGAATTCAAGATCCCTTCTTCTATTATCAGCATAACTCTTTTGACGACTTTGAGCTGTCCTCAATCTATCTCGAATCAATTTCACACTTTCCACAGATTGTTGAACCATTTCGGGTCCCAAAATCTTTGCTTCCCCGACTTCATCCCAACATATTGGTGATCTACATTTTCGACCATACAATGCTTCGTAGGGAGCCATTTCAATGCTAGACTGATAGTTGTTATTATAGGCAAATTCAACTAACGGTAAATGCACATCCCAACTAACTTTGAAGTCAACCGCACATGCTCGTAACATATCCTCAAGAATCCGTACCAACCTTTCTGATTGCCCATCTGACTGTGGGTGAAATGCTGTGCTAAAATTCACCTTCGTACCCATTGCACCTTGAAGAGCTTGCCAAAATCGGGATGTAAAACGAGGATCTCTATCGGATACTATACTCACAGGAACCCCATGAAGCCGAACTATTTCCTGAACATATAAAGAAGCTAACTGAGTCAATGAATACCCCATGGAAACAGGTAAAAAGTGAACTGACTTGGTTAATCGGTCTACTATAACCCAAACAGCTTTGTAACCCCTCTGAGTACGTGGTAAACCAGTTACAAAGTCCATCGTGATATGCTCCCATTTCCATTCCGGAATCTCTAAAGGTTATAACAGACCCGCTGGACGTTGATGCTCCACTTTCACTTGTTGACAGGTTAAACACTTAGACACATAATCTGCAATCTCCCTTTTCATACCGTTCCACCAGAAATATTTCTTCATATCTTGATACATTTTCGTACTTCCCGGATGTATGGTATACTTTGTCTTATGAGCCTCCTTCAGTACTCGCTGTTTAATCTCACCGTCTGCTGGAATACACATCCTACCACGAAATGTAAGAATTCCATCATTATTTAAGGCAAAGTCGGGTTGTCTACCCTCTTTCATTCCATTAACAACCGTCTGCAATTCAGGATCAATCACCTGAGCTTCTTTAATCTGTTGAAGTAAAACGGATGTAGCTCTTATATTCGCAAAACTCATACCATGACTCGATTCATAAGGGTTCCAATTTCGCAAATCTTCTAACAATTTCCACTAAATAAGGAGTATCAAAAAACTTATTTAACCCTAAAAAAGTTCAATTATCTGCGTAACTAAATGCTTATACCACAAAACATAGTTCACATCGTTAATACTTAATTTACAAGAGTAATTATTACCTTTTACGTATTATGAAACATAGGGAGTATTAGTTTAAATAGATTAAAAGATTGAGAAAGAAGAAATTGGAAGTATTTGTGAAATCGTTTGTGTGCTTTTTGAAAAGAACCTGTGGTCCCCAAAGTAAACAAACAAAAGAGAGGAGTGAGAATAAATGGGGTGCGTTTGTACGGAAAGATAGAAAAAGATTGGATAGTCAAAAGGAGTGTTTTTATGCTACCGCCACAGTCGGGTGTATGGAATGGAAGTCGGTGGACCACAAAGCTTGCAGGATAAGCTATCCAAGAGTATTTATTTTAGGATACGATACGGTCGGTATTTTTTTTTTTAATTTGTTTTCATATACAGTATTTTCTATATTTTCATTTTTTTAATAAAATATAGCAATTTCCTTTTGTTATCTTTATACTAAAATAATAGTTATCAAGTACTTTGTGTCTTCAATTTTTTATTTGCTTAGCAAAATATTTCCAACTTCTTTTTTTTTTTGGCCTCGATTACCTTGTCTTTATTTTTTTATTTTTTTTTCAGACAAGCTAGTTTACATATTATTCATTCAAAGGCAAATGTCATCGCAAATTTATTGCTTAGTCTAGTACAAATTCATGTTAAGTTTCACCACGATTGGACCCGATGCCATTGGGACAAGAGGCTTTAGGTACCTTATTTTTACTTTTTTTTTTTGAAAGATTATTTTTACTTAAGTGTGGCCTAAATTTCAACCGCATCGACCAAGCACTGCACTGATATTTTTGCTTTTAACGTTTCAATTTACGTTGTTGGTTTGATTATATCATTTATGTCAAATTATGTATGATTGAAATTGATTTAAAATTTATGAAATTCGTCGAAGTTCAAAACGGATTTCGAACCGCTGCACCCACCAGTTAGCTCCACCCAATGGTTCCGATTTGAGCCACCTCATTTTAGCTCCACCCAACGGTTGAGATGTGTCCGAACTCGGTGAGACAAAAAAAAAATTGAAATCATCTTAGCCGCACACCCAAACCGCTCGCCTATGTGGCCTTGATCGGAGCCGTTGGGTGGAGCGGTTCCGGGTCAATGACAATCTTTTACACATACCTTGGCATTCAATAACACTTGCACTAGCATTATTTACCCAAGATTACACAAACATGATCATGACACTATTTTGTGCTCTCTCTTGATATATTTTCTCTCTCCTTTGGGTACTAAATATTATGGTGGTAGTTACAATATATTTATAGGGATACAAAACCTAATTTACCCGAAGTCCTTACGAAAAGAGTATAATTGGGAACTGAATTCCCTAAGGCAACAAGGAAACAAATACCTTATTCTCTCCAGCCTCATATTCCTAACTACGTGGACAAAAGAGTTGAATTCACATTTGGGAAACTAATTCCCTAAAGAAATATTTCCTTTACCAAATTCCATGCCAGTTCAAGCCACGGCCCCGACTTCTGTCTAAGTGGGCGGTCGCCCACCCCCTCTACGGGCGGTCGCCCACTCCTACAGTCCGCCTTCTTCCTCTTCGGTTTTGATCTTTTCCTTAGTTTTGGCTCCAACCTCAACAAAAAAACGCGTGTTTTTTTTTAAAAAAAGATTTTGGCTTAAGTTTGAATATCCCTCAAATCATAGCTGAACACTCATAACGTAACATAAGTGAGACAAAAGAATTCTTACTTTTCTTTTTGCAAAGCAGATTCTTTCTCAAGAATAAAGGAAGTAATATGCGACGGAGTAATCATATTTCCCATGTAATCAGGCACCAATTAATCAAGAAACCAAGTTGCTTCAAATTAGTGAATTTCCACCTATGTACGGAAAATGTCAACATTTGAAAGTCAAAAATCCTAATTATATTATTACTTCTATAATTTTGCACCCCTTCCCTCTCTTCAATACTTTCTCCGTCCCAGACTAAAGTTCTTACTTTCTTTTTTTGTTTGTCTCAGTTTTTAGTTACTTTATTACTTAAAATAGACAATGAGATCCACTTGTCATTCTCACAACAAAAACATTTCACCCACTTTCTCTCTCCTACTTCACTTTTCATACTCACAATATTTACTTTTTCTTAATTTTCATGTAAATTCAAACTAAGAACCTTAGTTCGGAATGGAGGGAGTAATAACTACTCCATCTGTCGCAGAATAAGGTTCTTACTTTCCTCTTTGGTTTGTCCAGACTAAGGTTCTTAGTTGCTTGATTACCCAAAATGAACAATGGGACCCACTTGTCATTCTCACAACAAATTTTTTTTACCCACTTTCTTTTTCATACTTTCTTATATTTTACTTTTCATACTCACGACATTTATTTTTTCTTAATATCCGTGTAAAGTCAAACAAATGTGGCTTTTGTAATAAAACATTCATGGTTAATTTTATTCTACTAAGCTATTCACAATCAAGTGAAATCTTTTTTAAAAAATTGTTGATATATCAAATATAAAACTTATCAGTTATCATGAAATGTATTTCTCAATTATATATATATATATATATATATATATATATACATATATATATATATATATATATATTTTCTTTCAAAAATATATATATATATATATATATATATACATTTATTGCACAATGTTTGGGCCACAGCTTTTTACGGAAGTATAATATGCACAAAAAATAAACAACTTATTTTAACGACTAATTTATATCCACACTATGCAAATGAAAGTATCTTATTCTAATACTCCCTCTGTCCCTAAATGAGTGTCCATTTTCAGGAATTTTTTTTCCCAAAATGAGTATCCATTTTGATCATAACTTTGTCCCTAAATGTTTTTTTTTTCGAAATTATTTTCACCGGTTTCTTTATACTTGTAAAAACTAAATGTTTGTAAAGAGAATTACAAGATTATATATGAATTTTTTGACCAAATTGTACAAAAAATTATGTCCATTAAAATGAAATTTGGACACTCATTTAGGGACAGAGGTAATATGAAATAAAAATTGTATTAAAAAAAAAATACTTTTTTATGCAATAAAATTTCCTAAAAAATAAAATGAAGGACTCCTAGATTAGTTTCATTTACATGTACTAGTGAATGGACCACATTACATATATAGATGTTAGAAAGATTAAGACGTGTAACGCGTTTGAAAAAAAAGTAGCCTAGTTTTATGCATGGTAAATCAGTTTTTCCTGCAAGCCAAAAATAATAAAGTTGTCTAATTTTATCAACAATTTAGGAAAAAAAAAGGTAAATAGGTCTCATTTCTCTGGGTTCAGTTGTTGACATAATTAAGGAAACCCCTACCTATTAGTACTATCTTTTTGATGATTCAGAAACATAAACCTATGTTGACCATGCATATTCACCAGTTTGCATCTGAATATGCAGTCCTGCATGTAGCCCTTGGTCAGATGTACAGTTTGCATCTGAGTTTTCAGATAAATTCTTTTTTCTTTCAAAAAAAAAAAAAGTTTAAAAAACAGTTGTCAATTAGTGATTGAGGTTGTGTTTGATATTGTTAATTACTTGATGCTTAATTGCTTATTGTCATCTTCATTTGATGATTGTCATGGAAGCCAAGTTTTTTATTTAATTAGGAAAAAAAAACCGAAATAAACCATATCGATGTTATACCAAACTGGAAAAATAAAAACAAAGCGTTATAGTATAAATATCAATCAACCGAATCACTTTGGTATGGTATCAGTTTTATCATAAAACCGTACTATGCCGTACCATATATAGACACCCATTATCATTATGTTTCTTGAACAAAGAGATTTCTCCAATAGCTTTTCAAACTCTCGTTCCCATAAAACTGTTTTCTCTTCTCTCTTCTCTCTTCTTCAACTATTCCATCAACAAAATTTATCCCAATCAGGCCAATCATCTCAGAATTTTCTTCTTCTTTGTTTGACTTAACTTGTTTTGTTTTCATCTCTTAATTTAAACTTTAATCATTGAGAATAATCAATGATTAAAGTTTAAATTAAAAGTGATTTTCTTTTTCTTTTTACTTTTCAATAATAAATTTCTCTCCTTTGTGAGAGCCGTTGTATTTTCTCCCTTGTGAAAGTCATTGTATTCTCTCCATTGTGGGAGGCGTTGTTTGTTTATTTGTTTATTTGTTGTTTTTAGGTTTGCAATTGCGATGATTCTTGTATTTTCTCAAAATGAAGTGGATGCCAATGTTTTTACTGCCCAAAGATTGTTCGTGGATTTTGAGGTTGTTGGTAGACGTTTTCTCGTCTACTCAGATTCGGCATGTGAAGTGCTCAGCGCAACATATTACGGGGAATGCCAGATTATGGCAATGTCCAAGTTTTACTTGGAAAAGAATACGAACGTCTCAAGATTTAGATCGAAAATATTGTTGTAGTGGATTAAGAATTGGTACTGCTATTGAAATTTGGGGTGAGCCTCCGGCCTTTTTGGAGTGTCATCTTTTTTTTACTTGTGAATGAAATACAATTTATCGTTTGCTCAAAAAAAAAAAATCTCCAATATTCAGTTTTTCGAAAAAAGGAAAAGTGTATGTTTCAAAAAAAAAAAAAGAAAAAAAGAAAACTTGTCAAAATGAATGATCTGAACTCTGAAGTGATATGGCGTTCAATTTTTTATTTTTATTTTTTTCAAAAAAACATTAGATCATTGACAAAATGAAGCAGCCCAGAAGCTTTCAGGCCGAAATTGTCACTAGTTCTTGGACCAAAGCCCAATAAGATGTACAAACGATTTAGATCATCAACGTTTCTTCTTTTTTATTTTCTGGTTTAAACGACACTAACTAAAATTCATAAAGAGTAGGTTCGGGGAAAACTAGTTTCTCCCTAAATTACATAAAGTATTTCTCACTGTTTTATCAATCCAATTAAATACTCCATCTGTCACAAAATGATCTTCTCATTTGGCATTTTTTTATTGTCCCAAAAAATTCTTCACATTTCTACAACTTAGGCTTAAAAGTTTCCAAACAAAACATGACTAGTAAATCAAGTGTTCATATCCTTAAAAAGTTTGAATAGTCAAATGTGAAGATCATTTTGAGACGGAGGGAGTACTTCCGTCCCCTTGTCCTTTCTCCTGTCTCCAAAAGTTTATGTTTTCTTCCATTGATGTTTTCCATTGTCAAGAAGCATTATTCTCTTTGCTTGATTTAATTATTTTGTAAAATTTTAATTTTACATTTATTAATTGTCACTTTGATAATTAATAAATGCAAAATTAGAGATTAATTTTTAGATTTGTTATTTTGTTGAATAAGTTGTCTTACTTCTCATTCAATTACTATGTCTGTTCCCATTAGTTGGGAGCAGTGGCGAATGTAGTGTATCGCCAGGGTACGCAAGTGCATATCTTGGATTCCGGATTTTTTTTACCGATTAGCTATAAAAAATAGTAATAATAATAATAATAAATTAGGGGTGCAAATTGTTAATTTTAAAGGAAGAAGGGTGCAAAGTGAGAAGTTAAACAAACCGGCGCTCTAGTAGGCAGGCCGCTTACGGAATTCACAAATCCAATCGTTCTCTTTTGTTTTTCTTCTCCGCTGCAAGCCCTGACGCCGCTGCGAGGACGACGATCGACCGTCGACGGGCAAACTGGTGGTGTCGGTGATTATAGTGGCTTCTCCTTCCTCTGGAGCTCCGATTCTCCGGCAATGTCTCAATCTCAAAAAGGAATTTTTTGTAATTCAATTTTAGGGTTTTAAAAATTGAAAATTGATGATTTGGGGATTTATTTAGCAATTGTTGTTATAATTTATGATAGGTAAGTAATATTTATTTTATTTATAAAAATGATGCATATTATTTTGTCTTGGATACTTTTTATATTTTTTGCATGTTAGTTTTGAACCGGCCTGACCGGACCCCAAAATTTTTTTCGGGGGCGAATCCCCACAGAAAGTGCATACCTTCACCTAAAATCCTAGATACGCCACTGGTTGGGAGCATTTGCATTCTCCTCATTGTTGAGAGTCTTTGCCTTCTCTCCGTTGTGAGAGGCTTAGAATGATGTAAATATCTTTATATTGGTTTAATGCTTGATATGTTTGGTTGTGCATTTACTATCGACTCAAATGCATCACTTTGTCGTGTTTTTTAAGTCAAATTCTTACCGTGCAGTGGTTTATTAACGGCCTATGTTTAGGCGTGTCCAAATTTTGTTTGGGGAAGCATTTGGGCATCACAAGTTATAGTCCATGAGGACACTCATTGAAAATTTGGTTCGGCTTTGCCATCATTACTCGAGAGTGTGTTGGGTTTTTTATGTGTAGATCTTAATTGCAATTAGTATATTTTGGATGAGCCTTTGACAGAGCCGTCTTATTACGTCTTATTACAATTATGTATTGTTTGCTTTAAAAAAGATAAAAAAAATCAATCCAATTAAGACTAGACTTTTTATTATTATTATTATTATTTATCATCCATATGGGCTAATTCATAATCCCCTATATTTCCCCACTGCTCCTATGACTAATTTATAGTTTTCATTTAAAGAAGATTATTTTTACTTTTTTTACAGTATGTAATGATTTCTTAACTCTACAGCAAGGTTATAAAAAGCGCTAGGCGGTTGCTAGGCGTAACAGCTGGGCCTAGCGCCTAGGCGGGCTTAGACGGGGCCTAGGCGTGGCCGAGAATTCAGAGAAAATTTTGGGGGAAACTAGTTTCTCCATAAGTTATAAAAAGTCCTGTTTTTATAGGGGTTAAAGTTTAGGGTTTAGGGTTTAGGCCTTTTAGGGTTTAAGAAGGGTTAAAAAACAAGACTTTTTATAACTTATAGAGGAACTAGTTCCCCCCAAAACCAACTCGAGAATTCAGACATAGTTATAATATTCTAGGCGAGACCTAGGCGTTTCATGAACGCCTAACGCGTAGGCGAGCGTCTTTTAAAACACTGCTCTACAGAATGTAATGATAAAAATGAATTAATTTTTTTTATCCACTTTCTGAACTTATAAAGATAGACCCTCACAGTGTAAAAAAGTAAAAGAATCGATATATATTTTGAGATGATCTTTTATGTATACCCTTTGAAATATTGCAAATACAGATCAAGTGTATAACAAGTGGTGAAAATATTTTGAGATAAAATTTTCAAGATAATCAGGGTTCAATTTCATAGGGATAGGTACTAATAATAACTTATTCAATAAGTTATACAGTAGAAGACAAAAACTTGTGTGAAACGGTATCATACATGAGACATGTCTTGTTGAGAGAGTATATGTGTAATAACCGGTTAATTTTTTTTTATTTATATTATTTTCGGTTTTGTAACTTAATTAAACAATAATTAGAGTTACAAAGTAATTGAAAGAAGTGGGCCCAAGGAATTTGGATTGGCCCGAAATTGTATGAGTAAACCCAAACCCAATTAAGAATTAATCCAAAGTATAAATAAATGAGTTAGTCAACCTAAGAATTCTTTATTATCATAAACTCAAAAAAAAAAAAAAAAAAAAAAAAAAAAAAAACCCTAGTCTAACCCTAGCCGCCGGCCGATCAATAGGAGGGAGGAGAAGAAATTTTCCGGCCATTGTTTCGAAGATACAATCCGATCATTCTCAAGGTAATACTAAATCCTACTCTCCAAAATTTGTTTCGTTGAATTTGGATTAGTAAATCATAAGTTATGCATGAATTAAGAATATAAATTTTAGGGTTTTTGCATGCTAGTAAATTATGATAAAATTCTAAAGGTTAATGAAGTTGATCTAAATACTATGAAAAATTATAGTAGTCTTGATACTAGTTATTTTTAAGATTGATTTTATAATCTTGAATTGAATTGATTTATATTATGCAATGCTTGGGAATTGACTATATAAATCATTGAGGTTGAATTGGGTTTATCAAAAGAAGAAAAAAATTATGGATTCCCCAAGAACAAGTTTCGGCCGAATGGCCCTAGGCCATGGAAAATTATTTTTGTTGAATTAAATGATCTTTGTTAAGTGTATTGTGAATAATATTGATGTTTGGGAATTTAGAAAAATTTAAAGAATTAGAAAAAATTGATCAAAATCAAAGGATCTTGATGAAGCATGTTTCGGCAATGATGACCTAACTTGGGTGTTGATTCTTGATTAAGGATGTTAAGAATTGGGACGGAAAGTTAGTGTTTCCGTTAAGTTTCTAACGGAAAGAAAACAAAATCGTTAAAAGGATTGTTAACAAGTTAGAAAAGTAACTTGAGGAAATAGAATAAACACTTGGAAGACCTTGAAGGTTAAAAAGTTAACGAGAAAGGAAAAGATTAGAAGTTTCAGTTAGTTTCCTAACGGGAAAGGACTAAACTGAAAAGAATTAAAGTTAGAAGAAAGAAAAAGGAAAAATTTGAAGTTAGAGGGGCCTAAGTGATTAAAAAGAGAAACTTAGGGGACCTTATGAACAAAACCAAAGTCCAAGGACCTTTCTGTAATTAAAGGAAAGTTGAAGGACTAATCTGCAATTAATCCAAAGTGGAAGGACTAAATTGCAATTGAGTTAAAGTTGAAGGACTAATCTACAATTAATCCAAAGTGGAAGGACTAAATTGTAATTGAACTAAAGTTGAAGGACTAAATTGCAATTAATCCAAAGTTGAAGGACCAATTTGCAATTAACCCAAAGTTGAGGGACCAAATTGTAATTAACCCAAAGTTAGAGGACTTAATTGCAATTATAACAAAGTTAAAGGACTGACTAGTAAATCAAAGTCAGAAACTTAAACGTAAAGAAAGAAGTAACGAAGTAAAGAAGTTAAAACGCATCTCTCAGTTAACTAAGTAAAAATAGTTAACAATGTAGAGAGTACTAAAGTAAATTACTCCGTGCCTTGTAGATTTGCACAGAGAGGAGATTGCGAGGAAAAGCAATTCAGGTAAGGGATTACGTTCCTTACAAGTATTTGAACTCCTGTTTATTGGAATTCGGTATTTCTTTCTAAAGACAGCTATCAGTATGGCATGATAGTATTTGAATGAACTCTGCGTTATTAAACGTTCCTTGAAATAATCTATACTTAGTGATGTCCCCATCGATCTACTAAGTATCGAAGTTTGAAACTTGTATCACATACTTGTACCATCGTATGTTCTAATTTTAACTTGTAAGTTAACTACTTACTTGTTAAGGCATCCAATGTCCAGTTAGAAAAGACATTGACGGACAGTCCAGTTAGAAAAGACTCGTCCTTAAACTAGGGATTGCATGAGTGATCACATGCCTTCTCTCAGGAATTGTCTGATTACAAGGATGATTCTAGACCCCGAGCATATGTGTGTGGATACCATATATGTTTCGACCCACACTATTGGCTGAAGAAGCTAGGTGTACAAATTGTACCTTTGGCATTGAGGTTATAATGTACGTTACCAAGGAATTGACGGAAACTTGAATGAATCCCATTGGATTGTAGTGCCATAATCCTTTGAAAGTAAAATCCTAAAAGTAATAAGACTGTATTGTTCTGCAGCCTTGAATCCAAAAGTAACTGATCTTATCTTTGAAAAAGTTATTCATAGTATTCGTTCTGGTCGTCTCTCCTTAGTAACCGGAGAGGCCACGTATGAACTTACTGAGCATTCGTTCGCTCATCCCTTCTCTATAAATTTTGTTTTCAGGATTTAAGTAGAAGGACAAGACAAGGAAAGCAGCCGTAGAAAGACGGTGGATTGAAGATTCTTAATTTAGTAGTTTTAAGTACGTTTATTATTTGATGTAAGTTGAAGTACATTGAAGGTTAAGGTTGTTACCTACCAAGATATGTTTAAGTTACGCTTCCGCTATTGTTTTGAATTTATGGTTAATTAAGGGGCTGTTGTGAACCCTAAATTAAGGTATTTATTATTGTTATTTATGGATATTTAGTGCCATTAAATGCTCAGATATTATAAGAAAATTCGGGGTGTTACAATATGATTCAGAAAATCTTAGGAAAAACGCGTTTTACACGCGTTTTAGTGTAAAACGTGTTTTTCCTATGCGGAGTGACATTTTTGTAAATAAGCGGAACGTTACTTAAAAGACGCGGTGGCATTGCTATAAATAACTTGAACTTATAAAACTCAGCATGCACTTTTTAACACTACAGAAGGCAGTTTTCAATACTACATGAGACAATTGTTAACATTAAGGCAGACACATGTTTTTTAACTTTTAAAAGCTCACCAACCACTTGTTTAAAATGTAAGAGGCATATTTCAACACTACAGGAGGCACTTTTCAACACTAGGAAAGGCAGTCTTAACAGTACAACAGACAATCATATCACTATCTCTAAAAGTGCATGTTTGAGTGTATAAAAGTGTCTGCTTGAATATGACAATCATAACAATACCTTAAAAGTGTCTGTTTGAGTGTATATGTAACGACCCCCAAAATCCGTTTTATTTATTTTATAATTATTTTATATTTTTGAGAATTTTAAATTTAAAATTATGTGTGCATTTTATTTGTTGCATCATATTAAATGAATTTGCACATCTTATATGATTATTTGTGTTAGTTAAAATGTTAGTATTAAAGGTGATTAGGGGAGTTAAGTTGTTAGTGGGAAGTTATGAGGGTTTTTAGTGGAATTAGTATTCAAGGGGCTTAAGTGTTAACAATTGAACTTGGATGATTTATTTGAGAGAAAGGGATAAAACTTCTTCATGATACCTCTTCTCCCTCCCCTCTCCTGCGCCATTACCCTCACCATTTCTTCCCCAAATATTTCTCACCTCCATTGTTGAAGAAAAGAAAGAAAAGGTAAACTTGTTCTTATTAATTTTTCTTATTTTAATTTACTACTCCATTTTCAAATCTAAAAATATATAAATGTTCAGGGTGTTGAGTAGGCCACATCTACCGAACAATATAATTTTCTTGACTCGTTTCCGAAAAATAGGTAAGTTACTAATCCCCCTTTAAATGTTAAAATGGTCATAAACATGCTTTATATGCTTAATATGTGAAAAAAGATGTTTTAGTATACTTTTTATATACTTGTAATTTTGGGACAGAGGGAGTAGTAAAACTTGTTATAGACTTGTTATTTGTGGGAAATGGGTATAGTAGTTTTGGTTTTGGGGGAGTATGAGATGATGCAACATTATGTATGCTTTATATGTTATACTCCTACTCGTGGGACGGTAAAATAATATCTTTAGTTAAATGTTAAATAAATGTATTATAAAATTATACTATTACTTATGGGACGGGGAAAGAAGGGAAAGTATCCTAAAGTGGGTATATTAGTATATTAAAAATTATAATGATACTTGTGAAACGGAGGGAGTAGTAATAATTTATTGCATGTGGGAAATGTTAATACAAATGGGTATTGTAGTATTGTGAAAGTATAGTAATGTTGTTGTACCTAATAAAATGGATATAAACATGTTATATATGCCTAGTAGGTTGTGAAATAATGTTTTGGGTATGTTTTATTTATACTTGTAAATTTGTGACAGAAGGAGTAGTATGGAAATGGTTCTTGTTGGGTGTTAGAATTGTTTAAAGACTGAATTTGTAGTCTTTGTATTAGTTGCAAATGGTTCTTGTTGGTTAAGTTTTGGTCTGCCAGGTGATGTGGGCGGCCGCCCAAAAAGGGCGTGCGGCCGCACATCTATCTGAAAGGTTTTACTCTTGGGACAGAGTATTTTGGGCGGCCGCACAGCCCTGTTTGGGCGACCGCCCAGTTCATCTGAAAAGTTTAGAGTTTTCAAACCAAGGTATTTAGAGGTCAATCTTGGTCTAGTTTTTGGGTAGTGTCCTAAAGTAGTTAGATGATTGTTGTGGATCACTAAAGTGGTAGAATTGGTTCCTTTGTGAACACAAGTGTTGTGAAATGTGAGTAATGTATTAAGTGAGCATTGTTGAACATTTTGTAATGTGTTGAATGGTTCATCTTCTTGATGTGTTTGGCATGGTTCCCTACATTGGAATCATTGTCCCTAATTGTTGTTTAAGCAAGTATTTCTATAGGGTGCTTGTGTGTAAAGTTCAGCTGGTACTTTGTGTGTGTTGGGCAGTGATAGGGATTATAATGGTCTCACGAGCCAAGTACATTATAAGGCTCCTATCATTGGTTTCCCATTTTTAACCCCCTTCCTTAGGCCAAAGGTTGGGCACTTTGGGTTATGACTTTGTGTCATTTTCCCCGTTGTTGTTGTTGTTTGGTTCCGGAACCCGTCTCAGCTCTTCGATGCTGCTCAGTTGATGCCTCTCAGATGGCTATTGTTTGGTTTGAGAACCTTGGCTCAGTATCCACGTATGAGTGTTTATTTCCGCTTTATGTGTTGTATGATGAGTTGGTCGTTATTTCCAACCGGTATGGGACGGTTGGCGATAGGGAGCCTCTCATATTATGTGATATATGCTATATGATCATTTGTGGTATCGATCCTTTATGTTTTTCATATTAGCATGTAATGTAGTTGCATTTTAGTAACTTACTGAGATTTATTCTCACCCCTTATTTGTTTACCGTTTTAGATAAGAAGGAGTCCAGGGAATAGGTCACAGCACAGGGAGGACGTCGGTAAAGAGATCTTTGGTAAGACTTTTGGGAAGTGATGTGTATAAAGGATACATTATGTAAATGTAATACCTTTAGGGTAGTGTACCCGTGACTCAGTTATTTGTATCATCTCTTTTAGTAGGTGTTCGTGTTTGTAAATTTTATAAGTAAAGTTTGTTATAGCCAAGTGGCTAAGTACTCATTTGAGAAAGTTTGTTTTGTGACTTAAAGTCATGTTTTGGTAACATGTTGGTTGTGTGAACCTTTTTATGAAAATATATTTCGAAAAATTTTCTTAGAGTTGCTTTACGACGTCTTCCTCGCGTGTCCCGGGCGTGGGGCCAAGTAGGACCACGGGTCGGGGCGCGACAGTATAAAAGTGTCTGCTTGAATATTTATAGGTGTAATATTATAACAAGCACTTTATAGTATTAGAACATGCAAATGATAATGTTACAGAAGGCAATTGTGAAAAACACGTTTTTCTATAGCTTAGTGTAAAACGCGTTTTTCACAAGAACAACTCTATATGATTTGCACTTTTATGGACGGTGCGGGTAAACCCATTTTCTCTCTCATTGAAACCCTTCTCACGTGAGACTACGAGACGGTCTCTCACACATGACTTCCTCCTTATAAAAATGGACCTTCATGGTTTGTCTTTTTTATTATTTTATTATTTTATTATTTTTTAAAAAGAGGCCCTCATTCTTAGACTATGCACAGTGGATTAAACGAAATTTCCCATTCAACACTCACTTTATCACTCCACATCAGCTTCTCTCTCTTCCAACTCATCCATTCAACACTCATTCAACTTTTAACCCTACAATGGTTTGTTTAATCCCCCATTCAACACTTTTCCCACTCATCATCCTATACCCCACCACTTAAATTTCTATTTTTATTTTATTTTATGATTAGTATTGAAATAGTTATTATTGGGATCCATTTCAAGAAAAAGATGGTTTTTTTTTTGTGTCGGAATACAATGAAACTTACGTCAATTTAAAGAGTTTTTTTTTTTTTTTTTTTTTTTGGAATATTGGTGTAAAAAAAAATTGTGAAATAATTGAGCTCAAATAAATTGGAATAAAAAATAATAATTCGTCGGCCAATCAGAAGGTGACACCCGTCCAAGCCAGGAAAAAAAAAAGGATCCGCCGACGCCATAACGCGCGGTGGTCCCCGCGTGAACTCCACGCGCCTTGTTGGCGCAGTGAGAAGGCCGACGCGTGTCTTCTCCGGCTCCCACCATTCTCATTCACACTTGTTGAACCCATTCAACAAAACCATTCACACAACCCCCGTTAAACAACCATTGCAAGCATTAAACCCCTCATTTTTTGTGAATGCTCCATTCAACACCCTAACCTCTTTCCTATTGTAGATGGTTTTAGATAAAGTCAACAGAAGATAGTTTTTTTTTTTTTTATAGCCAAATTCAAAGCACCTAACCAACTGAGCTGCAAACATCTGGGAGAAGATAGCTTTATCAGGACAATTATGTAGATACATTTTTCTATACTATATCCTTACGAAATAATTCTTCAAGTCAAATAGTAATATTTGTTTTTGGATAAAACAAGTCAACTAATATTAAAATCACCTTATGCCTAATACAAATCGTGCATTGCGACTAACAATAAAAGTCAGCCCGAATAAAAGTCAGCCCGACAAGAATCTCGTTTCATCAAAACAGATCCCTGTACCTTTTTATTCTCTCCATTAATAATAAAGAAGTTATTTTAATGAAAATTATGTTTAGCCATTTATGTTATTCGATTTTTTATACTTTTTATTATTTTATTTATTTACTATTTTCATTAAAGGTGACTGAAGAACAGGGCCGTTCCTAGCTTTTTGGGGGCACTGGGCAAAGTTCAATGAGAGGATTTTTTTTTATTTTTTTTTGAAACAATGGTTGGCCCTTTATAAATCATTTTTATCTTCTCAAAACTCCTGTTTTTAGTAGCAATTTTTTGTTTTTTGTTAACTTGTACTTTTAGTTTGTATTGAAGTATAAAATAATTATATGATCAATTGATTGAACTTAGCGTAATAACAGATAAATTAAAGGTTATAATCAAACCTACAATTTTTTTTTATAAATAATAGTAACAAAATATATAAAACCCAGTAAAATTATAAAATAAAAATATATGTACAACAAAAATATGATTAAAAAAATGTGCATATAACGTCCCAAAATTTGTAAAAGAACATATTATAGATATATATTATGAAAGAGTCATAAAAACTCTTGCAAATATAAGATTAAATTATGGTCACCAAAAATATAATAATATAATAAGAATATGAGGACTAAAAAAAAAAAATACTCCACAGAAGATTATACATATCCATGTCTTATAATATGAATGAGGAAATATGAAGGCTTTAAATTATATGCGTAGTGGGGCTTGGTTGCTTTTTTTTTTTCTCAAATAAAATAGGCCTCTCTTTTTTTGTGTATATTTTTTCTTGTGGCCTTTTTTTCTTAAAAATGAACTAATAAAATGTGTCAGCTGTTTTTTTTTTTTTTTTTTTTTTTTAAGAAAAAATTAGTGATAATTTTGTTTCTATTATTACTTAAATAAAGATAATATATGTGTGTATATACGTGTATGTGTATATATATATATGATATAAAAATTTTGGGCCCCTCTCCGGCCAAGGGCCCTAGGCGGGTGCCCCACCTGCCCCCCCCCCCCTTGGGCCGGCCCTGCTGAAGAACAAATGAGTTAAATACCTCAAAGGTCACTGTTCTATAAACTTCTATACTTATTGGTCACTGACTTGTTTATTTCACGTTTTTGTTGTGGCTTACTTGCTTCGTGTTCTATGTCGTACTTCCACCACCGTTACGTCCACCTCAGCATATCTTTAACTTTTTAAGGCCAACTCAGCAAACTGATGATGTCGTATGTGCCACTTTAACAGACTTAACGACAAATTTGACAACCTATACGAAAGTACGACATAGAACACTAAATAAGTAAGTTTGTGGCAAAAGCGTATAAATAAATGACTCGGTGACCAAAACATAAAAAAGTCTATAAGTCAATGACCTTTAAAACTCAAAAAAAATAAAAAAATATTATATTTATTCTACATGATTATGTTTTGGAATGTACTTGCATAAATGGAGGTATATAAACAAACTAAGTACTCATTCCTTCCTTTTTCTCTTTTTTCTTTGTTTAAAAAGTTAATATATTCGTCAAGGAAAAAAAAAACTTAATATATAGTATTTGTTTAATTTTTGCATTTTTATGTATACCCTTATAAAATTGCTTTATGCATGAATTACCGAAATTTAAGAAAGGTATCAAAGTTGAAACTTTTTTTCGTAATGTAGGTTGGGGAATAATGAGAAAATAGGCAATTTATTTGCATTTTTTTTTAGACAAATCAATAAGAAAAGAAGATAATATTTTAAACCTAGAAAAGTATAATACTTCATATTTTCAAGTAGTTAACATAATCCCTCAATTAAAGTCAGTCCATTGTATCATAAAAAGCAGAATAGTAGACTGCAATAACAACTGTACGGTTAAGCACCTAGACATGGAATAATTATGTGCGGCAAAATATGGTTTTATTTAAAAGCCATTTAATTTGTTGTACAACAATTCTCTAAGTCACAAACGTGCCATAGTCAACCCACAATTTGAAATGGTCTGCAAAGAGTTAACTATATAAACAATATTCAGTAATGGATTCATGAAATTCAATACATTCTTCTCTCTTGGTCCAAATTGAAAGCCAAAACATGATGAAAGTGAGAAATGAGATGTCAAAAATCTTGAAACCATCTTATGAAGGCACCCCTCCTTCAACCAAAGACTATGTTACCCTAACTGTCTTTGACAAGGTTGCTTATAGCTCTCATATAGCGGTTATATACGCGTATCGTCCACCAACACCGTCTAATTTTGAGATTGAAGCCGGACTTCGGAAGGCGTTGTCGGTGTATCGGGAATGGGCCGGGCGGCTAGGCGAAGATGAGTGGGGAAACCCTATCATTCTTCTGAATGATGAAGGTGTTAGGTTTGTTGAGGCGTCGGTTGATAATGAGCTTGATGAAGTAATGCCCTTCAAGCCTTCTCCGTCTTTGCTTAGTCTACACCCTGGCTTGACGGGTGTAGCGGAGTTGATGCAAGTTCAACTCACGCGATTTGCTTGTGGCTCATTGGTGGTGGGGCTCACGTCCCACCATCACGTGGCTGATGGCCAGGCCACAAGCAATTTTCTCATGGCATGGGGTAAGGCTTGCCGTGGGATTGAGATATCTCCGCTTCCATGCCACAACCGTACCATTTTCTCCCCTCGTAAAACCCCAACGTTTGAATTTGAGCATAAAGATGTGGAGTTTACTAGCAATGATAAGCTCGAAAAATGTATGATGAATAGTGTGGTTGATGACATTGTGGTTCACAAAGTTCATTTTACGCTGGAGTTCCTTGCCAAGCTTAAGGCCAAAGCTTCTTTGAGAAACGGTGTAAACACGCCATGTAGTACTTTTGAGAGCATTGTTGCTCACTTATGGCGATCCATCACAAAGGCCCGTGCACTCAACAGCTATGAAACTACACATGTACGAATCTCTGTGAATGGACGCACGAGATTAAACCCTAAAGTACCAAACGAGTACTTTGGTAACTGTGTGCTTTGGGCATTCCCTCGTGCCAAGGTGAAGGACCTACTACGAGAGCCAGTGTCCTATGCAGCTAAACTCATCCACGACGCGATAACAAAGGTGAATGACAACTACTTCAAATCATTTATCGACTATGCAAGTTACAAGACTAAGAATGAAGATCTCGTCCCTACAATGGACATGAACGAGTCGTTTTTGTGCCCTAATTTGGAGGTTGATAGCTGGCTAAGACTCCCTTTCAATGACTTGGATTTCGGAGGAGGATGCCCGGACATTTTCATGCCATCTTATTCCCCAACCGAAGGAATGTTGTTTCTTTTACCGTCAGTAAAAGGTGACGGAAGCGTAGTTGCTTTCGTACCCTTATTTAAGGATAACTTGGCCTCCTTCAAACAAGCTTGTTACTCTCTAGACTAGCTAGATGGTTTACATATTCATTGATATTTGCATACTTGTTATATTTCCAGATTTTTTTAGAAATAAATAATGAGTTAATATGATATTTTAAGTTTAAGTCAATTTCTAAGAGAAACTCATCAATCAATAGCCAAGTTGTTGGAAAGTCTTTCTCATGGATGGACCAAGAGCATATATACTGAGTGGAGAACATGTCTGAAAAAACCTTGTATGTCAAATTAGAATTGTTTCAAATCTGCAACAAACATAAAAGCACCAATAAAAATCATGACACCTCATTTAGTAAGCTAAATTTTGTGAACTTTTTGTGACTCTATATTTACCTAAAAGGAAAACTACCTATATATATACTCCCTATGTCCCATCTCATACGTGTCTCATCTCATACGTGACACTTATTTTCATTTTGATCTGTCCCAACAACGTATTTGGTCCGGACTTGTTACTTGGAAGCCACAAAGTGACAAAGCATTCAACTGAGGTGAGGTGAGGTGAGGTGCAATGAGGAAGGAAATTGCAGCGCTGTAATTGGAATGGCGGCTGCTGGGTTTTTGGTAATGGAGCGTTAAAAATTTTACGGAAGCCAACATGTGTCCCCACTTTTCCAAAACTAGAGTTCCTTTTCAAAGCTTCACTTTTCTTTCCAAAATTTTCTAAAATTTACGGCTGCTGGGTTTTTGGTAATGCAAGAAGCTCAAAAAGTACCACCCTACTGGTTCAAGACATTGTGCTTCACTTTCATCTTTACACTAGAGTTCTTTTCAAAGCTTCTTCGATGAACATTCGCAAAAATACACCACTTATGAGAGCTTGGTTGCCCATCTTTGGAGATGCCCCCGCGCACTCAACATAGATTAAACCACGCATGTCAGAATCGCTGTGAATGGACAGACAGACAGACGAGATTAAACGCTAATGTAACTAGTGAATGCTTTGGAAACTTACTACTTTGGGCATTCCCTAGTGCCAAGGTACAAGACCTTCTGCGCGAGCCAGTTTCTTATGCAGCTATGCTCATCCACGATGCAGTGACAAAGCCAAACCCCAATTACTTCAAATCATTCATCGACTTTGCGTCCAACAAGTCTCAAGGAGGAAGACCTTATCACCACAACCGACACGAATCAGTCCATTCTTTGCCCTAATGTGGAGGTAGATACCTGGCTAAGGTTTCCTTACTGTGACTTGGACTTGGGAGGGGGATGTCCTTACATTTTCATGCCATCTTATCTCCCATTTGAAGGATTGATGTTTCTTGGATTCTTCTGATAAGTTTCCTATTCCCTATATGAAAATGTACAAATCAACTATGTTCTCTCTCTCTCTCTCTCTCTCTCTCCCTCCCTCCCTCCCAAGATTACTAATACATAAAGAAAAACGGGGAACTTTACAAAAAACTTATCATGCCCTAACATAAGCTCTCAAAAAATAGTTTTGCACAACCATACAAGCCTATAGCGTACTAATATGAGAACCCTTACTTAACCAGTTTAATGTACCTACAGTGTATCAGCATTCTGAACACTAAAACTACGGTAAGAAAAATAAACATTCAACGGCAGTGGAAAAAGGGGAAGGGGGAGTCTACAAGCCCTCCTACGGAAAACAAAACACAAGTTCATCCTAGAAAAAAGCCCACTGAAAAGGGAGCAAATTACAAAACCATGGAGGGTAACAATTCTATCCATTTTCCATTTCCAGATGTCTCTGGTCATGTAAGAAAAGACGCAACATCCCCCGAAGAGATAATTCAAACAAACTGAGTTCGAATGAAACAATATTACCACAACTTCTAACTGAAAAGAGTAAAAAATTTATAATGTAACAACATAACATGCCTCAGATGTTTCAGTAGAAAATATTTTGTGTCACAATCGAATTAGAGTCCTACCATGATCCCTCAGCACCCACCGTTGGATTCTGGAAAGCAGCAAAGTTCCAGAAAGTCTTCAGAGAGTATGGCTGAGAGACAGTGACACCTTCCTCGGTGATATTTGCGATCTGCAATTCCAAAAAACAATCGCGTTAGAGATGCGTGATTCATTCATCAGAAATGAGTGATTCCTATTACAGAAAATCGTGCACCATGTTTTATAGTAGCATAACAAAATATTAGAAAATCAGATGGAAGTGAGCGTATTACTGCATGCAAACTTGACGTAAACAAATATCAGAAACACAGACCATAATCAGTATTGCCACAAAAAATTGCAAGAAAACGAGGGCATTAAACACACTAAACTTAATGCCAAGCCTGTCAACATATGGGATTCTATGAATTCCACCAAATTAAGACAGTCACAATCCTTATTTAGCGGTCTATTTAAAGTTGTTTTCTCTAACATTAAGTTAACAAATTACTCACTTTCTAAATTTCACCTCATTTATCACAAAGACAGGTTAACGTGTTAATGATAATGCCATGCAAGTGGCTGCAACTCACAACTTGAGCTCCTCACAAACAAGAAAATAAACCTACCACCAATCACGGCATTACCCAATTAACATCATAAGATGAAAACCAGTATAGTCCACAATATTCAACCTCCTTCACAAAAAAGTACGAAGACGCTAAGTAATTGTCCATCCTTGCAAAACAAACAGCATGCATTCATCAAAATGTTCTTCTATCGTTCCAGAGATTATTATTATTATTATCAAAAGATACCCTTTGCAGTTGTCTGAACAAATATCCAATTGTTTTTGTTTATTGAATGGTCTTATCTTCACAACTGAAATACATTAATCCCCATATGTGACATGTTTGCAAACTTCAGTAATATTTCCCAAGAGAAAAAGACTACTTTCTAAGAGATGAATCCAAAGAAGAGAATACATTAATCCCCATATGTGACATGTTTGCAAACTTCAGTAATATTTCCCAAGAGAAAAAGACTACTTTCTAAGAGATGAATCCAAAGAAGAGGCTGGGAAATAACTTACAGATGAAACCATTTGAACAATTAAATGGGTCTTCAGTGGTAAAGAAGAAACAAGTTAAAAGCTTATATTACTTCCCAAAAGCTTCTTATGTCAGATTGCAATGAAACTGACATTATACTCTCTCCATCCATAACAATGTGCACACTTTTAGGTATGCACAGGAATTAAGGAGGAAGTATATATATTTTAAAAAGTAGTAGTAGAGTACGTGTTGTATGGAAAGTGAGGTAGGAGAGAGAAAGTGGGGTAGAGAATGGTAGTAGATAGTTGTTGTGAGTATCACAAGTGGGTCCTATTGAATAAAGAAGTATTATAAAAATTCCACTATAGGAAAGTGGGACTTATCGATGGAGGGAGTATATGGATTAATGAACTCTATGAAGTACTCCCTCAGTCCCAAAGTAAGTGCCCTCTTTGAAAAGCATCACAGTTATAGGAACTCATTTCATGCATAGACTAAAGCATTAAACTATTGTACAGTATAGCTATCAATGCAACAAAGTAATCTAATTAAAGGGGACACTTAATTTTGGAAATCTAAACTAAGAATGGGAGGCACTAATTTTGGGACTGAGTGAGTATCATAAATTCCAAAAAGGCTGTTATAAAGATCCACACCTGTAGCTTGTTGACAGCCGACCTATCGCGATATAGAAGGTTACGCATGCACTTCTCCAATAACTTAACACCTTCCTCATAGGTTAGATCAGCGCGCCACTCATCACGCAGAATCGGCCGTGCAAGGTGATTACCAAATCCAGTGGCGACATGATCGTCCTGGTAATGTACACCAATCATGCTAACCTGTACATAATTATAATTATCATGAAAATCTGAAATCATCCACTTGCTGAGAAAGGATGGGGTTTGACAAAAAGAGACAAGCAAATGAACCAAGGATTACCGTTCCAAGATACTTCTCTCCATTTTTAACTCCACCAAGTACTAGTGAATTCCATAAGGGGTCAAACTTGTTGCGGCGATTATACATCACCCTGGTTAGATAGTTGTGCACCTCTTTGGGACCAAATGAGTTCCCATCATCCCACATGTTATCATACAATCTGCACAAAGTCATAATCTGTGATCAAAACTAGCATCTTAGCACCACATGTTCCACCATCAAAAGGAAAGTAATTACTTAAACCATCCTAACAAACATGATTCACTTTGGATGATGAAATTCATCATTGCATCATGTAAAATCAGTATTTAGTACTCCCTTAGACCCTAAATGATTGTCCATTTTTAACTTCAATTTGAATTTTAAGAAGTTGATTTTTATGCACATTTGGTTGCATATGCGCATAAACACCCTTAATGATCTCACCATATTAAACTACAATTGTAAGTGAAAAATTAGAGTATAATGATTAGCAAGAGAGATTTTAGTAACTTCGTAAAAAAAGGATATTCAGCTACGTACAAAAAAAGGGCATTCCACATTAGGGACCGAGAGAGCATATATTCATTAGTAAAAAAATTATTAATAAAACTGGCACTGAAGGCATGGCAACTTTCAGAAATTCACCAGGACAAGTAGATTTCTATAAAGCTTAGGTCCAAGTTTAATCAAGTTGGCTAACGAGAGTCCGAATTGAACTGATTTCCCAGACAAAAGGAGTAAATGGTAGTGAACTGATATCAATGAAGGACTGTTAGGCATAACTATTTATTGACACGACTTATTCTCAAAATAATTAATACTTACATGAGTTCATCAAGATAACGTAAAATCTCCTGGAAATCACTGATTTCTCCACTTGCTCCAATAAGGGAATGTTTCCCCACTGATTTCATACGCTCCACACTCTTGTAGCGAATAGTAGAGCCATATGATCCTGCGAAAACATACATCAGATGGCACACACAAACAACGAAGGCAGAAAAACAGACTGATTCCAAAATACATTTGCAATCCTTGAAGTCTGATGGTCAAAAAAATACATTACTCTTTGTTGTTATGATTATTATTATATTATAAAACTGCTACCTCTAGGCTCTGACAAATGTAAAAAATTACTATGTCTAATATGTGAACATCCCTTTGTTCAAACTACGGGTCTTAAAGTGAGACAACTACTATGAAGCCTGAAGGTACAGCTCTCTTCTGGTTTCATAAAAGCAAATGAAGAAGGGTGTTATTCTAACGCATTCCAATTTAAAGTACTCTCTTCTGGGACGGAGGGAGTATCAAATTACGCATCTCATTCTAACCTTTTCTCCTTAGCTTGCTCCCATAGGTTTTGAGATAGAAGGTGCTTAGTTATCTCCTTCCTCATTTTCAGAGGGAGTGGCCACTTAATCTGTGTTTAATACTCGGCACACATACGTACACAAAATGCTAAATTCCGCCATCTAGTGTCACAGTCTAAATTTTTTCTCCCGTTTCGCTAGCATTTGCCAGTTTATTTGATTTTTGGTAAATATGATGCAACAAATCACACCACTTTTGCTGCATCTTACACCCAAAAATGTCGCCACCACACTTGACAATAACCAGCTCGTTCTGTAAACCACCCACACGCATGCATGTATGTACATACATGCATATACATGCATACACACACATACAAATACATATATATACATACTCCCTCCGTCCCATAACAAAGTACCCATTTTGCCATTTAGGGTGTCCAATTAGAAAGTACCACTTACCCAAAAAGGAAAAGATTCCCTCCACTTTCTCTATCCTTTCCACTCACAACAACTATCCACTCACTATTCTCTACCACACTTTGTCTCTCCTTCCCACTCACAACATCTACTTTTCCAACATCTTTCCTTAATTCCCTTGCAAAAAGCAAGTGGGTATTTTGTTATGGGACGGAGGGGAGTATATATATATGCCTAAGAACATCGCCACCACACTTGGTGATGACCAGATCTTGCCGTAAACCATACACAAACACACGCACGGGCGCTCACACATTTATGTGTGTGTGAGCTCTTATGATTCCTTGTTTGAGAAAAAAAAAACTTTTAGAAACATTAGATGTTTTGCCGCTTCATGTCAAAATGTGTTCTATGTAAAGCTGAAACATCAACATTCAGCGGTCACTTCCGCTGTCTATAAATTTATAAGGCTAAGCTGAGATTCATCCAAAATTCCAAAGGAGTCAGTTTTTCTCTAAAAATTCTACACTTCTATAACTGTGCAATTTGCAGGGATTCAGTCACTAATTGGCTCATGTGTAATCTTCCCAAGGTTCCTATAAAAAAATTGTGTTCATTTCTTTCTCCAACTTGGTAGCAATGCAACTTTGACCTAATTAAGCTTTTTCAAACACAAAGTATCCACAACTATTTTCAATCGTATCGTTTTTGAATGTTTTTTGTAACAGCATTTGTAATTGGCAAGTAACCAAAATGTAAGTCTTCAGATAACACTAGAACATGGATGTCAACTCTTACGAATAATTTGCTTGTGCTTTTGTGATGAATTACTTTTTTTTATCTTTTGCGATGAATTGCTGCTCTAGTTAAGGGAAGTTTAACAAAGCCTTAGCCCCAAAATGATTTAAGGTCAGCTAACATGAAAAGGCGTATGAACTCGTCAAAGAAGATGAGACTTGAGAGGAATAAAGAAAAATATAAGAGATGGCCCATAGTTATTAAAGGTGAACGGCGAAGACATGGAGAGAGACATTTTCAAAGAAAGAGGCAAGGCGAGGGGCAGACGAACAAGTTAAAGGAAAAATGAACAAAAATATACTATGTAACAAACTGCAGCCTTATATTATCATTGCAAATCCTTTAACAAAATCTTTCAAAAGTGATTAAAACCTAACTTCAGCTCACTTCAACAAAAAGGTAAATATTTAAAAATTCGACAAACTTCTTTGACAAGAAACTCATAAACCTTGGGACTAAGCAAAAATTTGAACACACCATAAAAATACCCAGTTTGGAACTTCTAAATCTGATAATAGACCTACAGACTAAGTTGTATAAATGCCGCTAATCAAGTCTGTGCAAGTGCAAGTAGGTTGGTCAAATGCGTTCACGGGCTGTGCTGTTAGCTTTTGTAGCAGCTGCCCAGCAATGGCGAAGCTTCAAATAAATGCCTTCTCAAGGTTATTATCTCGATAACCAGATTTGGGCTAAAGATTGATCACTTCTAAGTCGGAAAGGGTTGTTCAGCACCTTGTTCACTTTTTTATCTCTCGCCTAGGTGATAAAGATCGATCACCTTGGATTGCCTTCTGTCACAACACTGTATGAAACTCAGTCTAAAAGCTCAGCTAATGCCATGAGTATACCCTCGTGTTCAATTGCTTTTGACGCTGACATATACATTTACATCTCAAAGTGCCCTAGTATCCTACATTGTGATTTTCTCTAGCACTACTGAAAAGAGATAGTATACAGATTCATAGCAAGCATAGACGCAGCGAGAAAACTCATTTGAAGACAGTTAACCTTGAAGTAAATCACCACCCACTTCTAGCCCTCATAACAGAAGACTCCCCAAATCAACAATGAGAAAAATAGAGTTACCAAAGAGAATCAATTGAACATGGTTCAGATCAACCCTCCTACATAAAAAAAAAAAAAAAAAAACTTCATGTTCTTCTGAACATTAATGATTTACTAAAACCAACTTGTACAACCCGCAATCAATCTAAAATCAAAAACAAATACCTTGATGTTTTTAAGTTCTAATACAAAAATCGTGTGTCGAAGCTTCAGATTCAACAGTTGAGGCGTTTATACTAAACTTTCCAAACTGAAAATAGTTCTAACTCAGATGCTGCAAAAAAAAATGGGCAGATCTATTGATTGCCAATGGGTATAAATGCTGTTTTGGGATGGTAACATGGGGAGACAATGTTAATCTATGTAGCTTAATAAATTTGGACACGTGTAAGTGTTGGGAGTGGAGTCCTAAAACCAAGAGGGGTTCAAACCATTCAGGGATTGGGGGAGATCAAAACGGAGAAGGAATCTGCAGCGCAGCAAGCGGGCGCCTAGTCCTTACCAGGCGGGCGCTCGGTGTTGATCAGAAAGAATGGTCCTGGCGAGGGAGGTGAGCAGGCGCCTGGTGTCCACCAGGCGGGCGCCTGGTGCCGGGATCTGTGTTCCGATAAGTGTAGATTTCCTAGGTTATCTCCATGTATTCGGCTTAGGACTCTCTTGTACTGCTATATAAGCATAGATACGACCTAGAACACTGTGTAGCAACATATTAACGAGTGTTTAATAATATATTGACTTGGCGATTGCCTCCGGACGTAGTTCATGTGTTGAACAAACCGGGTAAACAAATCTTGTGTTCTTGTGTGTGTGATTCTCTATTATTGTGCTTGTGGGTTTTGTGTTCTTGATCTAGATTGCTATAGGGGTACCACTAAATTCCCAACAACTGGTATCAAGAGCTTTGGTTAGGAGGATTCAAAGTTTCATTCGTTGATTATTTTGAATCACGTTCTTGGGGACTTTGTGAAGCAATCGTGATGAAGAACTCAATCGAGAAATTCAACGGTGTGAATTTCACGTTTTGGAGGACAAGGGTTGAAGATTACCTTTATTGTAAGGATCTTCATAAACCCTTAGGTGAGAAACGCGAAGACATGTCACAAGGGGATTGGGAGACGTTGGATCGTAAGGCGTTGGGATCGGTGAGGAGCGCTCTAACCGACGATGTTGCACGGAATGCGATGGAGGTCAAGACAACGGTGGGGTTGCTACAGATGCTGTCAGACATGTATGAGAAGCCGTCGAATATCAATAAGGTGCATTTGATAAAGAGGTTTGCGAATACGAAGATGTCGGAGGGGCAGACAGCAGCAAGTCATATCAGCAATTTTAAAGGTACGGTGGACCAATTAAAAAGTGTCGACATTACTTTCTCTGATGAAGTGTTAGCATGTTTTCTACAGAAATCGTTGCCAGATAGTTGAGAGGTAACTGTCACAACGATTAGTACGTCGAAAACACCATTGGTGTATACGGAAGTTAGAGATCTCATCCTTCAAGAGGAGTTAAGAAGGAAAGAGAAAAGGGGAGAATCTTCCGCAGATGGGGCTGCACTTAGGGTGGAGAGAACTAGGGGAAGGGGAGGACCGAAAAAGGGGAAAAATAAATCGGTCAAGTGCTACAATTGTGGCGGGCTAAGTCATATTAGTTATGACTGTCCGGATAAGGATGGTGATGCACACATGGTGAATGATGAGGATGTATTAATCCTAAGAGAGGAGCAGTCAGGCGAAGATTGGGTGTTGGATTCTGGAGCTTCTTGTCATGCTAGTGGGGATGCAGAATCAATGGAGCGATATACACCGGGAGATTTTGTGGTTGTTTATCTTGGTGATGATCAACCATTGAAGATCAAAGGTAAGGGGGATGTGATGATGAAGACAGCTAATGGGGCTGTTTTACAATTGCACGATGTGATGCATGTTCCGGATTTAAGGAGGGTGATTTCTGTGGGACAACTTGATGATGAAGGGTATGGTGTAACCTTCATGGGTGGGTCTAGGGAAGTCACAAAAGAAGCTAAGGTGATAGCTCGTGGGGTTAAGGAGAAGATGTTGTACTCTACCTACAATGTCGATGTTCGCTCGGGTCGGAGCAAGAGGCTAAAATACCGGCCAATTGGTGTAAAAAGGAGAGACACCAAGAAACGTTGTGTTAGGGGGAGAGGGACACAAAGTTGATCAACGCGGTGTGGAAGTCCGAGTGCCTTAACAGAGAGCGTGTTCAGACCAAGAGAAGACGATGCAAGAAACAAGGTATGTCCAAGTTTAAAGGGGAAGCATTGCGAGGAAGGTGGGTCTGGAGGGAGAAGGCGAAGTTAGACTTGCGGAGAGAGATCAAGGTAGAAGCTGATCTGGGGAGGCAAGAAAAATCTAACACGGAGGGGTTCAAACGTCGCTTGGTTTCAACTCGCCTTAGTACTTAAGCGGGGAGGCAAGGCAACGCCAAGTCAATATGGAGTAAAGATGTGTTATAAGGAGGTTCATTTCGTGGTGGGAGTGATGATCGGTCTATGCTTATGGTTTTAGTCTCCAGGAGGGAGATTGTTGGGAGTGGAGTCCTAAAACCAAGAGGGGTTCAAACCATTCGGGGATTGGGGGAGATCAAAACGGAGAAGGAATCTGCAGCGCAGCAAGCGGGCGCCTGGTCCTTACCAGGCGGGCGCTCGGTGTTGATCAGAAAGAATGGTCCTGGCGAGGGAGGTGAGCGGGCGCCTGGTGCCGGGATCTGTGTTCCGATAAGTGTAGATTTCCTAGGTTTTCTCCATGTATTCGGCTTAGGACTCTCTTGTACTGCTATATAAGCATAGATACGACCTAGAACACTGTGTAGCAACATATTAAAGAGTGTTTAATAATATATTGACTTGGCGATTGCCCCCGGACGTAGTTCGTGTGTTGAACGAACCGGGTAACAAATCTTGTGTTCTTGTGTGTGTGATTCTCTCTTATCGTGCTTGTGGGTTTTGTGTTCTTGATCTAGATTGCTATAGGGGTACCACTAAATTCCGAACAGTAACTACCGCTTTGACATACAGTTTAGTACAAGGTTTTGTGACAGAAGATTTGAAATCAGTTCACCTGTTCAACATTGCCCCGACTGACCTTTCAGAGGCAACAAGTGCTTGTCTCTCCCCGTGTCTCCTAGGGTCTAGGGAGCCAGCTCTACTATGGGCAGTCCATTAAACTCAGTTGCAAGTTACTTGACAACTATCAAGTCATAAAATACACACATTCTACATACAGGCAGCTCCGCACAGCTAGGTTGCTACCATAAACCGTCTTAGAAACCCAGATACCAGTAACAGAAACCAAAAGGAAAAAAGTAAAAAAGCAGAATCCTACCTCCCATATCAGCAGCCAAGAGGATTCCATCCTTGTACTTGATGCCAATAACTGATGTCCCTGTCACATAAGGGTACCTGCTCCAAATACCATCCAAATTACAATCTCATACAAATTAACCTAAAATTCCAATCTATCAAACAAGTAACTCTAGGATACCAAAAAACGTCCCAAACTGTTCGCTCCAATCACATTGGTCACAAGAAAATCATCATGGAATCCCTAACATTAATCAAATTTTAAACCCTAATTTCTCCTAGCTCTTTTTACGCACCCAACAAACCAGATCCAAATCGTGCATAACAACATTTAACAAAAATAAAATTGATAAATAAACAGAGAATGAGTTCATACTGAGTTCTCTGTGAATCTCCTTCGGAGCTCAGCAAGCTATTTTCAGTTTTAGTTGAATCGATCGACTGCATAAACTGTAGAGAATTACGAAATTAACGGTGTTCTCCGAAAGAGATTATTGTAAAAAAAAAAAAAAAAAAAAACAGATTCGTTGCCGGAAAACTTACATTCATTGTTCGGAAATTGGCTTGGCCGGCGAGTTGAGAGTTAAAATGCGAAGTGAGCGATTTTGAGAGCTAATATGCGAGTATATTTGTTTGGTGTCCCTTTTGTCAAGAAAACTTTGGGAGTATGGTTTTTTTCTCGGCCGTTGGATTGAAAAACTTGGACGGCGGTGTGTGGGGGATCGTTTGTCTTCGGTCATTGTAAAAACTCCATCCTCGTCCCTAAAGTTTGGTCAATACTCAATATTTACCCCTATTCTTTGGCTAAATTTCAGGTACCCCTCATTTTCTTTGCCATGCCATAAGGGACGTCACAAATTTAAAGGACTACTATATCAAGGTATTAGCTACATTAAAAGAGTATTTTCCTAAACAAAATATTTGAAAGATATTGTCCAAATAACTCATATTTTAAAATACGTTATAATATTGGTAGTAACAAACTTCGATTTTCCGTAAACCTAAAACCTAATGTCTTAAGTTGTGAAAACCAAGCTTTTCGATACTGCTAATTACAACTCTAACAAAAATTCACTACTGTCGATAAAAAAATCGACATTTCATTTTGTATCCATCATTTTGTAGACTTCTTTTGTGTCTCTAGCATTGCCCATTTACTTTTTCAATGCAATTTTTTTAAATGGGTTAGTTTGTGATTGTTTCAACGATTTTTTTTTCAAAAAAGAATTACTTATTCTATAAATAAAAATAATTTTAAATTTGTTCTTTAATTAAAAAGATAACCAAACATGTCCTTTAATATCCCGCAAATGTAAATAAAGAATACTAAAACCATCATTAATCAGTAGTAGTAGGGTTAGAAAAAGAAATAGTAATATTATAAATAAAAAAAGAAGAAAGAAAAAAAAAGAAAATGTGGAAAATGGTCACTGTCGTCATTAGACTAGAAACATCATTCATCACTATTATTGATTTATCAATTTCTTAATATTCCGGCAACACACAGACTCAGCATTTTCTCCCTTGAAACCCTAATTTCACACTTTGTTCAGTTTCGCCTCAAATTAGGGATTGATTCAAACCGATTAAGAATCGGTTGTTAGTGAGCTCTAATTCAGTTGGGAGAGTAGTTTGTTTGGAGTGATGGAGGATGATAGGAATAATGGAGATCTAAGCGAGACGAGCGACTACACTTCGGAAGACGAAGGAACGGAGGATTACCGGCGCGGCGGTTACCACGCCGTCCGGGTTGGGGACACCTTCAAACATGGCCGCTACGTCGTTCAGAGCAAGCTCGGTTGGGGCCATTTCTCCACTGTCTGGCTCGCTTGGGATACTCACAAATCCGTACGTCTCTCTCTCTCACACACACACACACACTCTAATTAACTATCAACAATGTAATTGGATGTGAAGTATCACATTTTTTTCTGTCGGTAATCTGTTAGGCCTTCGCTGTAGTCGTGACTTGTGAATTGTCCTCTTGTTTTATTTCAATAATATCTATACAGTTCTCATTTCCTATGTTGATATATTGGATGGTTATTTATGCATGTTCTTACTCTATGGCTACTTAAACAGATGTGCACGTGGAGAGTAGAGGAAAATTGTTTTCTTGTTCTGTGATGTAGTTAGACGCAATGTAGGTTATTAATTTGATTACTGAAGGTACATTTGTTTGCCTTTATATGCCTTGCATGCTTGGGGATATATTTATGTTGATTTATGTAGCTTGATATTTGTTTTATAGCCCCATTTTGTTAGGTATATAACTTGAAAATGACATTAAGGGAATTAATCGGTCACATTCTGTGTCTTGTAGAGATATGTAGCTTTAAAAGTTCAGAAAAGTGCTCAACATTACACGGAGGCGGCAATGGATGAAATTACTATATTGAAGCAGATCGCAGAGGGAGATCCAGATGACAAGAAGAGTGTTGTGAAGCTCTTGGATCACTTCAAACATTCAGGGCCTAATGGACAGCATGTTTGTATGGTTTTTGAGTACTTGGGTGATAATCTTCTGACTCTTATCAAGTATTCTGACTATCGAGGGATTCCCCTTCACAAGGTCAGAGAAATCTGCTTTCACATTTTAGAGGGGCTGGATTACCTGCATCACAAGCTTTCAATCATACATACTGATTTGAAGCCTGAAAACATCTTGCTCTTGTCGATGATTGATCCTGAGAAGGATCCAAGGAAGACGGGTGCTCCTCTTATCCTCCCGTCCAGTAAGGAAAAGGTTTCGTTTGGGTCCGCGGTTGCCAAAGATGTTAGGAGTTCGAACGGTGATCTCACAAAGAACCAAAAAAAGAAGATCAGGAAGAAGGCAAAAAAGGCAGCTCAAAACGGTACAGGAAAGGAAAGTTCTGGGGATAAGGAATTGGATAATGAGACAACTGGTTCTTCTGATATTTGTCGTGGTGAGAATGTTGAAGCAAATGCCAATGCATCAGCTGTAGAAGATGAATCCACAAAGGTTTCTGAAACAAGAGATGTTCGGCAAGGAAATCCAACTCGTCGTAGAGGTAGCCGTTCGACAAAGCAGAAGCTTTTGGCGGATATTGATGTTAAGTGCAAGTTGGTGGATTTTGGTAATGCTTGCTGGACATATAAGCAGTTTACAAGTGACATCCAGACAAGGCAATACAGATGTCCCGAAGTGCTTCTGGGATCAAAGTACTCAACTTCAGCTGATCTATGGTCGTTCGCTTGCATATGCTTTGAGCTGGCCACTGGCGATGTTCTCTTTGATCCACATAGTGGTGACAACTATGACAGGGATGAGGTATGGAAACACCATCTTCTAATTTTGAACGTTTGTTTTCTCAGTTAGAAATTTTTGTGTACTGGTATGGTTTCGCTATTTTAATATCTATTGCACCTCAGTGGATGATTATTTTATGAGAGTATTAATGGAGTCGGCCAGTAGTTGATTATCATGGAGTGCAATGAGATAATTGTTTAGAATGCTTTGTTCTAATTGTTAAGTTGCCATCTGATGATGTGTAGGTTTATATTGTTTTACTGAGTGATTGTGTCCAAATGCTTTGGAACAAATTCCAATCAGCTTTCGAGTTCTCATAGTATGTGGGTGTGCAGTTCCCTCCAAACCTTGGTTAGTTTGGTGTTTATCCTGTTAGGAACTTAGGATTTGAAGTCATGGTGTATACACCCGAAAATAGTTGTTATTATCCTGAAATTTTGTGGCATGGGTTGATCTTCGAGTTTAAAACCTTTTCTGTAGTGATGTATGACAGCATAATGGACTATGCTGCTTTGAGTTGATTTTGCGTTCGGATTGGGGAACGTGGTCTCATGCACAAAGTTCTATGGAAGGTTTAGTTAACCTGTTTTTAGAGGAGTTTGAAGACTGATGATCTAGAAATAGTGTGCATGTTGTTTGCAACAGCAAGTTAGTTTCGTTGAACGGATATGTGCCTAACTCAAGATATTACATTGCTGCAAGTGGATGAACATAAAATGCAATAGTGCTGGTAGTTTCTTTCAAGATTAACTAAATTGTATCCTCTGCCCTCTACTCCTCTTTAAGCATCAGGATCAACTTACTTGGGAAGTTGGGAGACATAGCTTTTTATTGCATAATAGCTCTCAGAACATCTTCGACTGTGCATGATTATCGTCAATCTAAAATCTTTACCCTCAATTCTGATTGACTGTATGCCTGTATGAGCTGTTATTTAATTCAATCATGATATTTCATTTCTGATGGAAATCTAGCCTATATTATAGTATCAAACAAAAAATTTCCTGTAAACATTCAGATTTTGGATTCTTGTTGATCAGAAAAAAAAAAATTGGATTAAGATACAAGTAATCAAATGACAGATGAGAAGTCCGTCATAGCAAAAGCACAAGAAAACAGATGAAAAAGCGCATCAGAAAAATGATAATAGACTGGTCCAGTGTTGTAAATTTCTTGAAATAACCCAATGAGTTGCATTACCCAGAGAGAACCGTTGACAAGAAAGCCTGGGTAATATGTACAGTTTTCCCCACAAGAAAAGGTGCAGGGTCATAGTTTAAATTTTCGATTCTTGTTGTTTTCCATTTGATAATATTTTTAAGGTTTTAGCTAAATATCCATGTGGATCATTCTTTGTATTGTCGAGTGTGTGTATCTTAGATATCTTCATTTGTTGGGTTCTGAATTCTGATCGTATTTTATTCCTTTCTCTAGGCTTCTTTCAAGAGAGAACAATTATGAACATAGATCAGCTATCCTTACTCATTTCCTCAATTACTGGGTGTATCTTTCCTCTTTCTCCTTTTACATTTTTTGGTCTTGAAATGCTTTATCACGTGCAAGAACTATAGTTGCCGAAAGTGTGTTTTGGTGTGTTGTCCTTCTTTCAGCCCTTCCTGAATACTCTAGCAGCTTTTAAAGGTTTGATCATGCACAGGAGAGGTCTACAAGAGTGTCCACAAGATTTAGATGGCGGTCTTGTCTCTTTTTTGGGGGTGATCTTGAGCAAACTCCTTTTGCTAAATCATGTCCATTAGAAACCAGTGAAATAGTAGTCAGGTAATTAGGTTGTTATATCTGGGGAGCTGAAGTTGTGACTCTGTCCTTGTCGGTGTAGATATCCCGGAAAAACCCACTAACTTGGCTAGAGTGGCGGATTATCCTAAGAAATAGCCTATTTGTTACGAAAACCAGAGATTCGGGAAGACAGGTTCGGGGGTTAGGTTACGGAGTGGGAAGTACTTAAACACCCACTCTGCCCGGCTAAAGCCGGTCTTGCTACTAAAGGATGTTCTAATGTAAAAAGTCCTTTTATTGATATAAATTGGTGCCAACAATTACATTGAAAAGATAACAATTACATGGGGAAGAAAAAGGGGAATTTCAATGTAAGAAGATAACCTTTAACCAACTTTAATATAGTAAAGTGATCATTTGATTATGTCCCATTTGATGGGGATTGCATACATAAATAAGAAATAAAAGAGAAAGTGTTGTACCTTGACTTGGAAAGAAGATGAAGACTTCAAAGCGAGACTTCTTATGTAGAGAAAATGGTTGTAGGGAGAAAAGTGTAAGAATTTGTGTAGAGTTTTTGTGTAGGAAGTGGTACCTTTGTAGAGAGAGAACGGTGTAGAGTTTTTGTAGAGAGGAGAAATTGAGGTCCTTTGGTTTAGAGAGAAAAGGCTATTTTTTTGTAGGAAAGAGCTCCTTTGAAAATGAACCTAAGAGGTCCTTTTTATAGGTAAAATTAGGAAGGAAATTTGGGAGGGAAAGATGATCAATCCATGTGAAATGGTCTTGACCAATCAAAAATAAAGAAGATAAAAATAATATATGAAAGAAAATATCTATATTACAATACAAAGCAAGAATAACCGTTTTACAAAGAGAGGCTGAGATTACTTCTCAAAATTTGATCGGACGGCCTAAGTTGATCCTAATAACCCACTCCCATGAAATCCGTCAGACAGTTAACCCTATCAAGTAACCTCCTCACCTTTGTTAACTTACAGTGTATCTTTTCTCCCCCCACTACTCGACTTAAAAGTTAATGTGATTTTCGGTTATGAAAAAGAGGAAATTGAGTTGAGGTTAAGGGGTTTTATGTGAGAGGACAAAATTAAATGAAATTCTTTCTTCCTTTTCATACTGTCACCTTGCCAGTGGCACGGGTAAGAATACTAGTTTTATTTTAAAGGAAGGGCTAGAAGTGTGGGATTGGGAGTTACAAAATAAGAAAGGTTGAATGCTTGTAATGAAAGATGATTTTTGAATCAAGAAGAGGTGTGGTAAATAAGAAAAAGGAGGGAAAATTGGTGGGAATCCGGTACAGACATGCGGGAGGCGCGCGAGTCCCGCCCATGGAGCCAAACGTGCGCGCATCCTACTGACCATGACGGAGGCGCCCGGGGGTAAAAATGACAGAATGACAGAAATGACAGAAATGACTCCAAAGTTAAATTTGTTATTCAGTTTAGTCCAAAACTAACGGAATCTGTTAGGAACTTAACGGAAGTAACATAAATTAACAAAAACAAGTTAAAATAAAAATACTATGTATGCAATCGGGGGGGAAGAGGTCCAAGGCGGGGTGTCTACAGTCGGCCCTTTGAACTAATATCCTTCTGCCTTTTTTTACTAGTGGTGATGGCAGTAAGTTCAATTTGGTGGTGTCTTGAGGTTGTTTCTGAGAATCTTAGGTGGTGTTGTGTGCATTTTGTTGTCATTATTATCCTTATACTTCCTCCGTCCCACCTCACTTGAGACTTATTTTCATTTTGGTCCGTCCCACTTCACTTGAGACTTCCCAGAATGGAATGCTTTTACACTCACAACACTAATCAAATCACTATTCCTCCCACTCATTCTCTCTCCTACTTTGCCTTTTATACTCGCAGCATTTCCACCCACTAATTCTCTTTTCATACTTTTTCTTAGTTCTTGTGCCCACCACTTAGGTCTCAAGTGAGGTGGGACGGAGGGAGTATGTCTGTATAACTATATTGCTTGTTTGTCTCGGTAGCTGCTAGATTTTGGGACTGGGCTATTGAGAGGATTGACAAAGGATTGATGGATGGAAGAGAAATTACTTTCCCTATTTAGGTCAAGTCGCTGATTTGGGCTTTTTTTCCTTGTTGTGACTGGTGAAATTGTCTGCAACAAAATGAGGAAATTGCCTCAATAGCATTAGGGTTACGCCAGCTCTTTTTCATGAATAATGTGTTCTGTGCTATCTGGAAGTAGGAAGTTAAACCTATATCATACACATTAACAACAAATATGAAATAAAGGTCTGATTAAAATGTCACCAACTGGAAGGACTATGGATTAGTATTTTAAAGCAGCGTGAATGATCTTCTTAAGGCTCCTAATACTTGGTGGAATTTATTAACTCAGCAGCAGCTATACAGTAACTTCAGGATTTGGCTTTTCCTCTTAGATGTTTTTATTTCTTTGGTTAGCATGTAGTCTTTTAGGTTTTCAAAAAATTTAGACACTTTGACTGTTCAGTCTGTTTGCTCTTTGCTCATATTTCTTGTTTTGCATGCTGTACGTTATGGGATTCGTACAAAATTTTCATCTATCGATATATTGCAATAACTAAACATATTTTACTTCCTTGAAATCCTGGCCATATTTTTATGATGGAAATTATAGACAACGTTGAAATGTTTCTAATGACTGTTTCAGTGCTGATGGTATTTTATTTTATTTGTGCCTTTAATTTTTCTTCCTCTACATTATGTTGCAAATTGCTTCATGCTACTTGGATTTTACTTTCCATCCCGTGCTAAGTGTCCTTTATTTGGTTCCTGGGATGAAATATGTGTTCCTTTTCCCGCTTTGGAAAGCTTGTCTAAACCAATTACATATACTCCATAATACCATTTTCATTTGTGAAGGATAAAGACGATGGTTTCCATTCAGGTGAGACTACTATAGATAATCTTAGGGCATCAATGGAGAAGTCCACGGAGTCGAACACTTTCTTAAAATCTGCAATAGACGAATTTATTATGGATTCTCTTGGTTACTTCAGGTTTTATTGGACTTATGGTTGTGATTAGTGTACTTTCTCTCCGTAGTTCCTTCTAATTTACTTTTCAAACTTTACAGGATCACTTGGCCTTGATGATGGAGCTTCTTGGAATGATGCCTCGCAAGGTCAGAATTAGGGAGCAGTTTACTTGAATTTTCTTTTTAATTCACCTCCACCTCGGGGTCCTGGAAAGATAGCCCCATTTGACTTTTAATGGTCAGCTCATTTGAATTTTGACCAAGTTGTATACAAATTTGATAATCCTCTTGATTTTTTTTTTTAATGTTATTGGTACATTACAAAGAACACTATCAAGAACACTTTTTAAGTTTGCACGATGACTATCAAATTTTGGTCAAAGTTCAATAGAGATGGCCACCAAAAGTCAAATGGGACCATCTCTCTGGGACGGAGGGAGTATTTCTTAGGTTGATAGTTTCTACCATCTTTCGAGTTCTTATTAAGATATATTGTATGCAGATAGCTTTAGGTGGGCGCTATTCTCGGGAATTCTTCAACAGATATGGTGATTTGAGACACATCCGACGTTTGCGCTTCTGGCCACTTAGCAAGGTGCTTATGGAGAAATATGAGTTCAGCGAGCAAGATGCTAATGAGTTTGCTGATTTCCTCCTTCCAATCCTTGATTTTGTACCTGAGAAAAGGCCCACAGCTGCACAATGCCTTAACCATCCATGGATCACTGGCGGCCCAAAGCGACTTGTACCTTCTGCAGTTAGTTCAGTACCCCAGACAATGGAAAAAAGTTCTTCAGAAAAGAAGCGGGAGAAGAACGAGAGGGAAGAGATGGAGGCTGGAGTCGGAAGCATGGCCATTGATGGAGTATCAAAGACTGTAAATCCACCAAAACAGGCTTAATCATCCAGGTTGGGACTTCTCTGTGCAAATTTGTCACAGCAGACAGGTTTTACCAAAATGTTGGTTACTTTTTTTAAAAAAAAATTGTTAGTTAATGGACTGCTGTCTTGGCAATTCATTTGAGATGCACATTATATTACTGGGAATATGAAGTGGGAAGTGAGTTTCTTACGAGCGGGATATGAACTAGTGCTTGAAACCATAAAAATTCTTGGAGCTTGTGCAAAATACAAGGGGAGCTAAAATGGTGTTATTATTCTTTTCGTAAAAGGCACTACAAGGTTTCTATCATTGGGAGACTCGTGTTGTACACTTCCTGGAGCCAAAATGTATACATTTGTGCTGCTGAGTTTTTCCAATGTACTCAAAGTGTAGGCGGTGTGTTTTTCTGACGTTGAGATTTATTAGAACTCTGTCAATTCTTGGTTATAAGAAATTTTGCTGTCATTGTTCTATCCAAGAAATTACACGCTTCAGCTTGATATTTACGACGAACTTGATTTCTGTGTCACCCTTATTATGACAGGTTCACCAGTAATAGTACCATAATATCATCTTATACTTGAACTGGAACTGCTCTTCTTATCGTCCCCCTCGGCTCTTCCACAATTCATCGACACTATGAGATAATTCTGATTTTTCTCAACCATCGGGAGTCCAGTTCAACTGTCGCAATATTCATATCATAAACGCCTGAAAAAAATCCCTTTTTTTTTTCTCCTTAGTTTAGTTGATTACGGGGGCGGACCCAGCTCCAAAATCAAGGGGGTTCACAAAATACATTAGACCAAAAAATATATACAAATTTCTCTCTTTTTATGTTCTTTTATTTTGTTTTGGCAAGGGGGGTGGGCTGAAACTAGCAAAGGGGGGTTCACTTAGTACTAAAAAAAATAAAAAAATATTTTTTTTTAACTGTCAACATAAAATTAGGGGGGTTCACTTCCACCCCCTTGGACCTTCTTGGGTCCGCCCCTGGTTGATTAAATATTTTTTTTTAAAAAAAAGAAGAAGACCAAGTCGAGTTGAGGTCTGTAGTGCATCTTGGTTCCAGATGCCTTTCCAGTTTGCTCCTCGAGTCACCATGTGGCTATGCATGTTACTACATGCTCAATTAGCCTACTTTCTAGTGAAAATATGCAAATTGAATGTCCATTCTAGACAACAAGCCACAAGTATGTTTCTATTTTTTTTTTTTCATGTTGTACTCCCCACTATTCTATATTATTACTCCATCTGTCCCGGAATAAATGTCACATATGGTCAACTAAGTTAAAATTTGACCAACATTTGATGCTAGATTATTTATTTTCATGAAATGTTTAAAATAGTTATGAATAGTGTTTGTTTCTATTGATGTATCGATAACCATTTTCAGAATAGTACGAAGATAATCAAATTTTCATAACTTTTTGGTCAAAGTTCAACTTAGTCGACGACCACATGTGACATTTATTCGGGGACAGAGGGAGTATATATTAAGTGTGACGCTTTTTTTTTTTTTTTTTTTTAGTTCGTCCCATAGTATCACGGTGATACTTACAAGTCAATCAGTGACACTAATTATGGAGGAGACACTATAACGTATGTGCAAAGATATACACAAGAACATGCGTTTAAGTAGAGCATATGCTTATTGTGTGTGTGTGTGTGTGTGTGTGTGTGTGAGAGAGAGAGAGAGAGTTCTGTCATATTGGGTACACATTATTTTAGTTAAATTATGTACAATTACTTTATGATTTCCATCCCATGTTTCTACCTTATGCTATAAAAAGAAGCAAGGTGAAAACCCTGCAAAGAATTGCCATGGACAGCCTTAGCTTGGGAAATGGATCCAAAATAACACTCTGGTGAAGACATCAGCCGATGGACTCCTCCACCCCTCTTAACCAAGTACCTAACCTCCAAAAGTACACTGAACCACCACCCATTCCACTCTCCGGCTATTATATCGCTATAGTCACTATGCGTCCAATGCCGCCCCTGTCACATTGTAGGAACCATCCACGTGAAACGACTTTCACATCTGACACTGGGACACGAGTACCTGTGAACAAATTGTTCGTAATCCACATTAATTCCATGATGTAATAAAAGAAACTAAGAAATTGTCTTCTTTTTTTGAAGAAATTGTCAATCTTAAGGACTTGCTATGTAAGGATCCGTGCCCAAGATAAGTGGATTTTCATGAAACTGTGTTTGTGTCTATCAAAGGAGTGTGATACTCGTTTGTTTAGAAGATGCAACTTACATTAATAGATCTGAAGCCTAAAGTATTCTCCTGGCCCTGAGGTATGCATACATAAGAAAAAACGCCACAACACCGCCGAAAATAATCCCCGATGTTGTTAGCCAAAAGGCGAACTGCATCACAAAGAAATAGTGTTAAATCATAGTGCTTCCATGTGAATCGTGCAGCACAAATTGGAAGAAATAAGTGAATTCTTAGAGATTCAGGAAGGAGATATGACATACCACATGTTCTTCAAGATAGGACCTCAAGTTCATGCCAAATATACCTGCAAAGGGTGAATTTGAAAAAGGTTCAAAGCAACATAATTGTAGGATCGTGAACTGGAATTGAACATGCAACATCTTAAACTACTTAAGAAAATAAGCTTGTATGCCTTCATACTAGTTTTACTAGTAAAAAGGAACTGAATGTGAAGATGTTCTTTGATTTCTTTGGGAATATGCATACGCTAGCAGGAGGAATATAAGTTTGTTTAGTCGTGGAGACGGGTTTTGAGAGGGTTTTCATAGTCTCGGCAATGCGGAAGTTGATGCAAGGCAAGAAACTCCCCTTCCCCCTCTTTCCCTCTCTCTCTCTCTCTCATACATTTGGCCAAGTAATCCAACAATAAAGGAATTCCAGACTCTATCCCTGAACAGTTCAGCTTTGCTTTGAACTTTCATTTTTAACGAAAAGAATGCACTGTATGCTTGCCTATTATGAAAATTTTACATTTCCAGTACTCCCTCCATTCTATTAGAAGAGATGAGTATTACCTTTTGGGTTGACCCATTGGAGAGCAATGTCCCATTCTAACAGAACTTTTTAACATTGAATTGGCTTTAGCAAACCCCTGTGGTTCATAAACCATGTCCCTATTGATAATACGTCTATTTCAATGTCACAAGTCTCACATTGTGAGACTTATTTTTTTTGCACCAAAAATAAGTCTCACAATGTGTATGCCAATAACACATTTCTTAACCACTGATACCGTGCCTTTGGAATATTGAAAATTTTGAGAATCAATAAATACTCCATTGATAACATGCAGTTAGGTGATATAATCAGCAATTTGGAGAAAACTGCTGTTCAGGCTGTACCATTAGTGCAGATGTCCAAACCACACATTAGCCGAAATTATTTAATAATCCCCTCATCAAAGATTCTTATATAGGTTTGTGGAGTATTGGACATTACCCAACTGCATACACACGTTACTTAATTATTCAGACATGACCTATAGTAAATAACTAAATATCCACATGGCCTTAAGTTCATGGAGTTGATCAAAGAATTTCAACGCCTGTCTTGTGTGCTTAAGTTCATGGAGTTGATCAAAGAATTTCAACAGGTAACTTGTCTCTGCTTTACCTCGAGCATGGAATTCCAGTTCAGCCATGTGACTAAATTTGACCAACAATTACTCAAACGAACAAGGGGGAGAAAAAGAGAAAAATCACTGAGCAGGCAACAAACATCATTTAGCAGTATTGACCATGAGAAACGTGAGGCTTAAAGCTTATAAGCAAAAAGTGTAATTACCTGCAACTAGAGCACCAACTGCAACGCAAAATGTCCCAACTTGAAGAAGCAATTCCACTCTACTTACTTCCAGCCTGCGGGAACTGTTAACAAAATATACATATCGTTAGCATCACGTGTATACCGTTTTCTGAAGAGCATTCATCAATCGAAGAGTAAAACATTTATACTGACTAAGGCTCAAAAATCCATGCAGTACTCATGAAAAGGTCATGAGGTAATGAAACCCATTACGTAAACAGCCCACGTCCCCTCTCTCCATCTGAAATCTGTGCGACAGAATTAATCCCTACCCAGCCCATCCTTCAGTAAATCCTATCAGAAATAAACTTGTGCATCTAAATATTAAGCATTCAGTTGTCTTTAAGTCTAGCCATGCGTGAGCAATTAGGTTAGGATCGTTTATCTGATGTGCTAGGTATTACTCCCTCCGTCCCAAAACGAACGTCCAAAATTACTCTTGATCAAGAGCGATTTCTGTCATTCATTTTGGGACAGAGGTAGTATGTAATTTGAGATTTAGGAATAACTTTGTGATGTCATATACTTGAGGTTTAGCCTGTTAGATCTGTAAGATGTGTCGATTGTATAAAGAGTTCTGTTTAAGAAACTGACAGGGAGTTGATATGAATTGGCCTTCACCCTTAGTAGATTATATCAGTCTCTATTGATATCTTGCAATAAATGCAATAGGCCTCTATTTTATCAGAATTTTGTAATTCAAGAACTGGTCTAAAAGAGAATGTCCTCCCTGTTGTTCCACTTCTCTATTCAACCAGCTATAAGGCCCATCTGTACTATCTATTCTTGTACTACTATTATTATCCCTTTTCTAATCCACGGATTCTTCCTAGTAAAGGTTCACTAACAAAAATCAAAGCTACTCTTTCACAATTGTCTGTCATTGGTTAGTTTTTGTCAGCCGTCTGATGCCTTTTGGATTTATTGTTGGTGGGGCATATTAGATATGGTGTATCATGTGTGCTTTTGTTGGAGCTTTTCACAGCAAATCAGCATCTTCATCGTCTGGTGTCTTAGTGGTATGTGTTTATAGGTCCAATGGCTACATGGGGTAGCTGTTTTGAGGCTTTGGTAATGTAGTACTTGATAGGTATGTGCTTCAAAAAAAAATCAAGGTGCTTCCAGTTGGTGTATGCTTTACCAATAAACTACTTTTCATCGTGAAGCATAGTAGTATGATGTAAATCTCACAAATCAGGCAGCCAAGAGTCCAAGTCCAATCTTTCGCTTTATGAAGATGTTTAGTGGAAAACTTTGCTGGGTCATTGCTATTCATCACAAACCTATGGGAAAGGGGTTTGTGGCAGAATGCCATTTTCAACAATCTATAGTATACAGACAGCCATCGACGAAATCCGGCCTTACACCGACTGCCACACGCAACTAACAGCTCGATGTGCAAGTCCTACTCTTACACACTATATTGTGGAGGCCTTGTAAATTGCTCTCTATAGTTGGCACAAGGACTAGTTTGGTGGCGATTCAAGAAGGCGAGGCAATAGGGAGCCATCCAACTTAGAGCAGTCAGGCCGTCTTGTTTGCCTAGATTTGAAAGGCCAATCAAATGGCAGGAAGCAGATAATCTTTCTTCCTTTCTGACTCCTACTTCGCAAATCACGGAGCATTAACTGGAATGGAGAATTGGGTTCTCCATAAGGAATATCATAAAGAAAATGCCCAAATTTCATCCGCAACTAAGTTGGTTTCATGTCCCTCCTGCTACTGTGTGCAAAGGTTAGGCCGCCTTAATCATTGATTTGGAGATCTGACATGAACTAGTACTCATATCCAGGGCCGTCTCCATCTTCCCTCTTTTTTCTCCTCGTGTTTGCGAGGAAAAAAGAGAAGAATAATGATAGACTGTGGGACGCCAGTGAACACCAAATTCTCACATTTACACCTAAAAAAGTTAGATCAGTAATGTAGGCATACCTCAAGTTAACAGCAATTGAGTCTTCCATTTCTCTGGCAGAATCAAGAAGCCTTTCTGCTTGACCATGACATGATTCACATCTGCAGTCATAAGAAGACAATGAGACAGATGCTTCCAAGTTCCAATAAATAACATAATTACTACAAAATAAAATAAAATAAAATAAAATTGACTTCATTAGATGCTTTCCTAACATAGAACATGTCCGAAATAATTGGTAACATCTTGAAACCTGTCACAGAACTTCACATAAGCTAAACTCTCATCTCAGTATGAAACTAAGAGATGCATCCTGAAGTACAACCATTGTCAATCCCAGAAGGTTTTGTTGACTAAGACTAAGATTCAGAGGCCAACCTAAATTGGAAAAGAATAAAAGTTTGCTCACTGTTCCATATCCTGCTTAAAAGTTAAAATCCTAAAACGACATATTGCAAACGCATGCACAAATATCTATTGAGTTAATTGAGAAACTTTGCAAGACAAACAAATCCTGATCAGTACATAGTTTGTAATGGTTGCTTCCAGAAGTGCCAATACAGCTTTTATCTCCAAGTGCGCCGATGGGTATGACAGCCCATTCTAAACTCATGTCAATCACCAGTCATTCCTACCTAGCTTAAGTCCCATTAAAAGCAATTTCAGTAGGGTGTCTTACTATTTTGTTCATAGTGATAAGCATAAGTGGTAGAGGAAGAGGGTTCAAGCCTCTTAGTAAATGAGGAGAATATTATAAAACTGGAAAATATGACCTGATTTTTTTTATTGAACAACACTGGAAAAATGTAGCTTTACAGGAGCATAATGACACGGGATACAAAAGATATCACGTTTTCTCAGTGCACAGTAAGTGTGATATCAAGATTGCATTAGGGAAGCCGGGGATGTGTAGGAAACTTTAATTGATGCATAGAAGTTTCCAGGGGATAAAGGAGTATCTTGGTTAGTGGAGCTTTCTTAACATCTATGGTCCAGCCTGAGAGTGGTGGTCCGGAGGGGGGGGGGGGGAGGGGGGTATTAGAAAAGTTATTATTTCGTTATTTCGAGATTAGGGGAGGCATGCTCTCAAGTTTATGATTGAAATCCAGCCAAAATTAAATAAGGTTGTTCAGTTTATTAAGAGAAACAATATCCTCCATCTACCTCTCAGTTAGCTATATCCTCTTTAACTCATGAATGTTTCTGTTAGTTAACACCATCAAATGGTTGTCTGTTCGGAAACGGGCCTAAAATATTCACGTGTGGAAACACAACAAAATTCCAGCATAACCTTTCATGCAATGCAAGTACTTGGGGGGCTATGGAATAACCTTTGAAGATAATTTTCCAGAAGCATTTCAATTTCTTCCTCCTCTTCTGCGAAAAACAAATTTCAAGTAGTTATTACATGTGTAATGTCAATCAGCAATTGCCTCCTTCAAATGGCGCTTTACAAAGAGCATGACGAAAAAATCAGCATAGACTTACCCTCAGCAACCTGCTTTTCTAGTGGAACAGAGCACTCCATTTCATCATTATCCTTATTCAGTGTGCAGTTTCTTCCCATGATACAAATACGGCGTATTTCCTCTGAGTCCTCGAGAATATCAAGCAACATTTGTTTGAGTGCTCCTGCTTTTGAACCCAACTCAACCTGCAGTGCAAATAGTCAAACAAATATTGATTTAAAAATCCGGATCACAGGCAGCTGATGGTTAAACAAAATGTACATTATAACAATACCAAAGTTTGCTTGCTCATACGGAGTTCCTCCAAAATGTCTGCTGTTAATCTGTTTGGCAGAACCTCAAGTAAATCTTGAACCTGAGGCAAATGGTGCAAACTTCTTGTTAGAGACAGACAAATGGCAGAAGCACAAAAGAATTTGGTGAGGCAACATGATTTTACTACGTGCACATACTACAATTTTATAATGCTAAAAAACATTGATGCAAATTATTTAACGTGACAATCATAATGCATCCCTTATACGTTCCGGCTATGAGTAACACATAAATACACTTTTCTCTTTACCAAGGAAATATAGAGCATATAGTTTATATGTAGTTGAAGAATCTCTTTTCTCAATTTTAACAGAAAAATCTTCATCTTTTACTGATCCATAGAGATTTATATAGAAGATCATAGACTTGTTTCATCATTGTACTTGATTCAAAAATTGGAATGTATTCCAACTTTGATTTGGAAGATGCTTTGCATGGGCATACACCTTCTTCACTTTTATCATAGTCGTCTTCACTAGTCAACTCTTTATGATGGCCTCGTTTTATAATTATCATGGGAAGATGACAGGATCTCGTAAGACTTTCACTTTTTTTGGAAAAAAAAATAAAAAATCTTGATGATTGAGAATCCAATGAGTTAACAAACATTCTAGAGTTGATCTATTTCTCCATCACGAATTCCCGATAAGTGGATGTGCGGTTGTGGGTTATGCTCTCCTAGATCTTTCATGCTCTACCAACTTACTTTTCAACTTTGTCAAAAGAATTTCGTTTGAGCCTTAATGCCAAGCGGCTTGCAACAGAGGCTCAGGTCATATCACTCTATCTCACAACAGAAATATTTTTTCCTATTATAGATGTGAGTTCTTGTACCATGCTTTTGGTCATTATGAAGAGATGGATGCATAGTTTTTGGATTTAGATTATATTTTCGTATTGTTACTTCCTTTGTCCTATTTGTAGAGCAAAGCATTGTCATAGTGCGCGTAACAAAATGGTTGAAAAGCCATTAACTTCCTAAAATGTGTATATCAATTTGTGGCTTCAATTTGACATGCTTTGTTTGTCCACAAACTCACAGGTTGTACAAAAGTTGTTATTCTAAAGAAAGATTCCTGAAAAGGGAACATATCACTACAATTTGGACAAATAATGAGGAAAGTACCACTGCAACTGGGACGGATGAAGAATTTTAGGAGCATCTGGAAAACTGTTATGCCAAAATTTGAAGGTGTGGTCAAGGATAAAGTGGTGTATTTCGCTTCTTTATGGTCTTTGGTAATAGTTGCTTTTTGTGGAGCTGATACTTTTCATTTGTGTAAGAACAGAACTATGTTCTAACGTGGTGCTTTGGCTGCATAACAATCAACTAACAATAATATAGCGCAGAGATTATCGACCTAAATCATTAATGGTCTTAGGATTTGAACAAGCCAAAGGCTTCAGGGATTAAACCCACACGATGCAAAAGCAAACTTATTTTTATTAATTAATGTCTAATTTTCGGATTACAACTTTAGGGCCTTTTTAAAGCACCCATAAAACTTGGAAAACAAGAAATAACATCCTAATATAAAGCCTAACCTATATGGTAACCTAATAGAAGTCAAAAACTAATAAATCTTGCCTAAGTCTACTCTAAAACCTCATATAATCAACTTATTAAAATTAAATCCGAAAATACAAATAAACTAAGAAAATAATTAATATTCCGTTCTACATCATTTAGTTCTTTCTATGTTTAATCTTGTGTGGGCTATAAAAATTAGTAGGTTAACCTATAATAGAGGGACCAAAAATGTATATCATTATATCTAATGTTCATGCGAGCAAAGTCAGAATATATGCAATGCTTATGATTACACTGGACGCCAAGTGAGTTGAGAGGAAATTGTGTAAATATATTAACCAATAATTAAGATAAACTTAACCAATAATGATTCAAAAGGTTGATATTTAGATGTGGTGGATTAGAGCAGCATGATGTAGAACTTATTTTGAAATAATTTACTTGCAAAGTATTTTAAGCCACTTTCAACATACTGGTACTTGATATATATTGATAAAAGATGCCACAGCGGCAAAGGAACAAAAGGTCCAAAACAGCACAGGTGGTTGGTCAACCCAGTTCTCTTCCTGAAGCCTCTATATTTTTAATACCAAGACCTTAGTAACATAAACTCACTTTTAGAAAGTCCATCTTTTTCTTCCAAGACCTTAGCAAAATATGGTTTTAAAACAAACTAACCAAGTAAAATAAACAAAAAAATAAATTTACTCACTATGTTGTCTTACTCACACGTGGTTCTAAATCCATCAGTGTCCTCTCAAATCGCTGTATACGTGAATGTAAGGCAGCTTCCACAACCTGAAGTTCCAGAATAAGTTTCTAACTCAGCAACTCCAGAATGTAGGAATATAAATGAAGTTCAGATATGAATAATGTTACATAGCCAATCTGCGTGGATGGTTTTTAAGACCAACAAGCATGAAAAGCAACAGCTTTATGAACCCTTGATTAAACTATTTCACAAGAAGAGCAGCTACAATACGCAATAAGGGGAATATTTTCTTGATGCATTACTAGACATCAATTATACATATTTCGAATTAGAAGTGCTATAGGTAAATCCAGACAGCATGGACCAGTTTTATGGGCTTAACAAGTACTCCCTCCGTCTTTTTAGTTTGTTCGCACTTCGACAAAAACACGGGTTTTAAGGAAAATTGATTAATATTAGTAGTTGAGTGGGTGTTGTGAGTATGAAAAGTATGATGGGATATGTGAGTGGAGTTGGAATTGTGAGTGGGATACTTGTTGTGAGTATGACAAGTGGGTTCCATTGAAAAAAGAATGATATTAACTTTCCATTTTGGGAGTGTGAACAATTAAATGGGACACCCAAAATGGCAAAAAATGAACAAACTAAAAAACGGAAGGAGTATGCAATTTCTGTACTGCTACACACATTTTGTTTTGTTTTTACCAGCTCCAAAACAGTGTGTTAACTGTAATCAATGATCATATATATTGGGAAAAACAAGAGTCTGGAAGAACTACAAATAGGTGTTCCACTATGCAGTGATTTTGGTAATAACTGCTATTTATTAAAGAAAAACATATAACCACCTAGAGAAAAAGAATCAACAAAGAATAAAAGTCCTATCTACAGAAAATTCCAGGTTAAACACGTGAAAAACATATGTAACCTAGTAATAACTCTCCTCTGGGGGACAAAAAACTAAATCTCGAGCACAACTTTCTGAAGAGGGGCAAATGTTCATGATCTCAAAAAAGCTGGTTATGAGAGGGAATACATCAAACAGGGCATCATCATGGGGCGAAAACTGTTGGAGAAAAATACAAGAACGATGGTAACAGAAATAAAACACGAACACAAAGATTTACGTGGTTCACCAACTTGGAAACGTCCACGGGCGGAGGGAGAATATATTACTTTCAATGGTGATTACGAAACACAATCTCTCTAATCTAGTTGCACAAATTATTAAGTCTAATAATTCCGTCAACCTAAATCCTCTATCTCTACTTGTAACTCTTAAAGATGAGTGACTCGTTGTAAGATATGCTAGGGGAGAGGTTAGTATTTATAGTCATAAATACCAAAACCCTAGGGAAGAAGGAATCCTATTTCTTTGTGAGCAAAGTAACTTGATTCTCATTAGGAAACTATTTTTCTAATTCTTGAATAACTCTTTATACCAAATAGATTGCCAATTAATTAGGACACGAGGAGTCCGGGTGTTGCTATACACACCCGTAAAATTTCCGAATACACCCGTAGTCTCATTATTTTCATAAATACCATTCAGAAAATGTCCATGTTAACCTTTCATATTATACACTACCCTTGTCTTCTTCCTCTCTTTCATTCAATTTCCACCATGACTTCCGGCCACCGCTTCCATAATTTCAGGCCAACATTCATTAATTCCGGCCAACTACATTTAAGTATTTGATCAATGCTTGATGGACATTTTTTACTCTTCCCCAATTCTCAACTCTTCTTCAATCTCTCTCTCTCTCTCTCACTCTCACTGTATAGTTCAAAAAAGCAAAAAATAAAAAATAAAAAAATAAAAAAATCTATCTCTCTCTCTCTCTCTGCACGTCACTTACCCCACTCTCCCTTCCCCCAAACATTCTTGTTCAGCCCCTCTTCCTCTTCCTACATTTCCAGCAACACATCCCGGTAGAATCTGGAAGTGAAGACGAATTCCAGCGTCATTCCCAACCCCACCCCCAGATCTGATATTCTCACTTACTTTCAAGCTCAGCAGATTTGGAGGTTAGAAGACTATGGTGAGTGGCCAGAAGGCCTGGAATTTATGGAGAAGAGAGATCTATTTTGGGAAGAAGATGATGTTGGCCGGAAATAATGGAGGTGAGTGGCCGGAAATAATGGTGGAAATGAAATGAAAGAGAGGAAGAAGACATGGGTAGTGTATAATATGAAAGGCTAATATGGACATTTTCCGACTGGTATTCTTGAAAATAATGAGACTACGGGTGTATTCAGAAATTTTACGGGTGTGTATAGCAACACCCGAGTCCTAAATAAGACTAACCAAAGAAGAAAAAAAACCCAAGCACGTCACATAAGTCAACCATGCCAAAACTGGGCTTCGGCCCATATGCCAAACACCACTGTCATGCGCCTGTTTCTTAAGCTTGCACGGCGAGGCCTTTCTTATGCTCAGCCGAGCATGTCCTCCTCCACTCGTGCTGAAGCAATCCTCACGAATTGGCACTCGTTCTGGGCTGTGGTCCGACTCGGACTCCAGAGTCCAAGTCGCTCTTGATCAGTTTCTTCCTTTCTTTCTCAATTCTAATCCCCGAAATTGCTACGGACATATCCTCAATCAAATGTCATCGATTCAAAGGCATATTCCCAACAAAAAATGGATAGAAAGTTGTCAGAGTGTTGGGATGAGATCACGACAATGTTTGGGCATGGTGTAACATCACGACACCATCTTCCACAAGAACATCCAATCATATTGATGCAGCGACAATTTTTTTTAAGTGAAGCTAATAAAAAAGAAAATGGGAGAGAGGGAGAGAGGGAGAGAAGAATCACAGAAACAGGTATCACTGAAAATTTCCTCCCTGATTGGGAATGTCAAGAAATGAGCATGCACGTAAGGTAGCCATATGATAAAAATTGGTATCAAGGAGAAACTATTTTGTCTAGTTGGTTCAGTAGAACTACCAACTAAGATCACCAAAGGAGTGTGCTATTAAAGTTGATGATACCATCCGCTGTGTTTCCAGAGATTACCAAATTGTACAAAATCAAATGTGAAAGTTCCTTAATGAAGAGGCATCTGTAGTTTGAAATATATCCCTAGGGAAAACAAGTTTGTGAGAGGATTTACAGGCCGAACATCTGTCAACAATACCGAGTTCATACAGTGACCAAAGTAGATGCAGATTAAGAACTCTATTCAGCATGACATCGTCAACTTGAGGTATAACGTAACTTGACTCCTTATGTAATAGCGGAAAGAACAAGTACAGAGCACAATACTAACCTCAAGCTCAAAAGGCATTGATGGACATCCACTCATACCTTTAGGGTTCAGGCGAGGCAACAATGCATCAATGAAAGCTTTTCCTCCTTTACTACAATGTTCAGCAAGGAAACAAAAAAAAATATCAGTTCATTAATAATGTTTTATCTTCCTAACAATAGTCAGTACCGTGCTAAATTTTAAATCAGGGAGCAAAGAAAGATAAACAAATGAAATGTTATACTTTGCAGGAAAAGGGGAAGATTACCGATTGAAATTGAATATAAAGACACTCTCTTGCATTACTATTGCACGTAGTGAGCCCAAATTTAATAGGATGGCATTCTCACGAACCTATGACAGGAATAATAAAAATACATTAACGTAATTCACAGATGACAATGTAAACATACATCAAACTGATTCTGATAAACCTCGTACGAGTTAAAGATTAACAGCCACATGGAGCACAGACATCAACAGTTTCAGGTGACACTAACTCTTTTCTTTTCAGGTAGCATCACTATGGGAAATGATACGGGCCTAACTAGGTAAAGGACGGTATGATGCAGGAGGCTCCCGCTATCCTGCCATTTCTGCAGACTGGGAGGGGCCTAATGTATGCAGCTTACCCCTATATGACTGTTTTCATAGTTAGTCAAGTCCGAACATACCACTGCAATAATGGTAATTATTATTATATTTAAAAAGTAGATTGAAATAAAAGAGAAAATTAGCATTTCTTTTTCTAAGAAAAGTTCACATATGATATGTTCAGCAGTATTAAACCACAGAATGCCTAAGAAGGATTAGTTATGCAAGATTGAGGCAACTGAACATGTAGTAAGTAGTTCCTTGAATAAGATTCATATTTCTGTATAAAAAATGAGGCACAACACCCTCCCCACCCCACCCCACCCCCCAAAAAAAAATGCAGAATGTAATTAAGACTAAATTACAAATTATTACAGCAGAGATAAAATATGCTGTAAAAATGAGTTGAGTTCAAATGAATAACGAGATGTTCATTGCATACAAACAATTCTAGTAATGAAGGAAAACAAAATACCAACTATCACTAGCATAAGTAGATGCCATACCAGCAAGGAAGGCATTGTATTTGTCAGCCACAGTGCTGGATCAACACTGCGGATATCGCGAGGCCGAAGACCTGTTATTGGAAATCTAAATCAACATAAATAACAGAAAGCATGAAGAGACGTAAATTATTTTATTATCTTTGCCCTTATTGCAAGTAACCCATAAATGGGATCACGAAGGTGGAATAAGAGCATCATGAATGCAAAACCATATATTCCCTCCGTCCCAGACAAAGTGAGATTTTTAATCAAACTTGATTACACTTTGACTAATAATTTAAATAAAAATAATTATCATATTTAATATCTGAAAATTGTTATTGAAAATATTATGAATCATGATACAATAACAATTTTTAAATTTTCATTACGACCATTATTTATTCTTCAAATAAATTGTCAAAGTGCAATCAAGTTGACCAAAAGTCTCACTTTGTCTGGGACGGAGGGAGTATAGGTATAAGTATATAAACACCGAAACGCTTACACATCCATAGGATGCACATGCATACACAAGGGAACAAGAATTTTTAGTATGGGTGATCAAGACTAAAGTTTCCAGTAAACAGGATTCACAATGAAATGCTGCAGAATATACACAAGCATTATCAGAAATAATAATAATGCACACAATTATGGCATTCCAACAACTGGAAAAGAGCAAAAACTTCGGCATACATAGAATTGTTGTTAATCTAAAAACTTACGCCTTTAGCCCAATGGTAACTTTTTGACCTAATTATTTGACATCAAAACAAGTCATGCTCATGCCTTTAGTTGACCAATGGTGGTGTTAAGCATCATGCCTGGGTTGACCAATGGTGGAGTTAAGCATCATGCCTGGGTTGAAGGTCATGGGGTCAAATCAGCACGGATCAAGTGGGTTCCAATCCTTAGCGGCATATGTTGGAGCAGGCTTGGGTGTGACTAGGCTAAGTCCTAGCTCAATTTGTGCTGCTATTTAGGCTAACAAGTGCTTGATTCCCCAAAAGTAGAAGTATTGGGACATTGTTGCACCTTTGCTTGGAAGGTTCGAGTTAGCATAAGTGGCTCACTCAACACAGTGAAGCCAGTTGGAAGAATAAAAACTTAACTACCATAACATTAACTAAACTAAACACCATATAATAATAACAATAAAATAAATCTCAAGAAAATTTCACGTACCACTTGATTTCAATAAATGCCGTCTGTTAATTTTCCTGGTGGACACATTCCCATTTAAACTAACTTCCACAACCTTTCAAAGGAAAATAAAATACATATAAGAAAGAAATATTGAAAGTGAGGTAAAATAACAATAGCTATAACTAATTTGGAACGCTGAAGCTTTGATTTATAAGAAACCAAAAGTATTACCATTGAAAGCCTCACCTGATATTTCAGAATACTCCTTATGAACAATAAAATATGAATTCATTCCATATGAAGCCAATCTTCAAGCATATTGCTATTGGTAATTTGGTATCATATGATAATGTTTCCATCTATAAAAATCATAGGGAGATGAATTTGTGTGATACTTGCTCTTTCTTCCTAGTCAATGCAATATCCATTTATTATTTCCTCAAGGCCTTATAATATGTTTCTAGCTGTTTGAGTCACCATGCTGTATAAACGGTTGGCCTTTTACCATTAGGGTGTGTTCATGGAGAAGAAAACTTGATTATGCCCTTCATCTCACAAATGTTTTTTTTTGGACGCTTCTTCATATGCATAGTGTTCAAAGAACATGGAACTGATCTTTATTATTGGTTTCCACATGTATAGACAAGGCTTAAACATTTACAGACTTAATCTAATGGTTATATCTGTAACAATTGTTATAGATAGAGTCCAAAAATTAAACTAACACATCATTTTGAATCATATGCCCTTCATCTCACAAATGATTATGCATCCAAATAATCATCATTTGAGGCAAATATTACATTCTTCAAGTTCATTCGGTGATGCATAATACTTTATACACAAACCACGGAACATGTAGCTTCTCATGTACAGCAAAAAGGAGCAACATTACACTCTATGCATCGTCTTGTATAGTATAATCATTAATGCATGCAATGGTGTGATATTCTAGAACATTTCAACAACTTAATGCTTTTCTCCATGCCCTCCTTCCAATCCAAAATATGTGATACATATTCCCTTTTGGGATGATCCAAAATAAGTGATTACTTTGTCTTTTTTTTTTTTTTTTTTTTCTTTTCCTTTTGTATTTTGAATGTTAAGAGTCACGTCCACAACTATTCTAGAGGCAGACTTGTAAAGCATGTGTATCTACTAGTTTTTTCAATGCTATTGAAAGTTTGAAACCAATTAAGCAATCCCTCAACCAAAATAATCATTAAATATGTGGAAAACATACCTCGTAAACAGGTTCACGAATTCCAAGGGATATAGAATCAGATGAAGAGCTCACAGCCCTCTGCAGACCACCGCTGGGATATTCTTCACGAATCGGCTCCTCCACCTCAGGCCGTCCCCGGAATTGAACCTTCACGCCCGGCCGATCAGAATTATCATCGTCACTCTCGCCGTCTAGAATCTCCGACTCCGTCGATTTGGTAACGCAATCAACTCTACTATTACGCGAAAGCTTCAACGAAATTGGGAATAGATAACTCCTACTCTTCTGCTGGAAGGACGGCCACTGAGACCGGAGAAAGGCGTAGCCGGTGAAAACAATGCAAGGAGACGACGGCGAATGTACCGGTGACCGGAGAGTTGGTGATGGTGATGAAGCGATTGGAGGTGTTGTTGTCGCCATTTTATCGGAGTTTGAGCGTCAATGGAGATCATGTGATCGAATCGGATTAAGGTAAATGTGTGTATATATAGAGTAGAGATATATGAAGTGTGTATATATACGTACTGGAGGTTGGTGGTGTTCGTTCGTCCACACATCATTTCCCACACAATCTCGTTATTTGCGGTTGCTGTGAAAAGTTTGTAGAAATGACATTTTATGCCCGGCCAATTGCAATTTGGTTACATGAGTTTTACAAAATTTTGCAATTAGTTACCAGGTTTATTAAATTTGTGATTGGGTTCCTGAGTTTGCTGAACCGGAGCAATCAGGTGTAAATCCCGTTAGTCAGTTAAGAAACTAACAAAATCCCACCCTGTGCCATTCACGTGTCTTTTAAACAAGGGTAAAAATGTCACATAGGTTTGTCAAAGTTGCCCCTCACTCGTTGACCGATCGTAACCCAAACCGATCTGGTTATGCACGGCGCCCAAATTGAACAGCACGGCGGCCTTCTCCAAGTGAATGTTCTGCTGCGACACCGACGATGATGAGGTCGCGCGGAGTTGCCATGATCGTCAACAAATACAAGCTTCGTAGCAAGTCCTTAGATTTCCAGAGCAACCCCACTTCGGTCAGTCAAGGGTTCAGCTTCCGGCGGCACACAGCTCGAGTCCAACTCCGGCAGAAAAATGGAACTGGACTGATGATACGTATAATAACGTGAAATAGATTTCACGTTATTATACGGCGACTTCGAAGCATTTCGTTCGCTTTCTTCAACGGACACTAATAGCACCCAACTAGGGTTTGGGTTTCTCGATTCCCCAGAAAGCCCTCTCCCTCCGCCGCCTCCTTCCGTTGAAGTACTCCCTTCACATGTATCATCTCTTCACAGTAATTAGGTCTGAATTTACCTTTTGGAGAAGAATAATTGTCATGGAACTTGACTGATGATACGTATAATAACGTGAAATAGGTTTCATCATCTGTAAAAAATACAGTGGAGCCTGTGAATTTGGATGGACTCACTTTACTCAAGGTAACTGTTGAATTAATCCTAATCCATTTTGTGGAATTGGAATTTCAAATCTGACTTCTGAACTATTGATTCAATCTTCTCTACCTCGATATTTACACTATTTTTCATCATTTTTTGCTCCTAATTGTATCGGTTTATTGTCGATTTGTGTTTTTGGTTTCTGATTTTGGTAGATTTAGGTTGGAAGTAGAAGGGGATCTGGGTTGGAAGTAGTTTTGTGTGTTTTTTTTTTTTTTTTTTTTTAATTTGTTAATATGTAATGTGCCTCTTTTACCCACTCAACTCTTGGCGAAATGACGTATATGCCCCTTAAGATATCACGTGTGTTGCACATGATGTCCATTTTATTAGTTTCTTAACTGACTAACGGGATTTACACCTGATTGCTCCGGTTCAGCAAACTTAGGAACCCAATCGCAACTTTGACAAACCTGGTAACCAATTGCAAAATTTTGTAAAACTCAGGTAACCAAATTGCAATTGGCCCTTTTATGCCCTTGTAGTTATCATTGCTAACCGGATAATACACCAGAAAATACCTAGTCGGTCTTGCGAAAAATGCGTTTTACACTAAGCTATGGAAAAACGTATTTTTCACAAATGTTTTCTCTAATATTATCATGTGTCTGTTCTCATTTTACACTTATAAATATTTAAGCATGCACAATTATACACTTAAACAGGCGCTTTAGAGCTAGTGTTATGATGGTCGGTTGTAGTGTTGAAAAGTGTCTTAGTGTTAAAAAGTGCTTCCTATAGTGTTGAAAAATACCTTACATTCTCAACAAGTGGCTAGTGAGTTTTTGAAAGTTTCAAAACATGTGCCTGCTCTAGTATTAAAAACTGACTCCTGTACTATTGAAAACTGTCTTCTTTAGTGTAAAAAAGTGCATGGTAAGTTTTTGTAAGTGCCAAGTGAGTTTTTCTAAGTTCTAAAACAAGTGCATGTCCTAGTATTAAAAAGTGTCTCCTGTAGTATTACAAAATGCCTCCTACAGTGTAAAAAAATGTCTGGTGAGTTTTCGTAAGTTCCACTTATTTGCAAAAATGTCATCGCATCTTTTAATAACGTTCCGTTTATTTACAATAATGCCACTCCGCATATAGAAAACACGTTTTACACTAAGACGCATATAAAACGCGTTTTTTCTAAGATTTTTTTGGAAAATACCCAGTATTTCATTAATTAGGTAGCAATCACTTGATATTAAACATTTTACTATATCTGTAAAAATCATGTATATTCAATAATGCCCCTCCTTCACCTTAACTCAATTCTCAAGCACACCTTAGCGGCTTTCGTGTCCATTGCAAACCTCCATATCACCAGTCTTCTTCTCTCTTTTTCCCTAGCATCCTCAGTCGACTCTTCCCTCCAGCATTTCTCCATTTTTTTCGACATTACGCCATTATTTCCGACTAACAGTTATGAAAAAAAAAATAAAAAAATTCAACATTGGCCATTGAAAAAAATAACGTAACTTAAGGTATTTTAGTCATGGTGGACCGAACAACTATGAGTAGTGTTTGACCATGTTGGGCCGAGCACCATAAAGGGTGTTCGGTAGGTATCAACCAAATGCACCTGGTGGTGTTGGGTGAACCATGACCAAACACCTTGAACACTTCAAATTTGTTGAAAAAGGAAGATGTGTTCGTGTGCTTCATGGCTACAGTGTGCTTGTGCGTGAGTTTGTGCGCGTTTATAAGAGGAGGAAGGATAGCAATCAATGGACGTGAAGTTGGAAGGTAAAAGAAATTTTGTTAGCTGTAGATAAAGAGGGGATGGAGGGGCAGGGTTTCCATGAAGGAGGCTTGTGGGGGTGAGGATTAGGGTTTTACATAAGTGGATGAGAGATATAGACGACAAAGGGTTGGGACAGGTTAGGCACTTTCCAAACCCGCTTCTACTTGAAACTCAGAGAATCCGAATCCACGCAATCACGGTCATGTCAAAACCCAAACCCACACGATCTAACCCATCTAATTACTATTTATATGCAACATTGCTATATTTTTTATTCTTTCATCTTTAAATCATTTTTTTTTACGATGTCCACATTATTAAGAGGCGATGAGAGAGATCGAACTCTAACGCTCACCGAATGTGAGGTTTGACTTTACCAATGAGCCACTCTTTCGAGGACTTCATCTTTAAAGCATATAAACACTTAAAATCTTATATATATATATATATATATATATATATATATATATACAAAATTTTATGCGGGTTTAGGTCAACCAGAACGGATTATTGGTTTAGGTCAACTAGACCAGATTAATAATAATTTTAAACCTACCTAGTTTTGAAAAAACCTTCACAGAGACCCTTCTTACCATGAGGAGGGAGTCATTTCGAATTTAAAAGGGGTTCAAGTTATTTTGCCACCTTAAGGAAGAAGAGAGGGATGATGGGTGTATAAGGGAAGAGAGGGATGATGGGTATCCGAAGAAAATTGGGTATTTACATTTAGTAAAGAGCAATGATAGGGGCACAAAACAAAATCACAAAATCACGCTCACAAAATATGAGGTGGCGATATTTTATTGGTTGTAGGGATAGTGAACCCGCCACACTCTAATTAAAAACACCAATAAAATCACTACACGTGAGTGAGATTTTGTGAATTTTTTGTGCCCGGTATTATTCTTTAGTAAAAGCACATTTTTACCCGTATACAGTATACTTAGAAGATTTATGGGTGCAAATAGCAATTCACGAAAACGGGTTGTGAATAGCAGTGTAGAGCAGAAGCAGCACTCAACACACGAGGCGAAAATGTCGATACCAACAGAAACAGCAGCAGCGGACGACGACCATCAAGAATCGGAATGGGAGATTCAGCCACCGCCATCCTCCGCTCACCACCCTTCTGCTCCCGCTCATGAGGTCTCTCCAACCATTTTTACACACACACACACACACACACACCTGCTTATGTACATGTGTCTGTTCGTGCTTGCCCAATGTCTGAATGAATACTATTTGGTGGAATTACTGCTTATTCCGTTGAATATTTACACGATTTTGTGTTCTGCAGTGTGAAATTTCAATTCAATTAGCGCCTCTATCTCTCTGTGTATTGGGGGAGGACTGAGGATTGTTTCTAAACCGATTGCTCTCCATACTAAATTGATGACTTCCTATTTTTGATAGTCCATGTGAGGAATAAGCTCAGGGTTATATAAGCAACACCCTCGAACTGTTTCCTAACTTTGCCGTCTTGTGTACTAGGTTTAAACTTAGTTTGAGTTAGGAACTTTTGTTGTGGGATATTTTTTGGTGGAATTGAGCGAAATTTTAAATTGTATTGATGGATAATTAATTTTTATTTTTGTAAATCATGCTATAATTTCAGAATAGCAGAATAAGAGAGTAGGATAAAGTTTTGGACAGAACTCACAATCAAATGATTTTGGTGTTAGAAAATGAGTGTTAAGAGTGAATAAGAATTTGGTTTTCTTATTAGACCCATAGTGGGTTAGAAGGAATTATTTACCTTTTAAATCGTGGGTTGTTACAAAAAAATAAAATAAAAATCTGGGTTAATTCTCATGTTGAATTACCCTTTATTCTGAGATTGAGTTCTCTAGCATATACATGTAGTTTGTATACTTGTTGATTTGAGTTTCTATATTATAGCTTCTTTTTTTTCGTGGTGTGCAGTTATTTGACATCTCAACCACAGTCGACCCCAGTTATATTATATCTTTGATAAGGAAGCTTCTACCACCAGGTGCGAATGCTAATACCAAGTCTGAAAACGCTGATACTTGTGATTCCTCCGGGCAAGGATCAAAATCCGTTGAAGCAAAAGAAAATTTGTTGTCGCTTTCTCAAAAAGATAATCTGAACCCTCAAACTGATGAATCTGAAGCAATGGACACTGCCAATGAATTTAGTGATGCAGATGGTTTAGAAGGAAGAGATGATGGGTCTAACCATAAAGAGAACATTGCCGGTCCACCGGTTGGAGAAGATTCATGGGAAGAGTATGGATGCATTTTGTGGGATCTCGCGGCAAGCAGGACACACGCTGAACTAATGGTACATGATTGTTTCATTTTACATAGCCTTTTCTTCTCCCTGCTTGGAGTTTCGATTGAATGTTATAGAGCATACGTCATAGACAGCTCAATGTCATATCCAACGACCAGGATTGTGTTTTTGGAGGCTGATGTGGGTGGGAGAGAAATTGAAGAGAAAGGGGGTCATGTAAAGATCATCCCTGCATGTAGTGATATACAGGGGGATGTAGGTAAGATCGCTAGGGTGAGACGATAAGAATATTGAAGATATCCGTTAAAAGATTCTGGTCCTTTGAAATTGGTGCATTGGTGTTAAATAAATGGCGCATTCTTTTTTCTAGACAGTCTTCACATTAGACTCGAGCACATTGAAGTTGACCTATAACTTTCTGGGATATATAAAGTGACACATAATCCTGTATAAAGTTCTTGGTAATGCTTAATCTGCCAGCAGCTATTTTCCAGGTTTGAGGGTAGCTTTTATATGGATGACTTTCCTTTAGCATCAAAATCTATATGGTGGTCCAGTGTGATTAATCAACCAAGTGATATGTAGCATGCATGCATGTACCCCAGAATCTGACTGACTACAGTATGCCGGGTTCATCTTAAGATGTTCGCTTGTTGAAAATATTGAAACTTATTGCCATTATGGTTGCTTGCAAGGCTTTGTTAGTAATTTTCGAACTACTTATCAATCTATATTGTCAGTGTAAAGAACCTTTTAAGACGCAAAAAACATATTAAGAAGTTAGAATATTTCAAAATTTCACCAATGAACCAAAGAATGGAATAAATGCAGTACGGTACATGGACCAGAATGTTATATTTCTCTAAGGGACATGCGATGCATGAGTCAGTACTGACTGTTGTTGTTTACATGTAATCACTTTTGTGATAGAACTTTACTGTTTCCATTGCTGATACTTGGTAAGTGCTGCTGCATTTTATGCGAATGTAACAAGATTGTGTAAACTTGTATGTAGGTTCAAAACCTGATTCTTGAAGTCCTTTTTGCAAGTCTAACAGTTCCACAATCTCATCGTGTCACAGTAAGTTACATTTCAATGGTATCTAATTGTTTCATTTGCTTTGTTGTCGCAATTAATTTATTTCTTTGCCTTATTTTCAGAGATATCAGCTGACTGACTGTGGTTCTTAAATTATATTACCCACTAAAGTGGTTCACTATAATGTTATTTGTTCTCTTTACTTCAGGAAATTAGTCTCGGAATAATGGGAAATCTTGCTTGTCATGAAGTTTTAAGAAAAGATATTGAAAATACAAAGGGATTGGTTGAAATAATTGTGGATCAGTTGTTTACAGACGATACCGCTTGCCTCTGCGAAGCCTTCCGGTAATATGTAGTTGCAGAATCTGAACTTTCCACTTGACTGTTGATATCAAATATTTTGTGACAACATCTTTGCTGCTTTTCAACTCCAGTAACTTTGTTTATTTTTTTCCCCTCAGAGATATGATGAACCCATTGTTCTATTTTGCTACAGTTGTTTCCTGGTCTATCCATTATTCTCTCCATTATTATAGGGTGTACTGGTGATATTATTGATCATTACTCACAATAGATAACATTTGCATTGTGCGGAAGAGCAGAAATTGTACTGTTTCTTTTTCGATAAATAAATACCCCCTCCGTCTTTTTAGTTTGTTCACACTTTGAACAAAGCACGGGTTTTAAGAAAAAGTGTTTAATATTAGTAGTTGAGTGGGTGTTGTGAGTATGAAAAGTGTGATGTGATATGTGAGTGTGGGGTTGGAATTGTGAGTGGGATAGTTATTGTGAGTATGACAAGTGAGTTTCATTGAATAAAGAATAATATAAACTTTCCTTTTTAGGTGTGTGAACAATCAAATGAGACCCCCAAAATGGCAAAAAGTGACAGACTAAAAAGACGGAGGGAGTATGTATTAGAGAAAACCAAGGAGGCGCATCCGATATTATAGTCAATACAATGACGGTTGTCCCCAGTAATTGAAAGCCTTTCTATCATATATATACTGGAAGCTCAATATCCAACTCGCAACAGAAGGTCTTACTGAAAAGTCACAAAAGTGTCCGCGTATGGATAACAGGCACCTTCCTTTCTCATGAATTTGGTATTTTTAGCCTCCTTCGTAGTTTTTTTTTTGGGGGGGGGGGGGGGGGGGTGGGGGGAAGAACTTACCCTATCAAAGGAACTCTTCTTATATGTCTGGATGCAATAAGACAGACATAAACGCATATTGGTTTCTGAGTTCTTCTCAGAAGTCGGAAGCCAATTCGATTTATGACCTCCATGATATACTTTCCTGAACTAATGCTTTTAAAGCTTATCAGTCATCATACCAAAAAAGTAAACTCTCTTTATTTATCTGCTCACAACAAAATGAAAAAAGAAGGATGGCCAACTGCGTGAGGCTCCCGTGATTGGGGTTGGGGGAGGTCCAGTGTACAGTCATACCCCTGCAAGTAGAGAGACTTGTTTACGCATTCTGAACCTATGACCTCCAAGTCAAAGGTGGAGCAACCTTACTGTTGAGCCAAAAATAATAAAATCCTCAATCTTTTAGTCCAGTTCACATGAGTTTCTCTTGGTTTTAGGTATAATCAGACACCGGGTTTTCAGTGAAAATGATTGCTTAATCATAGACAAAAAACTCCACCGTTAAATCCCAGGGCTCAACCCTGGACAGGCGGTGCCATGCAAGTGGTGTTTCCATTGAAACCCAATCTTGAGTGAAATAAAAACCAGACTTCTCTTTTGATTCTGCTTTGGGTCTTTTTCGGGCGTGCTTCTTTTAGAGGTCTGGGAGATTGGAGTTCTCTCAATTTTTATTTTTTTGTTTGTATAAGCCACTGACTTTTACCGGTTATTTATGACGTTTATGGACCTTCTCGCCCTCACGCCATTCGGTTTTCTCCTTTTATCTAATCTAATTCTCTTTTCCTATAAAGAATAAAAATTTAAAAGTTGGGGTTGTAATTTTCCTGGATATATGCAGATTAAAATGTACTTAGTTGTCCTATGTTTCAGAATTAATCTTACTCTTATATATTTTAATTTATAATTGATAACAACTAAAGATTGTAAATTCTGATATATGTGATATTCTTTGCATTGCCACTTACACCGACTATTCTATATGGTTTACTTTCTCTCTGATTTGGTTAGTGTTTTTTCATAGGTTGTTAAAGTTATGTATTCAAGGTAGCGAAGGTATTACGTGGGCTGAAGCGCTGAAACCTGAACCAGTTCTTTCCCGTATTTTATGGGTTACAGAAAACACCTTGAACCCACAGCTTATAGAAAAGGTAGCAAATAATACCTTGGTTTATGTCGTTCAGACTCAGTTTTGTTGTTCCACACTGGTACTTGCTTATTTGTATGCATGACCTCTATGGCATTTACTTTGTAGTTTGGCATGAGAGGTTTGGTTTATAACTGTTTCCCAATAGAACCTTGCATCTGGCTGTTTAACAGAACTTCGTAGTATATGCTTCTTTTCCATTTTTATCATTACAAATTGGAATTCCTTAAAAACTAGTTTGCCGTATTAACTTCTAAAAGAACTTGATAACTGATGGCGTCTCGAAAGGCCTGGCGGTTCAATTACTCACTCAACGTCTAAATGATTGTCCATTTGTAACTTTGAGGGTAAAAGCCGCCTTTTAAGCACCTATAGTGGCATACATACATAAACGCATAATGATCGCACCATATGACATTACGATTGCAAGTGTAAATTAGAGCATGGTGCTTGACTAGTGAGGGTTTAGTAACTTGACAAAGAAAATGACTTTCCTTTTAGGGGCAAAACTCTTGTAAAATGGACATTCATTTAGGGATGGTTGGAGAAGTAATTTTGTAGGGGTAAATGACAATACGGGTCCAATATTTGAGGGTCGGTGCCACTACAGTCCGATGTTTCGATTTTGTTGATTTAGAGTTTAATATGATACAAAATATTTTCAATCTCGGATTCTCTAACTTCCACTGGATACCACTTCAAAAAATATTCCATTAGATTTGACATGTTAAATACCAGGTATACAGTTTGTGATTCATGTATTATACTTGTGTGATTGGTATGTTATCTACATCTGTGTGGATAACATGCATCTTTCCCTCACGTGCACTCGTCCCCAACGTGCGGTTTGTTATCCGTTGAGTACTTCTCACGATTAGATAAGAGAAAAGTCTTCTTTTCACAATTTGGGATTGCCGAGGGGCAGTAAAAACTCCGGCTACGGTCATTCTCTTGATATCAGTCGCCCATGCTATCTTTTACACAACTGCAGCTCGTCAAAATTTTCTTTACTCGGCAAGAACGATATAAAGAAATTATAGGGCTTTTTTCAAGCCTGTGTCTTAAATTTATGCATCAATTTTATTAGTCGTGGCTGTAACAGTGATTCCATTCCTCTTTCTTATTTGATGATTGTAAATGACAAGATGGTATCTGAAAGTACGGAGCTTTTTCATTGTTGAATATAGCTTATCCCAAGTAGTGGGGAAAAGGTTGAGTTGAACTGAGAATTCATAAATACTAATATCTAAAATGAAATTTCTTTTACGAAGAGTGTAGGTTTACTGTTAGCTGTATTAGAGAGTGAGCAGGAAGTAACCGCTGTTCTTCTTCCAGTTTTGGTGAAGTTGGGTCTTCCAGGCATTCTGATAGATCTCCTGGCTTTTGAGATGAGCAAGTTGATGGGAGAGAGAATATCTGAAAGGTATGCCTTTTTCTGATGTTTTTAACAGCTGACAAGTCAGTTATTTCAAGTGGCGTGCATTGTTGACGTGCAGTTTTATAAATTTGGCCATCATAACACCTTTGTGTGTTTTCTTTTTCATTTTTATGTATATTAGTTATCTTGCTGCTTGGGCATGGATTCAGGTCACTTGAGGCATCTTGCAGTTTCTGACACAGAATCTCTTTCCCTCTATAAAAATTTAGTGCCAATTTTAACCTTTACTTCATCTGGAATGCTCTTATTCAAAATCAGAAATCCTTGCTGTGTATTCTCTTTAATGCATACTCCCCCCGTCCCAGCACAAGTAGGACTTCTTTCCCTTTTAGGCCGTCCCAGAACAATTGAGACTGCCCAAAATGAAAATGTTTTAATATATTTATATTCAACCAACCTCACCATTTAACCCCACTCATTCTCTCTCTTCATTTTCCACCACTCATTTTATTCAACCAACACTACTATTTACCCCACTCATTCTCTCTTCATTTTCTACCACATATTCACTACTTTCTCTTAATTATTGTGCCCACCCCTCTAGTCCTACTTGTGCTGGGACGGAGGGAGTACTTCTTAATGGATAAACAATCAAGATATGCAGGATCTGTCATTGTATTTATTCTGCAGTGTTTAGTTTCTGATTGAAAAAGGGCAGCCCGGTGTACGAAGCGTCCCCGTGTAGCGAGTGTCCGGGGAAGGGTCCCCACCACAAGGGTGAAATGTAAGGCAAACCTTACCCTGCATAAATATGCAAGAGGCTGTTTAGTTTCTGATTAATGAGATAAATTAGTTGCAAGTATGCTGGGTAAGGTTTGACTAACGAACCACCCTAATTCATTAGTTTAAGAACCAGTCCTCCCCTCGTCAACCGTGACTCCACCGATGATCATTGGATACCCAATTCGTCAGCAGGTAAAATTTTGGGTTAGCAATAAAGATTAAGGTTTCATTGTTAAGGGTTTGTAAAACGAAAAATATACGGATTAGGGATAATATAATTTTTGGTGAAATCATGTTAGTCTTTACTAAGAGGGAATTGTTAGTTTCTAAGCCCACTAATGAAGTAGGGACTGCTTCGTTGGTTTTTTTTACTAATGTATGTTAGTTTTTACTAACAGTGTTACCAAATTAATCAAAATGGAAGTCGCTTTTTCGGTTGAGTGGTTTCCCCTAACGAAAACAAGAAAATGGTTAATTGTGGAAGTCAGCTGAAAGTGCAGGGGATGAAAATGACATTAGGCCTTAAAAGTAAGACTCCTAAAAAAAAATTACTCCCTCCGTCCCAGAGTAAGTGTCCACATTTCCTTTTTAGTCTGTCCCAGGGTAAGTGTCGACTTCCTAAAATGGAAAAGAATCTTTACTATTCATCCCACTCATTCTCTCTCATACTTTACTTTTACACTCACAACACCAATCAATTCACTATTCCCTACCCCACTTTCTCTAACCTACCTCACTTTTTATACTCACAACACTTACACCACTTTCACTTTTTCTTACACCACTTCCACTTTTTCTTAATCCCCGTGCAAATGGAAGGGTGGACACTTACTCTGGGACGGAGGGAGTACTCTTTTTTTTTTTTGCTAGAGGAAATAGATGTATGTAAAACTCACCATCCAGCCCAACCCACAACAAAAGAACTGCAACACATTTGATACGCTGGCTAAACCATGACTTTGGAAAAAAGGATATGTCTTGGATAATCATGTTTGATATGACCTGTAATCTGCTAATATCTAAATGCATACAGTCCTGGTGGGTAAAAGGCAGAAGGAACTTTTTGATATTGTGGTATTGATAGACTAGTAGTGGTGTTGTAGTAAGAGAAATACATTATATCTTGCTTTGACATTCATTCCAGCGGTTATCATGGAATCATTATGTCTTTTGTGTTCAAGTTGGGTTCTTAAGTTGTAAATTGACGAGTTATATGGGGTTAAGTCCAATCAGTCAAGTAAACTCTTGGTTTTGTTGTTTGATTATCAGCTACATGCTGTTTCAGGTACGCTGTTCTCGATTTGATTCTTCGGACACTTGAGGCCCTGTCTGTTCTAGATGGTTACTCTATAGAACTTTGCTCTGATAAAAGACTTCTTCAACTGCTTAATGGCCTGATACAACTTCCTGACAAAGTTGAGGTATTTCACAGCTTGACTACACGTGCTTACTCTCTCTCTCCCTCTCTCAGAAGGCAAGCTGTCCTTCCAATGCTAGTGAAGTTGAGTTTAGAAATAGTAACTACCATGCTAAAACCCAAAAGGGACTACACCTTTTAACCACAGAAAATATGGTAATATCAACCATCTTTGATAGCGATTCAACTAGCATAAGCAATGGTGGGATTAGAGATCTCCCATCGTCCCCAACCCTTACCAACCAACATTGGGTTTGTGTAAATGTGGATTGTTAGTTTGTTCTGGCACTGATTTAACCATACTTCATTTGAATACTGCCATTAGATGTGATAGTTAATTTAAGCATTCACATTGCATTGCCAATTCTTTTGTGCAATCTCTATTAGGTTTACTACACCACCACCTACCTGTTTAAGTAGACATCAGCACTCAGCAGATATCCCGTATAATAAGTCTGACAGATTTTGCTACCACTAAATATTTAGCAAATTGACTGAGCAATACTGCATGACTGAAGATGATTTTCGTACTTCTTTACAGTTGAGTTATTATCTTTAGAACCATTCTTGTCAGCAGAACTGAACAAAATTGAAATCTGGTGGCTGGCAGATTATTCTTGTCAGCAGAACTGTACTTCCTCCTCCCCCCCCCCCCCCCCCCCACCACCACCCCCCCAAAAAAAAAAAAAAAAAAAAGAAAGAAAGAAAGAAAGAAAACAGTGGCACTCTTTCCTTCTCTGTTTGTCCCAGTAGAAAAGAGACATCATATGTTTACAAAATATTTTTTGGCTTAATGACTCGTGTGAATTCAACTAAAGAAAGTTCAACAATTGTGGCTACACGATCAATGGACATCATAGAAGTGAATGTGTTTTCGAACATTTTCTTAATTTCCACAATTGTTTAAAGTGTTCCTCTTCTTTTGGGATGACTCCTTTCTTCTTGTTTATATTACATGGTGCAATCATTATAACATTTAATGTCTCTCGGAAACTGAAAAGAGAAGAAAATAGAAGAAAAAGAGAAGCTATATGTCGGACATTCATTTTGGGACGGATGTAGTAATATATTTTTATTGATAAGTATGATGTCAACATCTCTCTTTCTGATTGATGTCTGTTTGAACAATTTTTTAGGATAACCTTGACCTTAAAATACCGTGGGAACAATATCATAAATTCAAATGTCATAAGGAAATGCTATTATGGAATAATTGAACTAGAAAAATGATGAATCAAATCGTAAAACTGGTTTATTGTGACATATCCAGGTCATCCCACTTTTCCACTGCTCTGCAAGTTTGCTGCTTGGTTAAAAATTTGAAGTATGTAAGGGTGAACACCAATAACTGTTTGTTAATTACCTTTTTGGGGTAGGTTGCCAACTCATGCGTTACGGCTGCTGTTCTTCTAGCCAATATCTTGACTGATGCAGATAATCAAGCATTAGAGATAATACAGGGTAATCTCTTATTAATTTAACGAGAGAAATTTGTTACAATTATGATGTCTCTTTTTTCACTCATTTATGCGTTTCAAACCTGTATCAACTTTGTAGTGACACGTAGGATCCATCTAGATTTGGTTTTGGTACAGGGCCTGCTCGATATATTTCCATTTGCTTCGGATGATATTGAAGCTCGAGGTGCAATTTGGAGCACCATTGCTAGAATATTGGTGCATGTTCAAGAAAGTGAGATGAGTCCGTCACGTCTGTGTAAATATGTGTCAGTTCTGACAAGCAAATCAGATCTGATCGAAGAAGAGCTCCTTGATCACCAGTTAAGTGCTGCAAATGAAGATCAAGAGAATTCGACTACTTCTGGCGCTAAACCAAATGCAAGGAGTATAGCTGTATCCTTTTATATGAGCCCGCATTCCTAACAAGTTTCTTACCATTGAGTTAAATAATGCTCCCTCCACTCCACAACGGTTTTCCCACTGCTTGTGTTGTTTGTTTGAATGAACTTTGAACATTAAATTCAGGTTGATTTAATTATCATAAAAAAAAAATCTAAAAAATGTTATTTATAGTATTTATAAGGGTTTATCATAAATAAAATATTAGGTTTTTGAGTAGGATAATTAAATTAATCGATAATTATTGCCCAGAGTTCATTCAAAATTTCAAAAAAACACCAAAAAAAAAATGATGGATGGAGTATGTGATATACTCCATTTTAGTTTGTCTCGGAGCTTTGATTTTGTTTTTGTTACTATCTTCATTATTGTATCTCTTTTCTCTTAACCTTTCATCACAGCTGGGAAGAATTCACAAAATTTTGACGGCGTGGATGAACTTGAAGGATCAATATAAGGGGTCGGAGGAGGAAGATGCTGTAAATGAGAGAGATGTTGAAAGATTAAAGGATTGTTGTTGTAAATATAGCAAGTAAGATTGTTATTCTGAATATTTGTAACAGAGTTTCAAACTGGCTTAAGTTATTTTTTAGCTCAGTTGGGTAATGTAAAATGCATTGTACTAACTACTGATACACACCCTAGATTAAGTTATTTTACATTCAGGTGTGTTTAAAAGAAGAAATTACTGACCGAGCGATCTCCAACTCTGGGCTTGTTTGATGATTTGCCTTTGATTTTGAGGTAGTCTTAAATCTGAGCGTAAACGGGGACTTGGAACTGCTGCTGCTGTGCTGTGGAGATGAGTTGTTGCACGTAAACATTTACTAGTAAATGTGGAGTAAACATTTGGAGTAAATATAACGTACAATATTTCTCACTCCGTTGTACAAGTTTTACCTAGCATTAAATTTTTGTACAACAAATGTTTAGGGTTAATGACAATTTAGGGCCTGAACTCCAGGGGGTGCGTCTAAAAGGGGCCTGAGTTTTTTTTTCTCGCTAGATCAGGGCTCAATATCTTAATTTTTCGGCAGTTAAGGGCTTTTTGACGGAAATCGTTAGAAAAGTCAGTTAAGTGTCATGTGTATGGCACGTGATCGACTAAATGGATGGATTTGTAATTTATATATGCAAACTAGGGTTCTAATGCACATTGTGAAACTAAAGGGGCTAAAATAATAATGGGCTTAAACAATAAAAGACTCCTCAACCCCCCCTCCTCTCTGTTTTCTCCCTACACTGTCGCCTCACCAATTTCTCGTCGCTCTCCCAACTCCGGCGACTCCCAACCGCCGGCGACTCCCAACTCTCTCTCTCTCTCGAACTTCCGGCACTACCCACTCCCTCTCCACCATTAAATCAACAAACCCTACCCCAATCCATCAACACCCCCTTCTCCAGATTTGTTGAAGCCGCACACCCCCTCCTCCCCTTTCAATCGACGACCGATCGGACGCCGCCGCCTCGCTCGTTTCCCTTCCCGTGAAAGAGCTGGGTCGCTGTTGAATTGGGTTTGAATGGAGAGGATTTGGTGGATTAGGGAGTCCGGTAAGTATGGATGGCAACGGGTCGGGTTCGGGTCGGGTTTTGTCAAAACCGAACCCGACCCTAATGTCAAAAGGTGTGACCCGACCCCGACCCGAAGCGTACAAAGTTATAAATTTTTTAACTCATATTTGCTTGGGCCCAATCTATATATAAGCTTAAATTTTAATTAGTTATAAAAATTAGTTTAAAATCATCAAACCTCACTAAAAAACAACTATAAAAATAAATTGCACAACATATGATATGATTAACTAATATAATATCTTGACTTTGTACATAAGGGTGCGGGTCGGATCACGGCGGGTCAATATCAAAACCCGAACCCGACCCTAACCCGCTCGGGTCATGAAAATTACAACACGAACCCTACTTTTTCGGGGCGGATCGCCTTCGGGTTCGGATCGGGTTCGGTCAAATTGCCATCCCTACCGGTAAGTGTTTAAGTCGATCTAGGGTTTGAATTAGGTTTGTGCATTTGGGGTATTTGGATGGAGGAGAGGTGGTGCTGGCGGTGAGGAGCAGGTGGCTTCTTCAACGACGTCGTTGATGAAGGTGTAAAATTAGACCCGCCGAAAAAAGAAAATTTGATTTTTTTGGAGGCTTTGTTCTTGCTGGGTTTCTTTTTTTTTTTTTTTTTTTTTTTACTTTGTTAAAGTTTCTATTAAACTTAGGTATCCGGCTTTGTTTTCCTCTAACTTGCTGCAATGTTGTGGCGGCCGCCGGTGTTGATGATGGGGCAACTAATGATCTCCGCCATCTTCTCTGACTCCGGTAAAAATGAAGAGCGTTGTTTTTGTGGGAGTGTGCGTGTGTGCGTTTCTGGGTGGTGAACGGTGGTGAACGATGGTGGCTATGGGTGGTAAATGGTGTTTTTGGACACTCATTTTGGTGGTGCTAAGTGGTGGAGGTATTGGATGGTGGTGAACGGCGGTGGCTATGGTGGTTTAAAGTGGAGGATGGGTGGGTGTTCATGGAAGATGATGAGAACTGGGACCCACTAATTAAAAAGTATTAAAAACTTTCCATTTAAAGATTTTGCAATTTTAGTTGAGACACCCAAAATGGTAAAATTTGCAATTTGAAATGGGACGGAGGGAGTATGTCCCTAAATGAGTGTCCAAATTTTATTTTAAGTGACATCTGAAAATGTCAACTTTTTGTACATTTTGGTAGCAAAGATTCATATTTAATAATTTTGAAAAGGGAAATGTTTAAATTTATTTATAATTTTCTTTATTTTAAATTTATTATTTAGAAAATAATCTAAATCCTTTTATATTTAATATAACTATTATATTAATTTGTTTAATAATTTTGATAAATTTATTTTATATATGATAATTACTTATTTTATTATATACCTGATTATTTAAAAAAAAAAGATTATTTTTTGAGAAAAAATATTTATTTCATTTTTAAACCTTTTGAGTTTCAAAAATTTCACTAAAGCCCTTACTAACTAATATCATTACAAATCCATCCATTTAGTTGATCACGTGCACAACATATGACACTTAACTGACTTTTCTAACGATTTCCGTCAAAAAACCCTTAACTGCGGAAAAATTGATATTGAGCCCTGATCTAGCGAGAAAAAAAAAACCCAGGCCCCTTTTAGACGCACCCCCCTGGAGTTCAGGCCCTAAATTGTCATTAACCCTTATATTTATTACTCCCTTTATCATACTATAAGTTTTACCTAGCAGAAAAAAATTCATATATGTTCTTGTAATCAATTGCAATTTTGGGCCTGAAATCAATGGGTGGTCTCCTAAAAGGGGCCCATTTTTTTTAATTTTTTTTGCAAAATCAAGGCTCAAAATGATTTTTAAAATTTTTCTTTTTTGCCAATTAGGGGATTTTTTTAACATAATTAGTTTGAAATCTTGTTAAAACACCATGTGCCGTGCACGTGATTTACAGAATGGTTAGTTTAGAGTTGATATTCATATCGATGGGGTTTTATGGAAATTCTTAAATTTAAGGGGTTGGATATAAATGTTTTAAAAAATAATAATTGAAAATAAACTAAAATAATTTAATTATCATCTATCTAAAAATAATAATACTCCCTCTGTCAAAAGGTTCTTACTTTCCTTTTTGGTTTGTCGCAGACTAAGGTTCTTAGTTGCTTTATTACATAAAATGGACAATGGGACCCACCTGTCATTCTCACAACAAAAACTTTCAGCCCACTTTCTCTCTCCTACTTTCCCCTACTTTACTTTTCATACTCACAACATTTATTTTTTCTTAATCTCCGTGTAAAATCAAACTAACAACCTTAGTCGGGGACGGAGGGAGTAATAATAAAAAAAAAAAAAACTAAATAAAGGTTTTTTTTTTTTGGAAGGGAAAAAAAAAAAAACCTTTATAATTTTAATATTTAAAACAAAATATATTTTAAAAATTAATTGATACATATACCAAAAAATAATATTAATCCTACCCCTACATCTCTAAAAACCCAGCAAAAGCTTTCCAAAAAAAAAAGAAAACAAACAAAACTAACTAATGAGAACCCAACAACTTCATCTTCTACCTTCTTCTTTCCCCCACCGGCCACCCTTCACATTCATTGTCATCCTTTCTCCCCCTCCCCAGTCCCCACACTCCTTAATTCGATTTGGAACCATCTCCGCCTCCATTGTCATATTGTCTCTGCCGTTAGCCTCGCACATATTGGCGTGTTTAAACCTTGAAATCAAATACCCAAACATAAAGGGTGTTGTTATGCATACCCGTAACAGTGCATTACAGTGTTGTACCATCTAAATTTTCAAGCATTCTACAGGTGTATTCATAAGTTTTACGGGTCTGTATAACAACACCCAAACATAAATTCAAGTTAATAGCGGGAAACCATTACAAAATTGGAGGACATCTGAGGAGGTATGCCGGAGTAGAGAAACAGAGAGACAGAAACGGGAGAGAGGGAGTACAGTACGTGTTAGGAGAAAGGAGACGAAGAGATAGAAAAAAAATAAAAATGTCATTTAACCCCTTAATGACAATTCAAACTAACCATTCTGTCGATCACGTGCATGGCACATGGTGCTTTAACAAGATTTCTAACAAATTCCGTTAAAAAGCCCCTAATTGGAAGGAAAAAAAAAACATTTTGGGCCTTGATTTGGCAAAAAAAAAAAAAATCGGGCTACTTTTAGAAGACCCCCATTGATTTCAGGCCCGAAATTGCTCTGCTGCATTTAGGGACAAATGGAGTAGTGAATAGTACTCCCTCTGTCCCTAAATGAGTGTTCAAAATTCATTTTAAAAGACATCTGAAAATCTCAACTCTTTGTACTATTTGGTAGCAAAGATTCATATATAATATTGTAATCTCATTTCCAAACATTTAGTTTTGCAAGTATAAAGAGACCGGTGAAAAAAAATTCGAAAAAAAATTATTTAGGGACAAAGTTGTGTTAAAAAAGGACACTCATTTTGGGACAAAGATTTCTTGAAAATAGACACTCATTTAGGGACAGAGGGAGTAGTAAATGCACTGCTGCGTTTAGGGATGGAGGGAGTAGTGAATTGTAATATGCATTACTGCTGCGGAGGTTCCAAATCCATCACCACCAAGGCACAAAACAGAGAGAAAGGTCATCTTCTACTAATAATCTACATAAAGTTGATACAATCAAGCAAAATGGGAGCTCTTTTAATTATGTCCACCAAGGCTATTATGCACATGAAAACATTCTAACAGAAACAACCTCTGCCCCTCCCCCTCCCCCTCCCGGCCCAACAACACAATCAATCTTCAAAAAATGATTGGTAGAAAAGTTTGCAAGCCTCAACCACTTCAAGATACCACATTGCCTCTCGATCTGGAAATGGAGAAAGATCAACAATTTTGTGAACCTGATGAATCAAAAGATATGAGAGAAGATTAGTACACATTATTAATAAGTACTATACTGGAGGGATCACATATTCTTGTCTTGATACATTTTACATCAAGCATGGGTAAACTGAAGAGTTATACTCCCTCCGTACCAAAATGATCTTCACGCTTTTTTTTTACCATTACTACAAATGAATTTTGAGCAACAGTTTTAAATTGATATATTTATATACTAATGAAAATCTAAAACTTGTTATTGATACACCATCAGTACTATCAATAACAAGTTTTAGATTTTCATTAGGATAATTCAATAAACCTAAAATTATTGCTCCAAGTTTTTTTGTAGTAACGGTAACAAAAGTGGGAAAATCATTTTGAGACAAAGGAGTATATATTCTCAGTTTCTTCAACACACCTAGTCTAAGTCTTAATGTATCTCTACCAGGCACCAGCCCCTACACCTGCCCAACATCAGAGGTCCAATTGGTGCTTTGGGGGTGTGTGTGTGTGCGCACAAGAGAGAGAGAGAGAGAGAGAGTGTGAGACCCAAAATTTTAACAGCATATTTTTGTAGTCGATATATTAGATTTATTGAATAAATAATATTTATTGTGATAATAAAATCCATAAATAACATTTATTATTATTAATTACTCCATCCGTCTCACTATGTTTGGCCACTTTTGACTTTTGATGGTCAACACAAATGAACTTTGACTAAATATTAATGTCAAATTAATTATTTTATTGAAATTTTAAAAATTGTTATTGATAGATATATAAATGATTTATCAATAACAATTTTTAGAAATTGATTAGGATGATTGGATTGACATTAATGCTTAGTCAAAGTTCACTAGTATTGACCATCAAAAATCAAAAGTGGCCAAACACAGTGAGACAGAGGGAGTATATTAAAATGTGATTACTACTCTTGGGGATGTGTAAGTCCACCAAGCCAAAACAAGCAAAACCTTCCACCTCTTATTCCTAGTGCCAGAAAGTGACATGAAAAAGTAAAAACAAAAATAAAATAAAAACTACTATTAAAAGAAAAGCCTAAAAAATGCGTGGAGATAATTTTTTGGACAGAAGAATCAATTTCCTCTCAGTTCTTGCTATTTCTTTGTTATTCATTTTTCTTTTCTCACAAAAAAAGAAAAAAAGAAACCCCTCTTATCGAAAATAAAGAAAAAGATCGATTATCATGGAAGGATTTTGGTTGGAGGATAATTTAACTTTTGTATGAACAGGTGAGTACACTGATTTTATGCGTGTATTTAATACAAATTTATTTATTTTTACATGATTGTAATGGTAGAGATAGTTATATGCTTCATACTTAATATAAGCTGATGAACTTGAATTTAGGCAGATTGTATAGTTTTGGACAACTTCCATTTGAAGGAACAATAAGATAGGCAAGTACGATAAGCATTCATTCCAGTAGGACACTACAACCAATACATATCCTTTGCCCAGGAATGAAAAAGATCCTAATTCCCTCATCCCAATTGTGGTGTACTACTGAACAAAATTTCTTTTCCTTTGGACCTGAGCATGCCATTTGGGTAATACTCGCTCTGTCCCAGGAAGTTAGTCCCTATTTTTTCTTTAGCCAAGACCAAACAAGTTCCCTAACACCCCGTCCCCCCAACTCCTCCTACTTTAGTATTCACCATTCTAGCTCTCTCTCTCTCTCTCTCTCTCTCCACTGCCCCTCTAATACAACCCTAAAGTAAAAGTATAACCAAGGATTATAATTTTCTTAATTTACATTTGATGAGGTAAGTAATGCATCTTTCTCAACAACTGAATCAACCTTTTCGTATACAGTAATCGTGAGGGAATACATATGATTTTGTATCTTAGAGCAAATCGAATAGTGCAATAATGATTAGAATGAAGAGATTTGAATCAAGGCATCAGATTAAGCGCGGGGGGACATACACTGCAATCATAAACACAAGCACTTTACGTTCAATACAAATCAGTGGCGGAGGTAGGTGTAGTATATGGGGGGGCCATTGCCCCCCTTTGTTTTTGAAAAGTAAAATTTTACTAGTGCATTTGGAATTGAAAAGAACAAAATGAAGTCCATGAACCTAAAATTACTCTTTCAAATCCAATTCCAATTCAAGTTCAATGGCTTGGTATTGAGTAACCAAACACAGCCTCAAGAATTTACCTTAATCATGGGGAGATCACCAGTACGGACAAAATATCCTCCAACAACCATTACATAGGCACCTGTACATACACACAAGCGCGCACACAAAATCATAAACAATCAAAACAGTGAGATGAAATGAATGGAAATTGGAAGAGATCGGGGGAAGAGTAATTAGACCTAATTTCCAGTCGCGTAGAAGGAAGTCGCCGGAGAGGGAGAGTTCGATGACGCCGGTGCCGTCGTCGAGGAGAAAACGGCCGATGTTGGAGGAAGGAAGGGAGACCAAAATGCCCTGTAACCAAGCGCGTTGGAAGAGAATGCCGGCGAGAGTGAAGGAGGATTGGGTGTCGGGTTGACGGTCGGCGGTCTTCAGTTGTACGGTGAGCACTTTCAGTGCCGCTAGACTGTAGTCCATCCCTTTCCCTCCCTCCGCACCACTCTCACTGCCTTTTTCTTTCCTTTCCGTATTTAAATACTCGGACCCTAATTTTTTTCGTGAATATGAAAAACATGTCATTAAGATGGGCAAAAACTATATACACAGCCCGGTAAATACACAGCCCATTTAATTCCATCGCTGCCCTTGCACGTCTCGTGTATACTTACACGAGATGAGAGCTTATATCTCGCGTACATATACACGAGATACATCTCGTGTAAGTACACACGAGATGAGATCTCGTGTATTTATACACGAGATGTAAGCTCTCATCTCGTATAAGTATACACGACATAGGCATCTGAGCCTGCTTTTCCACAACCGCAACAGCAAAAGCAACAATAAACATAACTTGGAATGAAATTTGATTCTCAAATAGGACATCTCCACAAAACATCAATAGACCATTACACATATACTATCGCCTAATTGTATACGAAATGAAAGTGTTAACAAGGATAAGCATATAATTCAAACATTCATACAAACTGGATAAATCAAAAACCATTAAACATATACTATCCTATATGTAATCTTCTTTGTCTTCTTGCATCGGTATCCTCCTCATAGAGTTGACTGAACTCTGCTATCCTATCTTGGTATGGGAGGAGTAGTTGGCTTGCGGTTGGATCACAGCGGGTCCGATAAAGGTTTGGTGGTGGTGGTATTGGGTAATTATTGCCTAACATGCGCAGCTGCAAAAGTAATAACACAACAGCAACAACACAACAGCAACAACAACAGCAAAACATCATGTCCTCGGGGGGGGGGGGGGGGGGTTTACGAAACACTAGAATAAACTATTGAATCGGGAGGGGGATTTAAAACGATAACTAAAATAAAAATACCATCATATTAACAAACTAGTAGAGGTGTCAATAAAAACTAGAATAAAATGTGTCCATTACAATACAATGAAAAGCAAAAATAAAATAAAATCCTAAGGCTGCGGTGGAAGTCCTAAAATCTCACCGGTCCGTCTAAGACCAACTAGCCAGTGCTCGGGGGCACTAGGATCCGACAAAAATGGAAGTATGATAGCTCGCAACTCCGCAATCCCTGCGACAGAAGGCTGCGGTGGAACATCAGGTGGGGGAGGTGGAATGTCACCGGGTGGATCGTGTATCGGATTAGCTATCCGAACATGACTCCTAGCCCTAAACCAAGACATATAATCTGGAGTCACGAAGGGAACAGCCACGGGATGATCTCCAGTAAATAGTGGCCCCCAACGGACATCGGCCCTAAACTCCGCCATGCCAAAAGCCACCCACTCCTGTCAAACCTGATCTCCGTCACCGTAACGCTTCTGGTACTCCTTCTGACCCTTTGCCAAAACGCATAACTCGGTCGCCATGGGGGGCAGTCTGGGGATCCTCTGCTGGTACCCGAACTGCCTAGTCACACGATCAGGCATATACGCCTCTGTGATGTCACAAAAGCGTATAACACCCCTGTAGTATGAAACAGGCAGTATCGCGTCCGACCCGGTCCCATAAGGAGTCCAAATAACCTGTGAGTAGACATTGTTAGGCAAAGTCAACAGAATATCGGAAGGAACGACACAAAAACGTATAATAGTTTTAATATGAATAACTCACACTGTCAGCCCCCATCCTGTCAAGAATGCGGCGATACTGCACAAGATGATCGAACGTCCTCCCAGCCGAATCATCACGAGACCATCTACGGGCTCTCGGCTGCCCCTGCTGCCAATGGGGGTCAGTAACTCGCCGAAAACCCGGAAAGTACTCGTATATCCAGGCCTGAGATGTATGTAAAAAAGTATTAAATACTACTCAAATGCAACATTTAATAACAGGGGGGGAGTAGACAGTAAAAAGATAGTGAATAGAGTAAGATGTACCTCTAGGAGAGCCGCACAACCGCCCATCTGCTTGCATCCGGATCTGGACGCCTTCCCCAACTCTCGGTACATATATGCCAAAGTGGCTGATCCCCAGGAAAGAGTGGGGAGGCTGGCTAGATCCATGCACAGGGGCAGGTAGGCTGCGGGCACCTTATCCCCGCTCTTGTCCACGAACATCGTGCAACCCAATAGGTGCAGGATATACGCGGACGCACGATGGGCATCTGTCATGCCGCCTCTACGCTGAGTAAATAGACGCCTGACATCCCTCAATAAATAACCAGTGCCACTCAACTGGAGGTGTCTAGAGATGCCAGATACGTCAGGCGCTGGATCCGTATAGCGAACAACTCCACCATCAATCCTGATACCTGTAAATTGAAGATGCAATAACACATTTTAGTATAAGAGATGAATGTAGACAGTTCATATAATATATGTAGACAGTTATATAATTGTGAATGGAGTATCAAAGCGATGTTATAAAAACATACCCAGGATATGAAAACTGTCATGTAAAGTAATCGTCATCTCCCCCCACGGCATGTGGAACGAGTTAGTCTCAGGAGACCACCGTTCCAAAAATGCCGTTAGGAGGGCATGGTTAGGCCTATGAATGACGGAATCATGCAGATGCTGGAGGCTAGATGCATCTACGAGGGCCAGCCAGGCTCTATCAGCAACCGGCTGCTCATCACGCTTGAACCTGTTCATTCGAAACAAAAAATATTATCAGTACTCAAGAAAAGCAGCATAGGATGATAATTAATGGAATATTTAGAGTGTGTGGTATAAATAACTTCAATATTTAAAACATTTCACATTAATGCTAAGCTTACTGTGCAAGATGCGTGAGTATCGTATGGAAAGTCACCAATCCCTCAGTAGTAGAGTCACCCCAAATCTGTCTGGCTCGGTGGTCACCGAACCCGTACATCAGTGAAACATCATCTGGCCCACCACCGGGGTCCCTCTGAAGCTGCCATGATGGTGGCGCATCCTGACCCCGCCTCCTCCCGTGTCTCAGAGGTCTAGGCGGCTCTACTACATCATCATCCTCATCATCCTCCTCCTCCTGCACCCCCACCTCCACCTCCTCCTCCTCCTCCTCATCATCATCCTGCCCCCCCCCCTCCTGGCCCTACCCATCCTCCTCCCCATCATCACTATCACTCTCCTCCTCCCCATCATCACTATCACTCTCCTCCTCCCCATCATCACTATCCTCCTCCTCCTCCTCACTATCCCCATCGACCGCCGCCTCCTCCTCCTGAACATCATCAGCTGCTGCCGCCTCCTCCTCCCTCTCCTCCTGCTCATCATCAGCTGTGGCATCCTCGTCATTCCGAGCCTTGCTCCGGTTTTCTCCTCTCTCCAAACGCTCTTCAGCCTTCCTCTTTCTAGCTGAAACGGTCATAGGATCACGTGCCTACAAAAAACACAAATAAGAGACAATACATTAGCGACAGTTACAGTAGATTAAATAAATGAACACAATGCTGACTGATAATTCACAATGCTGATATTCAGAAGGATCACATCTCGTGTAACACCACTCGAGATGTGATAGGCTAAATCGCACACCCACAAATTAAACCTGGACTAGGTTCTAAAAATATAGCTAGGGCAAGTCCAGAGTCGATCCACGAAGAACGGTTACTTGTTTACGTAATAGTCACTTAACCAGATTGGGGGAATAAATTTAATTATTAAATCCTAAAAACAGAAATTAAACTAATTATGAGCAAAAACAATAATTAAAGAATACTTCAGATTTGTTTCCGTCCCCACCTTTTTAATCAATTATCATCGGTACATCAATTCACTTTTAACCCTATTCACTTGATCCGAGATTTATTTCAATCTCTGTTCCTTCTTTCAGAATAGTTACTAGCAGTGGCACACTCACTAGAAACCCTAATTAATAATTTAATCTAACTGGCACAGTATAGATCGCAAAATTAATTGATGAACGCTTTAAGAAACATAAATCAAGAACACTTTCTACAATTATTTCATATAGATAATTGCTTAATTTTACCCTAATCACAATTTACCATGGCACATGCATAAATCATGAAATTGCTACGGTGAAAACCCTAATTCTGGCACAGAACAGAGAATTCTAGCAAAGATCCAATCACAAAGATAAATAAATTGATCAGGTTTATAAACCCTAGCAACGGATCTAGAATTAAGAACAAGTAAAATTATGAATAGAAATCAAATTGTGAAAAGAAAATTACCTCAAATTGATATAAAGATGGTTCAAGACTCAAACCCAAAGCTTGGGTTTTTAGTTCTCCATGGAAGAAAGTAAAAACCTAGATCTAAAATTATTGTCTAAAAGTTGTAGCCTCCAAAACAATAAAGAAAACTTAGTTTTTATACCTAGGATAAGTCCTAAACTAATAAGGAATGAAAAAGAATTAAAAATAAAACAAAAATAACCAAAAATATGGATTTCCAGCCGGTCCACGCGCCACTCACGCGCCGTCACTCTCGGTCCAGCCTAGTTCACGCGCCAGGAAACGCAAGAAGCGCACCTGGTACGTGCGTTTTATCCGATCCGCTTTGGGCCAGAGAATGGGCCTTCCGAGTTGGACTGATTGGGCCGCCTGCTTTGCTTTGTTGGGCCATCCGCCTGGTGATATGGGTTGTGCTGGTGGGCTCTTCGAATTGGGCCGCCTCTCCTCCTTCTTCCTCAACACTTGGGCTTGATTCTCCTCAATTTAATTCTTTTGGCCAGCCCTTGTGGCACAAGAATTGGGTACTTGTGGCACAAGGACTGAGTGAAATTCTTCAATCCCTCTATCTCTCTTCATTAAACTTGGGCATTTACATTTAAATTCCATTTTGGAGTTTCTTTTGAATAATAAAATATCTAATTTGGGTAAAAATATTAAAATACTAAAATATACCCCAAATTACAATTAAACCCCAAAAATACATAATTGCCCAAAATTACATAAAAACTATCTAAAATACATAAAATTCATATTTTAAGCTCATAAAATCCTAGGAATAAAGTGTATCAAATCCGTCTCATCAAGATGCATCTCGAGTGGGTTTATACGAGACTTGTCTCGTGTAAACACACCCGAGATGCATCTCGAGTGGTGTTACACGAGACACACCAATTTCAATTTTACATTTTTCAAATTATGTTTAATTGGGAATATAGAAATGTAAAATAAGGTTAAAAATTGCTTACCTTTTTCACAGGCGCTGTAGATGAGCTAGTCCCGGCGGCGATGTGGGCGGCGGTTGTGGCGGCGGCGGTCCCGGCGGCGGTCTTGGGTATTTTAAGTTTCACCATTTCAATTTCGAAAGTTTTTTTTTTTTTTACTGTGAGAGAGAGAGGTGAGAGAGAAGAACAGAGCGAGAGAAAGAACGACGGCGACGGTGAGCGACGACGGTGAGAGAGACGTTAGAGAGAGACTGTTCGTTTCTTTCGTTGTTTCAAACCGAGAGAGAGAGAGGGGGGGGGGGTTAGGGAGCGAACGTGAGGGAGAGTGAAATTGAAAAAAATAAAATAAAATATATATATATATATGGGTACTTTGGTAATTTAATGGGGCTGTGGAAATAAGGGGCTGTGTATATAAATATAACCTTAAGATGTGTACTTTAAGAGATTTTTCTTTTTTTTCTCTCTAACTTCTGGGGGAGGGGGATCGAACCCATGACCTCCATGCCATTAGCTCTGGCCACCAGGCTAAAGCCTGATGGTTTACTTTAAGAGATTTTGTTTACATTAAAGGATTGAAAACAAGTTTTACACAAAAACGAGCGTAAAACAAGTTTTTCCTTTAGATTTTTACATTTTTATGGTAGTTAGCTTGAAATTTGAACAATAATTTTATTTTTCTTTTAAAAAAATAATAATATTATTTTAATTTAATTATCTTACTGTAAATTTAAAATTATCATTTATACTATTTATAAAAATGTTTTTATGATAAATTCTAAATTTTTATTAATATAATTAAATTAATCTAAAATTAATACTCAAAATCATTGTGGCAATAAAAGAAAGAGCATTTCAAGACAAATGAGGAGTATTTAAAAAAAAAAAAAAAAAAAACTGTATTTTGTAAAAAAAAAAAAAAATTAAAAAATCAGCAAAGTTTTTTTTTAAAAGAAAAACGAGAATTCAATTTATGGCTTTAAGACGGCTTGTTGGTGCCAATGAGGTTTCGCTCACATGACATACATCCTTGTCTTCCTTAAAAAAACTTCAAGAAATTGGCTCCTCCATTGTAAAAGGAATAACTAAAGAAATAAAAAAAAAAAACTCATTTTAGTTTTTGAATCAGTCAAAAACAAACAGTTTTAGTGTTTTACTACCTTTGCTGAAAAGTTCAGTTTTTATGCTGCTGATTTAAGGTTTTGGGACCAGTTTATGGTTCTCAGTTTTAGTGTTTTACTAACAATTTTAATAAGCTGAAATCAAACAACAATAAGCTATAGATCGTGAACTGGAAATTGTTGATATCAAGCAAGCTCTCAGATAGCAATGCATAAACATAACTTTGGTAGACTAGTTTATATGATCTCACATACAACGAATGCAGAAACCGGAAAAAATGATCGCCAACAAACACATTACAAGCAAAATCAATAAGGAAATAAGCAGAACATGAATTGGTAACGTAAGCGTAAATTTATAGCGCATTTGGTTTGGGGTATCAGAAGATGAGAGAGATGCCACCGGCAAGCAAGTCATCTGATAAAAGCTTGTTCGCAGCCTCGGTTGGATGAACACTATCCCAGAAAACATACTCCGTTGCATTCGAACACGTCCCCACCGAATCAGAATTGCATAGAAACGACGCCTCCACCACCCCTGTCCCACAACACGCCTTTCTTGCCTCAAAAAACCCTGCAATAAAATATAAAAAAATAAATATATAAAAAAGACAATCAACTTGGTGCTACAACAGCTCTCACTATGCGTGAGGTCCACAGAAACTGCGTACATACGTACCATAATCAGTTGGCTTTGTGACAAGGTCAAGAACAGGCTGGTAAAGATCTAATAAAACAAGATTGAGGCCAGTGAGCTTGTTCAAAAGTTTTTGAGACGTCACGTTGAGCTTATTGTTGAAAGATAACGCCACTTTGTTTAGCTTGTTCACACACCCGTTACTGTCTTCTCCAAAGATTGTTATCGCTGCTGGCACGCACCCTATTGGGGGCAGTGTAGACACTCCTATCTTTCTCGCTCCCAACCCGTACAAACCCTGTCACATGTAGAAGGGTATAACGGGTATTTTGTAAAGTTTCAAAAAACTGAAATCAAACATGGAACCACTAGTGTTATAAAGAAGATTGACCTTGATGAAAACAGAGTAATCTTCTAAGAGAATGTCTGAAAACTGATCGGGCGTGTAAACCTCGTAAAGGAGAGGGTTGATGTAATAGTTGAGGACAAAATCGGTACTCCCTGAACTGAGAAAGTAGACTGAATCAGAGATTATTGATGTAGCATTGGAATTGGATTGCTTTGCAACTGGCACAAGCTTCTTTTGGTACTCCTTATAGTACTCCAGTTGTTTGCTCAATGGAATTGCATCCTGCATATTTGCATAAAAATTTTGTGGACGTAAATACCCTTTTCGTGCATTCAAACAAACGATTCAAAGTTGATGAGTACTTACATAAAGCTTTGAGGTCTTGTCGTAATAACCAGAAGCGCCAGAGGCGAAGTTAACTCCCGTTAGAAGGTTGGTTCCTGAGGCTTGCTTGCTAAGGTAAGCTGGAGGGTACGTTGTGAATCCTAGGTTCTCAGCTGATTCATTGAAAACAATAACATGGGCATATTTAGTATACATCAAATTTAAGGACGCAGAAATGTCAGAAAATCATGTGCGACAGTCAGTGATTGGTGTTTAAATCATTAAACGGTGGGGACCCACGAAACACAGAGAATGATGTATAGTATATATACATCAAATGTTAAGGACAGATAAATGTCAGAAAATCATGTGTGACAGTCGTTGATTGGTGTTTAAATCATGTAATGATGTGGGACCAACAAAACACGTAGATAATGGTGTGTGTGTATTTATACCAGTGAAATCGGAAGCGAGTTTTCCGTTACAGAACCGGCCGGTCGCAGTGTGGTTGAAGTCTCTACCGTAAGGCGGGAAATCAGCCTTGACAATGGTTTCAATGTAGTTGTTGTTTCCCACATCGACAGCTGAGTCTCCAAATATGAATAATGCAGGCACAAGGGGCTGCCCATTTGTTATAGTTATGAATATCCCAGCAGCAGCCACAAGAAAGCAAATCCATGAAGAACTTGGAACGCCCATGGTGATGTATGTATGTATGTATGTATGTGTGTGTGGATTAAGAAGGGTGGTGAGGGGGGAAATATAAAGGGGAGATGGAAATATGGTGCATGCATGGAGAGGCTTGATTAATTGGTTGAAATGGTTACATCAGAAAAAAGAATTTAAAATTGTAACTTATTGTTTTGGAAAATCTTGTGAAGGTGATTGAGTGAATCCATAACTAAATGAGTCATTTAATTTACCAAATGCTGTTTTTTTTTTTTTCAATTGTTAGCTTAGCTCAATGTAATTAGTTGTAGCACCAAGGTCATTGTGTCAGCTCATTCCGGGGCAAATTGCACTATACTACCACTAAGTTTACACTACCACTAAGTTTACACGGAGTTACAATGTGGGTCATAAAGTACCAAAAGCTGCAATTTAGTGCGTAATGTTCACACAAAATTGCAATCCACTACAATTTTGGATGATTGTTATAATAAATGGATGGTAGTTAACAATAGTTAACAAAATGAGTGAAAAGGTTAACGGAATTCCTAAAACTTTATTTGATCATCCCTATAATTTAACAAATTATGAATTTCCTAGTATTTCAACAATTATTCCACAATCAAAAAAAAATTAAAAAAAATGATGATTTCTATAAAATAATAATATTTTTAAATTCCTTGAAGAGACAACAATATTTTAATAAACAAAATATAATTTTGTTATTAAAAAATAATAAACAAAAATTAAAAAAAAAGTTACTATTACTATTTAAAATGATAAATTTCTACGATGATTTTCTGCCATATTTTTTAAAAAATGCCCCAAATTCTATTTCAAATCAGACTGTCTCTTGTATCGCAGCCCAGAGATTAATTTTTTTTTTTTGTCATTTTTAACCCTAATAATAACATTTTTATATTGATATTTAATAAAAGATGTGTCGTGTTATGTTTTGAAATATAATTTGGGGTAATTTTTTGAAAATATGGCAGCAATTCGTTGCAGAAATTTTGTCATTTTTAACCCTAATAATAACATTTTTATATTGATATTTAACAAAAGAAATTAATAAAAAATTATATTTATTAAAATACTGTTATTTATCCACTGTACCGATCTGCACAAAACTATTTACTCCATCCGTCCCATTTATTTTGGCCGTGTTTTACTTTTTTGGTCAACACAAGTAAACTTTGACCAAACGTTAATCTCAATCTAGCCATCCTAGCTAGTGAAACTCTAAAAATTGTTATTGATGAAGGATTAAGAAATTTATCAATGACAATTTTTAGATTTCACTAAGATGAAGATTGAGATTAATGTTTAGTCAAAGTTCACTAATGTTGACCAAAAAAGTCAAACATGACCAAAATAAATGGGACGGAGTGAGTAATTCATATAGGAAAATAATGTAAAAAAAAAAAAAAAAAAAAAAAAGAACGAAAGTTAACGGATTATTTCCAAATTGGTCCCCTAAAATTACAAACTTAATGGACTTAAGTTAAATGGGACAAAGGTAAACAAAAGGGTTCATAATGTACATTTTGAAACCGTATCCCCTGACATATTTTCACAAATGTACCTAAGGTTTAAAACTGTGTGAGGGTATACTGTTTTAAAATGAGCAATACGAACCATTTTCTTTACCTTTTAATTGGGACATTTAACTTAAAGTCCGTTAAGTTTCTAAGTTTAGATACCTATTTGTAAATAACCTGTGAACTTTCATTAGTTTTAGTTAAATGTTGTTATGGAAATTGACCAGTTGTGGCTTGTTATGACCTTTTCCAAAACAGCAGCGGTAAAATGTATCCTAAACTATGTTGAATGGTTTACTTAAAATTTTTGTTGATTTAGGTGGTCAAAAGATAATTTGGCCACTTTACAAAAGAGCCAAGTTTGCCAACTATTGCTCCATATGCATAAGAAAAAAATAAATAAAATGAAAGATTTTATCCAAGCCTAAAAGCTTTAAAAATACTCAACTATATAGTGAAAGCTGTTGTGATACAGACATTTCTCCTCAAGATGTAGATTTTTATTTTCATTATCAAAATAACAATCTAAACAAAATATGGATTTACTTGCTTGTATCTTCGGTAAATTTATAATTACCAATCTTCTAAAAAATGAAGGTTATATTTTTACCATTTCGAGATTTTCTAAGGAAATAAGATAATATCTTACTCTATATTGTTCTATAATAACTGTCGCAATTGACTTGATATAATATATTTAAAAAATGTGTTTTATTAATTTGAACAATGTTAAAATTGTGAAAATTATTATAGTAGGGAGTGAGTATTCATTTAAAAGTTGGTCAAATTGAAAAAAAAATATACTTAGTTGGTGGTGGAGTTGAATATGAGTAACGAGCTAATTACTTATTTATCCTTGAAATGGAGTCAAATTGTTGACAAAGTAAATCAATGCAGAAAATGAATTAGTGTTGGTTCCAACTAACATTCTTGCAAATGAAGTGTCTTGCTAAACTAAAATTATCATCTTTGGGCAGCTTCTACTCTAAGACACTTCACTTTTCTGTAACCTCAATTTTTTTTGTGTTTTTCATAAATCCATGTACAGTCATGGACTATCAAGAGGAGTCGGAGGAAATGACAAAAATACCCTTTAAAAAATATGGACCGTTAATATCATACTCCGTATTTGATATCAACGATCAAGATTTTTTGAAGTACTCCGTGGCTTGTTCTATTCTAAATAGAGCAAGAGAAAGTTTTGTGTGAAACGGTCTCATCATATATGAGACGGGTTTCGATGAGAGGAAATGGTATTGCCTCGCCCTGCTCATGAAGACCAAACCATATACTCTCTCAACGAGAACTTTGTGAAACCATCTTGCACAATTTTTTGTCGACGGACCTTCAAACCTTAGAACTGACCTCAATGACAAAAACTTAGGTGAGAACAAGGGGATCCGTCTCATGGATGAGCCGGGTCGTTTTTTGACCCATGACCCGGCCCATTGAACCAGCTCCATGACCCAGGGGGCGACCCTGCCACGTGGCAGCCTCTCATAGGCCCCAATTTTTTTTATTAAGTAACACAATGCCATTGGAGTGGAGAAAAAGTACTTTAATCCCTTTGTATAAGAACAAAGGTGATGTCCAAGATTGTGCCAACTATCGAGGGATCAAACTAATGAGCCATACTATGAAACTTTGGGAAAGAGTGATTGCACAACGGCTAAGAAAAATTGTGAATATTTCGGATAACCAATTTGGATTTATGCCCGGCAGATCGACTATGGACGCAATCTATCTTATGAGACAAATCATGGAGAAATATCGAGATAAAAAGAAAGATTTGCATATGGTTTTCATTGATTTGGAGAAGGCGTATGATAAAGTGCCAAGAAAGGTACTTTGGTGGGCTTTAGTAAAGAAAGGCGTTTCAAAGAAATATATTGATATTATCAAGGACATGTATAATGGAGTTAGTACTAGTGTACGGACAAGCGTTGGGAAGACAGAAGGGTTCCCTATCACGATTGGAGTGCATCAAGGCTCTGCACTTAGTCCCTTTCTCTTTGCCCTGATAATGGACGAAGTGACGAGGTCAATCCAAGATGATATTCCATGGTGTATGTTGTTCGCAGATGATATTGTGCTGATTGATGAGACAAAAGAAGGTGTTGAAAGTAAATTGGAGTTGTGGAGACACACTTTGGAATCTCGAGGTTTTAGGTTAAGCAGAAGCAAGACTGAATATATGGAGTGTAAATTTAGCAAAGTTGGAAGCAGAGAGGCAGGAGTGATCACATTCGATGGAAAGATTGTCCAAGCTTCCGAGTTCTTTCGCTATCTTGGATCTATTATCCAAAAAGATGGAGAATTGGATGGAGATGTGGCTCATAGGATTAAAGCAGGTTGGTTGAAGTGGAAGAGTGCCACAGGGTTTCTTTGTGATCGTGGCATGCCAAATAGATTAAAGGGAAAATTCTATCGTACGGCAATTAGGCCTGCACTGCTTTATGGCACTGAATGTTGGGCCGTGAAACAGTGGCATATTCATAAGATGAATGTAGCGGAGATGCGTATGCTACGATGGATGTGTGGGCATACAAGAAAAGATCGATTGAGAAATGAGGTGATCAGGGGTAAAGTAGGAGTTGCGCCCATTGAGGATAAAATGAAGGAGCATCGTCTAAGGTGGTTTGGTCATGTGAGACGGAGACCGAGTGATGCACCGATTAGGAGGCCTGAAGAGTGGAGAAGTGATAAAATGGCGAGGGGTAGGGGAAGACCCAAGCAAACTTGGATTAAGGTGATTGAAAATGATATGAGTTTACTCGGAGTAGATGAAGATGTGGCGTTGAAGAGGCCGGAGTGGAGGGCGAAAATTCATGTGAATGATGGGGGTTGATCGTACTTTTATTATTATTATTTATTTATTTATTTTATTTTATTTTCTCCATCCTTTTCCCCTCTCTCTCTCTCTCTCGCTCTCTCTCTTTCTCTCTCTCTCTCTCTCTCTCTCTCTCTCTCTCTCTCTCTCTCTCTTCCTTTTATCACGATGACATATGAGGATTCATGTTAGCTGACCCCAAATTATTTTGGGACTAAGGCTTTGTTGTTGTTGTTGTTTTTCGGTTTGTCAAAAGTAATAGTTACTATAACTTAATGTAATGACTATATACATATAAAGTAACAGTTTGTATACATAAAAGTAATACATATATACAGAAAAGTAACAGTGTTTTTTTTCTATGTTCTCTTCGTTTGCCAAAATTAATACTTATTACAACTAAAATGTAACGAACGTGTTACTTATATGTAATAATGTTTATACATAATTGTAACACATATGTATAGAAAAAGTAATAATTCAACTATTTACATTTTTAGAGCTAAAAACACTTGATTAGTGTTACATGTAAAAGTATTACATTATCTATAGAAATATGTTATAATTTCTTTTATTAAAGTGTTACATTTACTTGTACAAACAATTATATTCGTATATATGAGTTGTTACTTTTCAAATGTTACTTTCTTTCAAAAAAATTAAATCAAAATACACAATATTTTACATTTTTGCAAAAGCATTATTACATTTCAGTATAAATGATAATTACATTTAGATATTGTTTGGGTTACATGTAATTATAGTTATACATTTGAAAAAATGGGTAAAACAAGCTTTTATTTTTGTAAAACAGGTGTTACGTTTACTTATGAACAATGTTACTTTATATGTATATAGTCATTACATTAAGTTGTGGTAACTATTACTTTTGGTAAACGACGGAAAAGCCGAAAAATAATATAAAAACTCAAAAAATTACCAAAAAAAAAAAACCATTTTTTTTTGTGACCTATGGGAGGCTGCCACATGGCAGGTCATGCCTCATGGATCATGGGGCGACCCGTCTCATACATGATACGGGTCCCCTTTTTCTCATGGAGAACACCTCGACCTCAATAAACTAGCCAAAAACTATGCTTAAAATAACTACGCGCTTACATTCGGCTTTTCTAAATCTAATAGCATACCAAGTAGGGGCAAAACTAGGAATTTATTCATTCATTTCGTTACATAATTTTTATTTTATAATAATAAACATTTCCCAGACTTGAAAAAGAAAAAGACCATTTTGCCCCCATCAGCTCTTCTGAAAGTCCTTGTAGGCGTAGCCAACTCTTATTTTTCCACATGCAATGGCTTGCCTAAAGCTCCATTCTGTCCTCATCTTTTGTAACCTCGTCTTAAAGCCCAGTTCATCCTCTTCTTCTAATTCTAATGTTAGCCCTCCAAAAATAACAACCACCCACCCCACCACCACCATGAAAACACACACACACTTACTGTGTGCAGTTCCTTCGGCAACCATCGGATTGGTCAACAGTCAAAGCCGAATATTTACTCTCTCAGACATTCTCAAGATATCTGAATGAATCCGATCACCTCCCAACTCCTCCCCTGTGGCCCCTGCAGCAACTCGCAACACGTCCTCAATCAAAGCAACATTTCCCATTATATCAACGTGGGCCCCGCTCTCAAGACCCCTACCTTCGAGTAGACTCGCGGGTGGCTTGTGTTGGTACTCTCGTATGTATGTAGAGCTCCCGGATGGATTGAACCGAGTTTTCCCTCTCCACCCTTTTGCACACATGAAGCCGGCGCTTAAAACTGGCACGCTTTCATCACCGTCGACAAAGTGGACCCCACCTTTTAGACACCCCTTATCGCTCCCGTCTGCTGAGCTGTCGATCCGGAACGGAATACTCTTGCATCTGTCTGAAGGTGAGAGCTTGTAAACGTATGATCGTTCAGTGGGGATGCCCACACCGTATAAACAAAAAATCTCCATATCTGGAGCATCGGGCAGCCTGAAATCACAAGACTTGGTTATTAGCTTGGACAAGTTCTTTTTATTTTTGAATCAAGAGGAGAAATTGACATACATTTAATGTGATAGTACTCTGTAACAGTTTCAACTTATGTTGCGAGTATTATGCAAGATGTGCAATATGACTGCACAAAAGTCCGACGCAGCAATGGTCCAAATTTAATCTTTCACAAATGGATGATCCATGTTAGTGTTAGGACATGGGTCAAAAGACTGTTATATCCTTGATGAATTGTTGAACGACCCAAATTTTGACTGCGCATGCAGACGACTGCACGGACCCCGGTTCCCACAAAGGTGAGTGGAGGAAATGCAAATATCATGGGTGAGGCGGACCAATAAAAAGAGTTGGCGTGTAGGGAGGGACCAAAAGGAGGTAGAGGGTTTGGATTCAATCAAGGGACCTTATCAAACTGAGGTTAACCGAACATGGCCGCTAAACCTTTATACTTCGAAGACACCCTAATTGTCTCTTTCATGGTTTCAAAATATTGTACTATTACAATTAGCTTCATAATTAAACTTTACCATCAAACTGCAAAAGGAAGCTCATAGACTATTAAATGTACTTCGATAGAACACATTGGTTCTGTAAAGAAGCTATCAAAGGCTTTTTATGGGGAATTCAATTCTAAAAACAAACAAAAGGGTTCTAAAGTTTAAATTTTCCTCGGATTTTACAAGCTTCTTCAAAGACAAAACAGAGTAATTCTTTTGTCTCTAAGGATACATTTCGAAAGAATCTTTACTGGCCAAAATTGTGCCAAAGTAAAAGAACTCTGTGGATTTTATGATCGTAACAAGAACTAGAATCATCTACAGAAACGAGAAGTATGTAAAGAGAATTATGGTGATAAAGATTATAATGATTTATGAATATTTTTGGAAGCATTTATATGAGCAAGATGAAAAATATGTACAGGGAGAAGTCGTATTAGAGATGAAAAGTGCTCTAGATCAACTGTTTAGCAATGGCATTATGAAAAATTCATACTTACTTGGTCTCGAGTGGGTTTGACCAGTACTTGTAATGTGCATATTTTGGATCATCTAGATTTTCAGCTATCCCATGTGAGAAGTGAGACTCAGCTCTTCGCATCATTTTTGGAGCAACAAAACGGAGAAGATCTATCAGAGTTGTGGCAGTGTATGCTTTGTTTCCTGCAACCTTTCGTATACTCTCCCGGCTCATCTCATCATATTCTGTCAATATCTCTCCGCAAGATGCACTGGAAGTTGTAGAGGAAGTACTTCCACGAACAAGTTCCTATTCATGACACGAAGAATTTAGAACCCACTGAATTCAATGTTTATAGAACACGCGTTTTAGAAACATAATCAGTGGCAGACCCATGATCTTTTTTAAGTGGGTGCACAAAATACTTGTTGTAGGACTCGAACCCACAAACACGTGATTAAAAGCCAACACTTTGCCCACTGAACTAGACAATCTATTTGATTTAGTGGGTGCACTTGCACCCATATACATAAACGTAGATCTGCCACTGAACATGATTCATTTCCAATATGTCAATGAACTCTGTTCTGTATGCACATGGTAAACTCGTACCTTCGAGCCAACATTAGGAAGCTTTGAAGAATGCACCTCAGATGCCGTCTTTCCAAAAGAAATCATCCTTCCATATTTTGTTGGCTCTTTCACTTGGAATAGTATCTTCCCGCCACTGTTTTTGCTATTATTTTCCCTTGAAGAGGTATGCAAGTATCTTTTCTTCCCCGAATCACATTCATGCTCCTCTTCTGGAGACCAATCCAGGTCTCCCCAAATGGTATCTCCTCCTTTTGGTAGCAAAGAAACGAGTGAGTCCCATGTTCGAGAAAGCCTCATGAGATGTTCTAGTGTCTGAAGCCCAAGCATCTCGGAATCTATTAGACCAGGAGCCATGGCTCTGCAACATCAAAATACAAGTTGAAGCCATCGGAAACAAAACTGAGCATAACAAAGATAAGAAAATGAATGTGAAATGGTTGATTTAACTATCCTAATGAAAGTCTAAAATTTGTTATTGATAGTATTGTTGATTGTGTATCAATAACAAGTTTTGGATTTTCATTAGTATAATTAAACCAACCTAAAATTATTGCTCAAAGTTCATTCGTAATAATGGCCAAAAAAGTGGAAGATCATTTTGGGACGGAGGGAGTAATACATGTTACTATAATGTTCTCACATGCCCGGTACAATATAGCCCATGTTATTAGAAGAGGCAACTCATTTACTATAAAATTCAACTCATGTTACTATACAAATCGGATTGATGTGCAGTCCGATTGCAATTGCATAGTCCCTGGGTCCAATCATTAAATAAACGCTTAAGATGTGGGGACAAACCTGATAAAAGCAACATCTTTGCCCTCAGCAGAAAACATACTACTAACGGCCTTTGGAACACCTAGGAATGCTGGACCGATGTTCATAATCGATTTTATATGTTTGGCGCACCAACCCGGACCACCTCCACCTCCCATTGGAGGAGACGCTTCAACCCATTTCATGAAATGAAGAAAATAAATAACACCCATGGAGTGAGGCACCACAACCACTTTCTTGTTTCCATTTGTTACATACATTAGCTCAATATTGCTCTTTAACCTGCTAAGTGCTTGGTCCCTAACCTGCATTGTGATAACAAACTGATTAAAAGCAAATCCTGATAGTTTTTGAGAGACAAGATTTAAGGGATTCATGAATCAAGATTAAGGATGACAATGATATATACCTCTGTGTTTTGAAAAGATAGCCTCCAATCATACGCAGCCATATACATATTCTTCCCCTCATAGCCAATTCTTGCTAAATTCTCAATAAGAATGGCCCAAACAAAATAGCCAGGAGCAAAATAATCAGCAGCAACAAGACCTGGAACTGCCCTGACACGAATGCCGGGCGGGTCGAGTCCTGTTTCATTGTGCAATGATAGATGCTCCAACCAACATAAAGGCCTGAAATTCCAACACAACACCAAAATGGCTTGTTAAATATGATAAAGAATCAGTAATGCCATCAATTATCTAGTAATCCCCTAATATTCCACAAGAAAAGGGCATGATTTCAAGAAACTCGAATAAACCACAACTACCCAAATCACACCTATTGGAATAACGAAATCAATCCACATTCAACTTTTTCATAATGAAAAGGGGTGTGCAAACCTCTTGAAGATTTCTGCAAAGCTACCGCCCCAAAGACGCTTACGGAAGAGGCCGTCAGAGCAAGGCTTTCCTTCCCAAAGCTCGAGGCCGCCTGTGACAATGCCAGGGATTAGAATAACAGGGTGAAGAGGGGTCAACCCTTCATTCTTGAGCCTAGTCCCTGGCGGCACAGGGCCTTGAAGTCCGGCCAAATTAGCTGGCAAACAGTAGTACAGAAACAAGAGTAGCCACCAAGTAGTGCACATATACCCAATTAACCAACAGCATGAATCTAGACACTTCCATTCCTTAGGCTGTCTCTTCTTTTTCTTGTCAATCTTGTTCTTATCCAACACTTTGTCAATCGAGCTGCTATCATCTTTCCTCTTTTCTTTTGAGGGTTCTAATGATTGCTTATCATCTTTGGGGTTCATTTCATATGATTCATAGGTCAATGGGGAGCATGTAACAGGCTGGATGTAGCATAACTTGCGAAATCGAAGAATTGAAGCCATTTAGAGAACAATGGTCAATTATTCAAGAAGCAAGAGGGATCAAATCTGCTAATCTTACCCAAAAATGTACTGAATTGAACCCATTGGAAGCACAATTATCAGCAATTCATGCAGAAAAAGAGATTAAAACAGGGAAATGAGAGAAAAATGCATTGAATTGAAGCCATTGGAAGCACAATAATCAGCAATTCATGCAGAAAGATTACAAATGGAAAATGAGAGAAAAATGCATTGAATTGAAGCATAGAGTGAGACCAACCAACCAACACAGTTCAGAAGAAGATCAAAATGGAGTCTTGATGAGTACCCAGAACATGAAAAAAATGAAAGAATTGAAAAGGGTTTGAGTGAGGAGAAATTAGGGGAAACCCCAACAACAGAAATGGTGTAAAAAGGGGGAGCGAGTTGAGAGAGAAAAACGTTAAAGAGAGCAAAAACCACGTGTAGAGGGAAGGAGGTATGGAGGTGTATGTGGGTGGAAAGTCCAAGAAATCAAGAGAAAAAAACAAGAAAAACAGAGAAAAAGGGGACCAAAATTAAGGCTTGAAAATTCGGAATGAGCTGGGGTTAATGAGGGGCATAATGAAAAACGTGGTAAGAAAGAAGCAAGAAAAAGGCATCAGCAGCAGCACACAGCTAGCTATACCAGAAAGAAAAGAGATTTACAGAAAGAAAGACACTTGTCTTGATGGCGTATTCATGCAAAACCTCACACAAAAACAAGCATATATATACACAAATATAAGGACTTTAGTGTAATTTTTCACATGGAGGCTACTGCACACAACCCATTCTCTTATGTAATCCTTCTTGGCTGTGTCTGTGTAGTGCGTGTAAACAGTGTGTGTTTTTCTGGGAAGTGGGTATGGAAATGACAGTGACAGGGTTAAAAGAAAACCCCCAAAAAAACTTGTCAACAAAAATCCAAAGGGATGCCTCTATTCATCAAGAAAAAGAGTGAAAAAAACAAGAAAAAGGGTAAATTTTTGCACACATGTCAAGAAACACAAATACCCAAATGAAATTAACTCACTAAGAGGAGGAGGAGGAAGATGGTGATGATGATGATTTTTTGCCAATTGGATTTGCAGGACCAGAGACAAAAAGTTTGATCAAGATGGAAGGTGGGGGAGGGGGGGGGGGCACAATGTTTAAGAGGAAGCGATAATATTCTTTTGTTTGAGGGTTCGGGCTTATGGGTTTCTGCTGCTGCTGCTTCTGTTCTGACTGATTAAGCGGCAGCGGAGGAGTTGCCGGGGAGTCAGATGTTGGGAGGAATTCAGCAACGCCGGCCTCCTACTTGGACTTGGATTTTAACGGTCGGAATTGGATTTTGTTTGGGTTCTACTATTTGCACTTAGTTTTTGTGTAAACAACCTCGGAAATCGTATAACCTTCCTCCCTCCCCTCCCCTCCCCTCGGTGAGTGCTAGGGTTCGATCCCTCTACTCGCCTCCTTATGACGTGGACATTGTCAAAAAAAAAAAAAAAAAAAAAAAAAAAGTGTTGGGCTTCCAATAACTCTACAGTTATCACTAAGGGGGCGTTTGGTTCGGTAGAAAAAAAATGAAGGAATGGAATGGTCAATAATGTAATGGGAATCCTGAAGGAATTGGAAAGGAAAAAAATTGGTCAAACCTTGTGTTTGGTTGGCACGGAATGGAATTGAATTGCCATTTAATTCTTTGGTAATTCATGTTTGGTTTCAAGACAAAACTGTTGGAATGGAATAATAATAATAATAAATAATAATAATAATAAATAATAAGTAATAATAAGTAATAATAATAATAAATAATAATAATAAATAATAATAATAATAAATAATAATAATTATTATTATTATTATTATAGTAATAATAATAATAATAATAAATAATGAACAATAATAATAATAATAATAATAATAATAATAATAATATTTATTATTTATTATTGTTACTATTATTATTATAATAATTATTATTATTATTTATTATTATTATTACTATTACTATTATTTATTATTATTATTATTATTATTTATTATTATTATTATTATTATTTATTATTAACATTATTATTATTATTATTTCCGATTATTATTATTATTATTATTATTATTTATTTTTATTACTATTTTTATTATTTATTATTATTATTATTATTTATTATTATTATTATTATTTATTACTATTATTTATTATTAACATTATTATTATTTTTATTTCATATTATTATTATTATTAGTTTTATTATTATTATTATTATTTACTTATTATTATTTATTATTTATAATTATTTATTATTATTATTATTTATTATTATTTATTAATAATAATTATTATTATTATTATTTATTATTATTATTATTATTATTTATTATTATTATTATTTTAATTTCTTCAATTCCATCAATGGAATGAAATGGATGGAATTGAGCATTCCTCCCATTTTATGATGGAATGGTGAATTCCTTCATTTGAAGGAATTGATCATTCCAATGGAATGGAAATTTTGAAAAAAATGAATCAAACATGGCAATGGAATTGGTCAAAGGGAATTGGGCATTCCATTCCCCCACTTTACCACGAACCAAACGCCCCCTAAGTAATTTTTCCCCCTATTTTCATTAGTATTCTTTTTCTTTTTGCAAAAATGTTTTTGTGTTTTCCTTTTAGTCCTTTTTTATTTAATAAAAAAGAAACCTCTTTATAAAATCATTAACTTGGACCAGCATAAAATTAAGAAATACGTTGTTAATATATTTTCTTTGTTTTATATTTTCAATGGTTTAAATGGGTTAAAATCTAATGCTTACAAGTCAAAGCTTTTAGTGTTTCACAAGATTTTAGGGGAAACTAGTTTCTCTTTAAATTTTAAAAAGTCATGTTTTTAAAACTATTTTAAAATATTCGTAAAATCCTTGCAAGTTAAAAAAAATAGTTTTTTCGGTAATTTAGGGAGAAACTAAATTCCCCAAAACACACTCGTACTGTTTTGATTAAACTCATAACAAGTGAGACTACTCAAAATTGACAACTTTTTACAATTTATTTAATGAGACTCATTTATCGTACTCAGAACAACCATTTACAAACTATTTTCTACCTCTCTTTCTGAGTCTTACTTTAATTTGCATACTCACAACACATCTTTCACTCTGAATATTATACTATTTTTTTCTTAATGACTACTCCCTCCGTCCCTAAACAATTTGCACCTTTTTTGAAATGCACGGGAATTAGTAAAATGTGTAAGAAAAGTGGGTGGTGTGAGTGGGAAGGAGAGAGAAAGTGGGGTAGAGAATAGTAAGTAGATAGTTGTTGTGAGTGGAGAGGAGAGAGAAGTAGTGGGAATATTTTCCATTTTGGGAAAGTGTGACTTACCAATGGGACACCCAAAAGGGAAATATGTGCAAGGTGTTTTGGGACGGAGGGAGTATTCATTAAACTAGTGAGTAACCCGTGCTCTGCACGGGAAACTAATTTACCAATTTTAGTATCTTTTATTTTTTTATATTTTTATTTAATAGTATTAGTTAATTTTAAGTCATAATAATTGTATAATTTTTAACTATAATAGATAACTATAATAATTAATTATTAATAGTAAATATAATTGTTAGAATAAATAGTTAACTATTAATAGTTAAATATAATAGTTAACTATTTATAGCGAAATATAATAGTTAACTATAATAATTAACTACCATAGTAACTATAATAGTTAACTATTATAGTAACTATTACTATTATAAGTATAAGTTAACTATAATAGTAACTATTATAGTTAACTATTATACTCCCTCCGTATCAATATGTTTGGCCACAAGACAAAATCTCTTAGTTTAAGAAACTTCAATAAATGTCTTGTTCATCTTTTACATTTCCAATTCTACCCTTCTTTATGACATGAAAAGCTTCACATCAATTTTGTAATTAATTGATACATGCTCATTTAATTAAGGGTATAATGGAAAAATAAGGTATAAATTTACATTAAATTTATAAGTGGCCAAACACAATGAGACAAACAAAAATAGAAATGTGGACATAGTGAGACGGAGGGAGTAGTTAACTATTACATTTCCAATTCTACCCTTCTTTATGACATGAAAAGCTTCACATCAATTTTGTAATTAATTGATACATGCTCATTTAATTAAGGGTATAATGGAAAAATAAGGTATAAATTTACATTAAATTTATAAGTGGCCAAACACAATGAGACAAACAAAAATAGAAATGTGGACATAGTGAGACGGAGGGAGTAGTTAACTATTACTATTATAAGTATTATTTATTATAATAGTTAACTATAATAGTTACCCCATATAGTAACTAATACTATTAGCTAATAGAAAAAAAAATGAAAAGTCATTTATTTATTAGGGTGAAATTGATGTGGCATCACCAAATGCTTCCTTTCCCCATGACTTGTCCACATGGCAACACCATAGCTCTCTTCACCAACTTTAATATACATATATACATATATATATGTATATATATATATATATATGTAAGATTTGGATCTCACTTATATGAGACAGAACGAGTATAATTTATTTTAAAAACTTTTTTTTTTCGTCTATTGTACATCAAAATTGTTTATTGTATTCTTCAAGTTAATCTAATTAATATCTAGTGTAATGGTTGAATGTAAGGTAAAATCATTATAAAATGTCATAATTCAAAATAAAATGTTAAACAAAATCCATTAAAAATCCATAAAATAAGGATAAATAGGAATGTCCTTAGGACAATTAGACATGTTTTAGTATATATGAAAATTTTTAAATGCCTCATACTTTATTATGGAAGGAGTGTAAAAAACTTTCTATTTTAAGCTTTTATATATGAGGAAGTCTTTTGTAAAACTGTTTCATGTATGAGACAGGTCTCGATGAATGAAGAAATGTGCTTGCTCCGCCCCGCTTATTGGAGGCAAACATTTACTCTCTCAACGAATCTTATCTCATACGTGAGACCATCTCACACAAGTTTTTCTCTTTATATATTTAAATGGAACACTGAAAATATAAATTTCCCTAAATTTAAAATAAAATGAGGTATGTATATAATTTTTTATTTTTTTGTTTAACATAGATTGTATGTTGAGCAGAAATGCAATCGTGTATTAGAAATAAGGGTTAATTGCAATTTGGTTACCTGAGTTTGTCGTCAAGTTTCAATTAGTTACCCAGTTTGTGTTTCGGTCAATTTAGTTATCGAATTTGTCTTTTTGTTACAATTGAGTGTAACATTGGTTAGTTCGTCAAAAACTTAACGTAAATGGATGGAAAATGTAACAAAGTTCTTTCAAAATTGCAATGATCAACCCTAAAGTTTAAATTATTCCATTACACCCCCAAACTAACGAATGTTAAAAGCTATCTTCTTTCTCAAAATCCGGTCATCACCACCACCCAAATCCGGCATCACCACCACCCAAATCCGGCCACTACCATAACCACCTATCTTCTTTCCAGCGGCGATCACTCCCCTACACACCATTTTTACCGGCGAATGTCCATATTTTCCGGCGAATGGGGTTTAAGTTTACCCATCCCCACCCTATTCAGTTCCCCACCTCCACCCACTTCGCCACAGTACAAAAACAAGCAAAAAACCGACCAAAAAGACCAAGATCAAAAGTTCTTCACCTCCCAAAGTCGGACCAGAAAAAATACGATTCCCGCTTCGTTAATCGTTGGATCGTCTTCAAACATCTGGGGAATGTTCGCATCACCTAGGCGCACCTTTTCACCATTGGGATCTGCGAAATAATCACCGGAGCGGGAGATAAGTCCACCGGAAAAAATCTGGCGAAAATCTCCCAAAAATCGCCTTTCTCTCTAGGTGATGTTTTAGGAGACGAGAGAGAAAATCCATCAGAGATGGAGAAAGAGGGAGAGAGAGGTGATGTTCGCCAGAGAAGATGAAGGCATCGGCGCCGGCGTCGAAGAGCGTGGGTGGGTGAGTCGGTTTTTAGAGAGAGAGAGAGAGAGTGTGTGTGTGTGAGATATCTGGTGCGATCGTGAGGGGAGAGAGGAGAGGGGAGGGTTTTGATTGGGGTGGGGGTAGTTTGGGTATTTAGGACTTTTATTTGACTGGATTTGACTGGTCAAAGGAATTTAGGGGTGTAATGGAATAATTTAAACTTTAGGGTTGATCATTGCAATTTTGAAAGAACTTTGTTACATTTTTCATCCATTTACGTTAAGTTTTTTACGAACTAACCAATTTTACACTCAATTGTAACAAAAAGACAAATTCGATAACTAAATTGACCGAAACACAAACTGGGTAACTAATTGAAACTTGACGACAAACTCAGGTAACCAAATTGCAATTAACCCTAGAAATAACTATAAGCAACTTTGAGAACTATGATTATCTGGAATAAAATTTATTAAACACTAAAATTAGTACTATTACACATTACAACTGACATTATTGTATACCACCCCTAGTACTCAATAACATATGAACTAACAGTCTTATGTACTAGTAAACCTGGCATTTTTAAACACTATAACGGACAATTTTAAACACTACTACTGACACCATGCGATGTTTCACTGATTTATAAAAATATCATCGCGCGATGTTAAAACCCGTTTTTTCTTAAGTGTTATAAAAACTGACTTTTCCTAATACATATACTTTAGTTTATACTCCATCCATCCCACCTCACTTGAGAATTAAGAGGTGGTCACAATAACTAAGAAAAATGTGTGGTAGAAAATGAAGAGAGAGAATGAGTAGGGTAAATAGTAGTGTTGGTTGAATAAAATGAGTGGTAGAAAATGAATAGAGAGAGTGAGTGGTGTGGTAGATTCAATATCCAACGTTTATTGGAAAATGCAACCTCAAAGATTTGGGACCAAAAGCGATTAGCGGTCGGAAGTCTCACGTACGGTCCCCTGAGAAGGGAGGTAGTGTACTTCCTCTATCTTACTTTGACTTCATTCCGCTACGCACCTTCAAACAGCCTAGTTGTCCGAACTTTATCCTAAGAGCGGATTCGATTCCTATAGATATAAAATTATTAAAAGTTGGCTATTTTGGGGAGGTCTCAAGTGAGCTGAGACGGACTAAAATAGAAATAAGCTCAAGTGAGCTGGGACAGAAGGAGTATGTATTAGTATATTTCAAATATTCACAATTAACATTATAAAAATTTGTCTAAATAAATTTACTATGCTAATGTGAAATCTTATATATATATATATATATATATATATATATATATATATATATATATATATATATATATTAAAGTTGGTGAGGAGGGCTATGGGTTTGACATGTGTACATGTCTTAGTGAAAGCTTGAATTTGGAGAAGCCACATCAATATCATCCTAAAATGTAATGACTTTTGATATTCTCATTCTTATCTAATACTATTAATTAATCATATTAGTAATTATATAAGTTAACTATTACTATTAATAGTATAAGTTAATCATTACTATTAATAGTATTGGTTAACAATAGTAGTTACTCCCTCTGTCCCTAAATGAGTGTCCATTTTCAAGAAAACTTTGTCCCTAAATGAGTGTCTTTTTTTAACATAACTTTCTCCCCAAACGTTTTTTTTTCAAAATTTTTTTCACCGGTTTCTTTATACGTGCAAAACTAAAGGTTTGGAAAGGAGATTACAAGATGATATATGAATCGTTGTTACCAAATTGTTCACAAAGTTGAGATTTTCAGTGTCCTTTAAAATGAAATTTGGACACTCATTTAGGGGCAGAGGTAGTACTATATAAGTTAAATATTACTACTAATAGTATTAGTTAACTACAATAGTCCCTATACAAGTTAAATATTACTATTAATTGTATTGGTTAACTACAATAGTTACTATTTTAGTTAACTATTACTATTAAAAGTATTATTTAACTATAATAGTTACGATATAAGTTAATTATTACTATTAATAGTATTAGTTAACTATAATAGGCTATATACATTAACTATTACTATTATTAGTATTAGTTAATTGTAATAGTTATTATATAAGTTAAATTATTAATTTTTAATATTAAGTAATCACAACAGCTACTATATCAATTAACTATTACTATTAATGGTATTAGTTTATTATAATAATTATAATAATTATAATAATTATTATTATTGTATAGATTAATCATTTCTATTAATATATATTAACTATTACTATCAATAATATTAGATAATTATATTAATTGTTATAATAATCATAATCATATAGATTAATTATTATTATTAACGATATCATTAAAATGATGATTATTGTATTAGTTAACTATAGTTAAAATATATTTTTTAATACATAGTATTGGTTACCCGTGCAGAGCACGGGTTACCTGCTAGTTTGTACTATTTCCGTCTCATTTAAAATTGCAAATTATGCCATCTGAGGTTTCTCACTTATAATTACAAAAGTTTAAAATTGAAATTTAATAACTTTTATAATTAATGAAACACGCTGATCATACTCATATCAACTAACCCACTTACTATTCCATAACCTATTAATAACTCATTTTTTCACTATCACACTCACAACACGTTAATATTGTATACTCCACTTTAATTCCAGTGTGACATTTTCTTACAATTTCAAATGGTACTAAGGAGTAAATGTCAATTTAAGCATTTAGGAGTCCCACTACTAAGATTGCCTCTTACTCCCTCTGGTCTAAAATAACTGGCGTTTTTTGTCAACCACGTGTAAATTTGACCAATAATTTAAATAGAAAATAGCAATGCCAATAAAAATCTAAAATTTGTCATTGTATTATAATTAAGGCAAAACTGCATCAAAAATCACTCAACTATGACCAATTTGGGTATTTGGTCACTAAACTAATTTCCTTTTGAAACAACACATCCAACTTATTTATTTTTGCATCCATAGTCACTATCACTAACCCCGTTAGTTTTTTTCCGTTAAATCATCATGTGCAATGCATGTGACAATATTTTAAAGGGTAGTTCAAGTAGTTTGATCAAAAGAATGGGAAACAAATTGTCCGGCTTAATGAGTGAAAAAACAAAGTTTAGGGTTTAAAATGGAAAAAAAAGGTAAGAAAACACCCAATATCTAAAACACCCCTCCCCTTCTTCTTCAGATCTCCTTCATCTTCTTCCCCGATCTCTCCCGGAGATCCCTCCGAACAAACTCCTGTAATTTCCCCAATCTCCGGTCACCGACGAATCTGGGTGGACGGATCCTGAGAATTGCAGGACGGAAGGCCATCAACGATCTAAACCCGGCAAATCTGGTCTCTTCCCTTGCCCACCGCCGTCATATCTACCATTGCAGTCTCCCAGTCTGAACCAAGTAGCCACCGCTATCTCCGCCCAGGCAGCCACCACCATCTCCGCCACCAACAACATTATTAACACCCTCATCACTAACAACAACACACTCTGTTTTTAAAAACATACACTCTGCAAATCCTCACCCACAAACACCCACACACTCTACAAATCCTCACCACCAACACCCAAATACTCTGCAAACACGCACCCACTCCAGATTTTTCCAATAAATCACAAACTCAGAAGTGCACACGCAAATAATTTTACATAGACCAGTTTTATAACTCTCAATAAGTCATAAATCCATGAAAATCACAAACTCAGCTTTTGAAATCAAAGAAATTCACACACATTCCAAAATCAAAGTAATCTACAAACCCCTTTGGTTGATTTTCAGCAGAATCAATAGATGAAGGGGTGGAGGATTTGGGTTAGGGCTGGCATGTGTAGAGAGATTTGGGTGTAGAAGAAATCAAGGACCATGACCGACATTCATGGGGTTTGGGTTGCAATTACAAGCGCCTCCACTGTACAACTTCAATTTTTGAACCCCCAAAATTCAGTTATGGTAAAATAGAGATGAATGGGATGGTGGGGGGGAGGAAAAAGTAACGGTGGTGGAGGAATGGGCATGAGAAAATAAATATCAATATATCAGGGGCTCATTTTGAATAAATCTAAACTTTAATTGTGAGTGGAGCATGAACTACCTGAACTACCCTTTAAAATATTGTCACATGCATTGCACATGATGATTTAACGGGAAAAAACTAACGGGGTTAGTGATAGTGACTATGGATGCAAAAATAAATAAGTTGGATGTGTTGTTTCAAAAGGAAATTAGTTTAGTGACCAAATACCCAAATTGGTCATAGTTGAGTGATTTTTGGTGCAGTTTTGCCTATAATTAATTACACTTTTAATTACAATTTTTAGATTTTTGCTTAAATTTATTGGTCAAACTTACATCTGTTTGACCAAAAGTGACAGTTATTTTAGATCAGAGAGGGAGTACGTTGCAAGGACACGCTTTTTAAAAACTCATTTTTCACAAATGTTTGAAAAACTCATTTTTATAGAAGTTACTCCCTCCGTTCCAGTTTAATGTTCTTAGTTTGACTATGCACGCTTATTAAGAAACCAAGGCAAAAAACAAAGGAAATGAGTCAACCAAAAATAGAGAGTGAAGGATATAAATGTCCAAAAACACTATTCATGAAGCAAGTGAGTGAAAGTAAGTTAGGAAAGTAATGGTTTTTTTGTAATTAAATGAATTTTTTGAGGGCAAGCTCCTCCAAAGCACTATTCATTCTTTTCCATTTATGGAATAAAGCAACTAAGAACCTTAAACTGAGACATACAAAAAAGGAAAGTAAGAACCTTAAACTGGGACGGATGGAGTACTTATTATTTTTTATTAATGTGTCTTAATTAAATTTAATGGAAAGCCAAAAAAAAAATAAAAATGGACGGCAGTTAATTACTAAGCGAAATGCTACTCATGAGATTAGATGTAGTAGTGCTACTTTTTGACTTCACAATTACTTTTTCACTAAAAACAAGAAAAAATTGTACAAATAGAATAAAAGTTGTGCAAATAGAAATTCACTTTTGTTTTTTTACTCCCTCTGTTTCATAATACGTGTCGTTTTAGACTTCTTCCACACATATTAAGAAATGCAATTAATACATATTAAAAAGACATATGTGCCCCAAAAAGTATTCAATTATCTAGGCATTTAAATACTTATACAAGAAATAGTTCACAATTAATGAATAAGGGTATAATAGGTAAACAAGAGTAATTTTTTCTTGGTAATAGTAAAACGTCAAATATTTTGGAACACAAAATTGCTCCTAAAACGTCATGTATTATAAAACGGAGGGAGTATTTCAATGAACACAGTAATTTGGGAGACTGATTTGCTAAAGTTTTCCACATAAATCTTGCAGTAGAATATTCTTTTGTTCTAGTTTTAATTAATTAATTATTTAAAATAAACCTAGATTCTGATGCCAAAATTGCTAGTTTCTGTCGGTTGGGGTGTTCACCACTTTTAAAAATTAATTAAGGGTGTTCACCAATTTGAAAAATTTCTGCCTCATAGTATGTCTCACATTTTATTTTTGACAAAAATTTCCATGAGACCGTCTCACCATGTGAAACGGATCTTCCATGGGTTAAAACCCGCCCATCCATGAATGCTCCAGCGCCCCACCCGCCCAGCAACCCCCTTCCTCCACCCAGCACGCGACACGTGACACTCACTTAAAAAAAAACTTCTCGTAATTTTAAAATGCAATATCTTGTGATTTTGAAGTCGAAAAAAAAATCTAAAAATACCGGTGTGTTCGTCTCGATGAGACGAATAAAACTAGATAGGTCATGATATATTTTGATTTTTTTTTAAAAAAAACATAATTTTTAACCCACAAAAAAAATTGGGCTGCTCGTTTGCTGAAATGTAACACGTTCTTATGAAGAAAGTAACAGTTTGGTCTTAAAAAAGTAACACTTTATTGTAAGCTGTAACAGCAGTTTTGCAAAATAATATAAATAGTTTTTGTGTTTAGAAAAAGTAATAATTGAATGTAACACAATGCATATATGATTGTAACATATTATATATATGAATGTAACAGTTTATAGGTTAAATGTAGTACATTTTTTTTTCAAAAAAAGAGTAAAAAAACATGTATATAATCGGTTTTGCATTTCAATTGAATGTAAAACCCTAAAAAAGTGTTACATATGAGAAAAAAGTGTTACATTTTGTTATAACAGGTGTTACTTTTGTTGGGAGGAAAAAAAGGTTGGGGTGGGAAAAAAAAAAGGGCCGGCTGCCTGTGAGCCGTCGCACAGCGTGAGACGGTCTCACAGGAGACCGCCTCTTTATTTTTAGTGTGTTCCAAAATATGTTCATTTTCAAAGATCGCAAAAAATCTTTTTTATTCCTTTCACTCGATTTCTTTCATATTTTACTTTTCTACTCATAACACCAATCAACATATTGTTCTCTACCCCATCTCTCTCCTCCTAACTCACTTTTTATATTCACAAAACTTACATCAGTTTCACCATTTTTTTAATCTCCGTAAAAACGGGAGGGTGGATATATATTCTGGGACAGAGTGAGTAATAATTAATATAAATTATTAAAAATTACTATGTATGTCTCGGAATAAATGTCCTACTTTCCATTTTCGTTTGTCCCAAAATATATGTCGTCTTGTTAAAATAGGATATGAAGTTTGGTGATTATTCTATATTGCCCATTCTAATAGGCATAAACATTGCAATGCCATAGGACTCTACACATATGAATAGCTTGAGACAAATAGACAATCAAGAAAATAAAACTAAAAGCTTAAAAATATTGACTTGTCAACTATGACATTTATTTCCTGATAGAGGATGTATCAAATCTACCTTTATGAATTACTATCTTTCATACATTTTCTTTTGAAACCATACATTAATTTTACTAAATAATTATAACTAGTGAAATGATACAAGTTCTAATTTAACGGTAAATTAAAATTAAAATTAAAATGATATAGATAATTTTCCAGGCAAAAGTGAATTATTTTAAACTAAAAAAAATCATTTAAATTGTTATAGTTGGTGGATATTGGAAAAATTAAGAAAGGTTATTATCCCCATCTTGCATTGGAACCGCAATTAAGGGGACGGAATCCCGTCTTTCTTGATACTAATTTATTTACTCGATGCATTTAGGTAAGTAGATATAGAAATGAAGTCTTTTCTAGTTAATCCCATCTAATAAATTTGGAACAGTTGCAGCAGAATTGCTGATACTCACTAACAATGTTCTAAAAGACACCCATCTAGGCCGCCTAAGCGCTAGGCGTTTATGAAACGTCTAGCTCCCGTCTAAGATATTATAATTATTTCTGAATTCTCAGCCCTGCCTAGGTCCCGCCTAGGCGCTAGGCGCCGCCTAGCGTTTTTTAAAACCTTGCTCACTAATAAATGATTGTATAGTCTACCACTTTAAAAAAAAATAGTTTCACTTTGATTTTGGTTAAATATGAAGGGGCTTAGAGGGGATAAGATTGGATAAGAAGCTTATTCGAGTTGTACCCTAAGATTATTAATCTGATTGCATTTAGTCTACCAAACACTAAGATTATATGACTAATAATCCTATCCAGCTCTAATCAGGCTACCAAACAAACCCTAAAATTAGTACTATTACACATTACAACTGACATTATTGTATACCATCCCTAGTACTCGATAACATATGAACAGTCTTATGTACTAGTACACCTGACATTTTTAAACACTATAACGGACAATCAAGAACACATTCTTGATTGATTGCTAGATCCAAGGCTTGGTGAAAAAACGATTTCTTCATGGAAATTATTTTGCTCCATTGATTATTGAGTTTTGATAATTCTAAATCTCAAAAACTAATAATCCCACCTCTCTATGTTTTATTATTTCTAAAACAATGTGTTATGATTTTCAAAATCAACATTAGGGGCTGTCAAACACGGCTGCTTATATTTATATGAGGGTTTGACATAATTCCTTTTGAGATCGAGATTCCTTGACAGTCAAGAATTCTGAACAAACTGACCAGATTCGGGCATAGCAGCCGTACGGCTCCTATGGAACCGTACGCCACCATTACCGCCGTACGGTCGTTGTCCAGAAAATCCCAGATTTTTCAGCATTTTTTCCAATCCGTTATATTGTGTGTGACCCAATAGGATTATACTAAGTTGGCAACGAGTCCGAACCATTCAGAACCCGTAAGTCATAAGCGGACTCTAGCAACCATTTTGACTACCCAATTAGTATAACTTTAAAAGTCCAAAGTTACCTTATAGAACATATCACAATCCCTTTGTCACGGGATATCATATTGGACATAAGTCATAGTCCACGTCAACTTATGTCGTCCAATACTTTCTCGATCCCGAGTAGATTGATATAAGCAAATGACATTGAATGCATCAATTCATTTGGGTATGGCCGTACACTATCATCAATCTCACTCATCGAGGGGCCAAGCAGATAGCTCTCTTGAGAGAGGGACAAATCCCATCTTGACTTATCATTCTTCCCTATAAGAATCCAATTATGCCAATCGTAGCCTTTATAACCACCGGGTTAAGGGTAGCGTTTGAGTACGTCAAACATAATGTTCATCATGTGGAAGATCGTGATAATCTCAGGTCTAAGGATTCAAATGGTATGACTATTGTGAGATTTAATTATGACATTTGACCATGACATAAATCTAATAACGGGTATATCCAGTACATTGTTCTCCAACAAGTACCCATAAGTTTAATCCGCATCCTATGCACCATAATCATCACATGATTATCCATTAAACTCATGCTAGCCCTTCATAAGTGCTAGGGACAATGATTATTATTATAATAAACATGCAAAAGATATAATAATCGGGTTTGTTATCTCTATAACAATGAAGCTATGATGTAACATATAGGCCTTTCTCAATAGCCTAGGGCATAATATCCAACAACAACCCGTTTTTCTTAAGTGTTATAAAAAACTGACTTTTCCTAATACATATACTTTAGTTTATACTCCATCAGTCCCACCTCACTTGAGAATTAAGAGGTGGTCACAATAACCAAGAAAAATGTGTGGTAGAAAATGAAGAGAGAGGATGAGTGAGGTAAATAGTAGTGTTGGTTAAATAAAATGAGTGGTAGAAAATGAATAGAGAGAATGAGTGGTGTGGTAGATTCAATATCCAACGTTTATTGGAAAAAGCAACCCCAAAGATTTGGGACAAAAAGCGATTAGCGGTCGGAAGTCTCACGTACGGTTCCCTGAGAAGGGAGGTAGTGTATGTCAAGCCCCGGAAATCAATAATTCCATATATATATGAACTTTACATAATATGCAACTCCAAAATACTAAATACCAAACTTGGCGCGTGAATCCAACCATCAAACCAATACCATCAAATAACACCTCAACGAGATTACAACTCGGAGACAACTTACAAAGGCGGAAGAAAGAACATCTAGCAGCAGATATAACCAAAGTACAACCGGACATACATACTTCATACGACCAGGATCTCAACGAATGATATACAAAAGCGCCATGGGCATTACCCTAAGAGAAGGTAACCTGCTCGACGACCGATCTCAGCCACATGCGATCTCACAACGTACTATTACTTGCTTCCTGGGGGGGGGGTTAAGGAAACAAAGATAAAAAAAAGAAACGGGGTGAGATAAATCTCAGTAAGTTACTACATTAACTACATGATATGCATACATGTAAGCATGAACAAGAAATAACATCACGTATCACGTATCATCAAGTAGCATACAACACGGGTAGTTATACCAACCCATTATGCAACATATAAAGCGGAAGCACACATTACAAAAGATATTTCTTGCACCTTATTCCTCCAACCCATTCATATACCATAACTGACGATGTTGCAGTCGTTGAAGTCAGCTCTCATATTTGATGTAGCTTCACAATATTGGTGGAGACCTGTTACCCAGTGCCCCAACCCAAGAACAAATAAAAGCTATCTAACTATTGTGCATGATTGCTCCAATAATTAGGGAAGCAAGACCCTTACTTTGGCCAAAAGTAAGAGCAACGGCCACAGATGCATAGGTCTACGTTTATTGCTTAGCCCCAGCTCTCACAATATGCGCAAACCTATACACCCCCGACAAGTAAACCAGCTGGACACACATAAAATTCACACAAGTAGTATTTACTTGATTTGAAATACGGGAAACAAATTTCAACTTGGGGCAAATCCAAAAGTAGTGGACTAGCCCTTTTTCTTTAATAATGTGGCATGTAATCATTGCACATTCACAGGTACGCATTTAGCACATTAAGTGTCTAAAATAATCTCAATACAATCATCATAGTCAAATAATTGTTAACTATTCCATTCACAATTTGAATCCGTACTCCTAGGTACATTCCTAAGATAATACACATTAAACACACCCATTATTGACCACTCTTCGAAGCTACTTAGCTCACAATACGCTTATCTAGCTATTCGAGGTCAACCCCTAGGTTCTAGACCAAGTCGGGACCTAAACACATTGATTCTAGGAATTATCAGTTTTTCAGGACACTGTGCGGTCGCCCGGAATGATCTGTGCGGTCGCACACTTTGGTATTTTCCAAGAACAAAACCTTTCAGAAGATTGTGCGGTCGCACACCCAAACTGGGCGGCCGCACAACTCCATCGAACTACCAGGAATTTCCTCCTTTCATCCTAACACTCAAACTCAACATTTTTGACTCAACCTAGTTTCAATTCAAGAACCAAATACATATAGGGAGTGATATCAACGTTAACAAATGGTACTTGTGGTCCATTACTACTCATCCAACCCGGATTTCACCTGTAATTCACAATATCTAATTTGTATAATGAAGTCTAAAAATGACCTCTAAGCTTATAAAAGCTTTCCAAAACAACAACAAACCATTTATACCACGATTGGAACCCAACAACAATTTATCCTAAAACTATCCAAAACACAAATAAATTCCAAACTTCCTATAAACCAACAATTAATAACCCAAGCATCATAGATCATAATTATGAGCGTTAATATACAAGAAAAGGGGTAAGTAACTTACTTGTTACAAAAATAGTACCGAAAATAATACCGATGACATATTTTTCTGAATAGCTGGACTTGATCTACTCGACGCCACGAACATTTTGGTGAAGTCGGATCTTGAAACAGAGAAATATTTAAGGAGTAATTGAAGAAAGAGTGGATGAACTCCTCGTAGAACAGAAAGAGTAGAAATGGAGAAATTTGGAGAGAATTGGGAAATGTCGCCGAGAAGGAGAGAGATCGGGTAAATGGGTTAAATAATTGCCAAGTTACACTTAGGCCCCTCAAGGTTGATCAATTACATTTAAACCCCAAGGTTTCAACTTTAACACTTAAACCCCTTGACATTAATCACAAATACTAACTCAACTATTTTAGCTTCTAGTTAAGCTAATAAATCTTTTTGCAACTCAAATACTTTTATTTAATATTTTACTAGAATCAATTAAGTCCTTTTAAAATAATCAAACTAGCAAAATTTAAATTATAAAATAGTATTCAGTGTAAAATTTATATAAAATTGGGACGGGTCGTCACCCACAAGTGCTCAACTTATGACTAAAAATAGTGCCGGGGTTTCGGGTCGTTACATTCTACCCTCCTTAAAAGAATTCGTCCGCGAATTCACTTATGACTATTATAACACGTAGTCATATCGAGGCTACACACACACACACACACACACACACACACACACACACACACACACATATATATATATATATATATATATATATATCGATACTCAGAGAGCAAGTACTAACCATAATCCAGGACCTATTAAATATTTCGGACATAGTCTCCATAAACCCAACTTAAATTCCAACTCCAATTTCCATTAATTTGTATAAATTTCACTAATCATTTGTTTTCTCACTTTCATAAACTCTGAAACCCTCATTCTTAACTGGATAAAACATGCCCAAGAGTATTCATGAAATCCATTAAACCACTATGGATGTCTATTTTCCCACTTTTTGTCTGTTTCTTCTATAATCACATCCATTTCACGAGTTTCCTTAATACTTTCACAAGAGATAGTTTTACTTAAACTTGTTCCTTTGCATCAACTATTCCTACAAATAATTCTTTCAAGGAAACTAAATTCCTCACTTGATCTTAAGATCTCGTTTCCGGTTAGCAGTATTACTTGTTTACCAATCATAAATAATCTATTTCTGATTAGCATTAAGCTCTTAATCAATCCCTTAAATCATCAATACCCATAAGTTTTATTTTTCCATCATCCCAATAGTATTTGGAATCAACTCCACACACGTAGTATATCCTTATAAGTATATATCTCGGTCCCAAGGATTTCCTAATATTATAACAAGACCCAAATAAATATCCATAACACTCGGAAAAGTTTATTAAGATCAAGATGTACTATAATGGTCTCTGTCATATATCATCTCCACAAGCATCCCATGCAATCATACTACTCCCTGAACAGATAAGGGAATGAATAGGACTACCAATTATTGTCACCCACGAATTCATTTATATACACGAAAAATTATCGTTATCAACTACTCAATCAAATATGATTCCTCAAATTCATCTCAATATATTTTGTTTCTAATTGAATGGTAACTTACTTGGTCTCGTGACTCTCTTTAAGTACCTCTAGTCAAATTTCCACTACACGTGTTTCATTCGACTAAGTCAAATCTTCCAACATCTTCCATTCAGCGGTACCCAACATGATGTACACATTTACATGTTCAGTAATTTCACTAATACACTCATCCTTCTTATGCGAGAAAACACAATACAGTCATAATATTTGAATTTCTCCACCCACTTGCCTTATCTCATATTTATCTTTTCTAACGAAATATATCCATCAATTAGGAAATATATCCATCAATTATCGGTAGCCTAATAACATAACATTTCGAACTTGGTTCTCAAAAGAAAACTCTAATCTGCTAGGGTAATCTCAATAAAATCAAAATCAATCCCAAGTCATAGATAGTTCTATTTATCAAGAGTTAATCATCGAAACATATACACACACGTTGTTACCTTGAATCGTTAAATACCTCAATCCCTATTTAGAAGCATCACTATAGATAATGGATTTATCAATTTTCAATATAATGGGAAACTTAGCATATTTCCAAGAAAACATTAACACTGGTCATACTTTTAACAGCAATACTAATCAAACCCACAAAACAATATCAATACTAAAATTGTCATCAATCATCATTTCGATATTCGAAAACTAATTCACGTTTATCAATCCTACTAAAGTCAAGTGAATCCCAATAATACGCGCATCTCAGTTTAAGTATTCTTTCCACTTGTAAAGATCAATCAATACCTGAAATAAATCACTTCAAAACAATATATACTCTAACTCTTGCTATATCTTGCGAACCATTACTTCTTTCAAGTAATTTCAAAATAATTTCCCCAGTTGATTTTAATTCTCATTCTAATACGTGCTCGGATTTATTTCTTACGATATATTTAAGATTCACACTATTCAATATATCCCTATGGTTCGACTGAACCAAGACTCGAATTCTGGGAACAGTATATAGGAAATCATCTTATGAAAATAAGATCACTGCAAAGGTCTTGAAAATATATTCAATTTAGACACTTGAATCATCAAATTTCAATTTAAATGAATAACTTACGATCATTTGAAATTTACTAATTTTTCAAATCTATAAATACTTTAATAGCACAGAAACTGAAATTCGGTGGCTGTTCCACGCATATTTAAATTTAAAGGATCACTTTATTCCGATTTGAAATGAATAAGTGACTAAACACAATCTCATCAAGTTTCCGAAACCACAAGAGAACTGGTCTGAAACATCGACAACTCAATGACCAAAATGAAATATCCGAAAATACTCATCTTTGAGTTTTCCCACATATCTCAGTAACACTTTTCTTTCATAAAAATTAATATAACTTTTCACAGAAGATGCATTCACTTAAAATCAACAGTCAAATGGCCAACTAATCATAATTTCAATTAAACCCGTTTAAAATCATACATTCATGTTAAGTCACTTCACTCACACCTATTTCAACTCATCATATGACTCAGGTTCCAATCGATCCAACGACATATTGTACTTATTATAAAATATACCCATTCTATTTCTAAGCAAAGTCACACTTATCAGTAGAGGAATCTTCACCATCTACCGATGGCAACCAAGAAATTCACGACATGCAGAAAGCTAGGTCATACCACTTATTTCACCAATACCCCGTATAGATATCATAACTAAATCAACTTATAACCTTTAGCGCATTATCGCCCACAATTCTATCGGGTTCCTTATATATACCGATAGTGATACTGGAACATGGAAAATACAACGAGGAAACACAGTGAAACGTTTAAAAGAATTAAACACCCAACACTCTTTGGAACCCACCAAGAGCAACCGAAGAAGAAAACCATCTCTATTAAATGCCATAGACTCAAAACACATCCCAAAATCTGATTTTTTTAATTTTTTTTTCTCTCACAATGGGGTTTATATAGGCTAAATGGAGCACTCCTCCATTCCATAGACAATGCATGTACAAGGACAATACATGAACTAGGAAAAACAAAAGTTGCTAAAACTGTTATGCTGATAGATTAAACCCAACGAATGTTTACACGCATTCTGGAAACTTCTAGATCAGAACAGTTAATTCTACGAAGTTGACTGACAATCTGGTTCTGAAATATCTTAAACTCGGCTTCATTAAATTTGTTTTCTTCACCTTTGCTCTGCTCCTCAATATACTTTCCTTTATTAGATTCTCTTGTATCAGGTAGAAATTTTATAGTCCCGTATCCGAGAATACACCTCAACATAAATCAAAGAGTGAGGACAAACATGCATATATAGCACAAAACGTTGTCTACTTTACGAGATAGATATGCCTAAGTCTTCAAAGACTCACATTCTTGATTCTCAAACCAACTAACCCCAATGAAACCGACAATATCATCACCAGTCCCATGCCTGGTATACCATAAGAGTAGGAACACTCGACATCAATATCATACTATCACTATATTCTTATCTCAATTATGCAATTTATACACAAGAAGTAATGGCTATCTCAAGAATCCTTGATACAGTCGCCAATTCATACATCTCATAATAATATAAACCATCTCAAACTATAATTTCTCAAGTAGTCCAATAACCTTGTAGAAATAAAACCCAAATAAAACCAAAAATATTTCTTAATAAATGATAACTAACGATCAAAACAAATGACCAAACCCCAAGAATGAAATTCATAAATTTTCGAGGTATTACATTCTTTTCCCTTTAAAAGAAATTCGTTCTCGAATCCTCTAGGATCATGTTCCACAATTCCTCAATAACAAATGCAACTAATTGTCCTCAAGGAAAGCTTAGTTTTCCTAATCGTTCAAAAATCATAATATATGAGTATCCGAACCTACTCCATATCAGAGTTCTTATCCCTTTCAAAATCTATTCCCAACGCTCTGATACCAACTGTCGCACACTTTGGTATTTTCCAAGAACAAAACCTTTCAGAAGATTGTGCGGTCGCACACCCAAACTGGGCGGCCGCACAACTCCATCGAACTACCAGGAATTTCCTCCTTTCATCATAACACTCAAACTCAACATTTTTTACTCAACCTAGTTTCAATTCAAGAACCAAATACATATAGGGAGTGATATCAACGTTAACAAATGGTACTTGTGGTCCATTACTACTCATCCAACCCGGATTTCACCTGTAATTCACAATATCTAATTTGTATAATGAAGTCTAAAAATGACCTCTAAGCTTATAAAAGCTTTCCAAAACAACAACAAACCATTTATACCACGATTGGAACCCAACAACAATTTATCCTAAAACTACCCAAAACACAAATAAATTCCAAACTTCCTATAAACCAACAATTAATAACCCAAGCATCATAGATCATAATTATGAGCGTTAATATACAAGAAAAGGGGTAAGTAACTTACTTGTTACAAAAATAGTACCGAAAATAATACCGATGACATATTTTTCTGAATAGCTGGACTTGATCTACTCGACGCCACGAACATTTTGGTGAAGTCGGATCTTGAAACAGAGAAATATTTAAGGAGTAATTGAAGAAAGAGTGGATGAACTCCTCGTAGAACAGAAGGAGTAGAAATGGAGAAATTTGGAGAGAATTGGGAAATGTCGCCGAGAAGGAGAGAGATCGGGTAAATGGGTTAAATAATTGCCAAGTTATACTTAGGCCCCTCAAGGTTGATCAATTACATTTAAACCTCAAGGTTTCAACTTTAACACTTAAACCCCTTTAAACCCCTTGACATTAATCACAAATACTAACTCAACTATTTTAGCTTCTAGTTAAGCTAATAAATCTTTTTGCAACTCAAATACTTTTATTTAATATTTTACTAGAATCAATTAAGTCCTTTTAAAATAATCAAACTAGCAAAATTTAAATTATAAAATAGTATTCAGTGTAAAATTTATATAAAATTGGGACGGGTCGTCACCCACAAGTGCTCAACTTATGACTAAAAATAGTGCCGGGGTTTCGGGTCGTTACAGTGTACTTCCTCTATCTTACTGTGACTTCACTCAAACAGCCTAGTTGTCCGAACTTTGTCCTAAAAGCCGATTCGATTCCTATGGATATAAAATTATTAAAAGTTGGCTATTTTGGGGAGGTCTCAAGTGAGCTGAGGCGGACCAAAATAGAAATAAGCTCATGTGAGCTGGGACAGAGGGAGTATTTATTAGTATATTTCAAATATTCACAATTAACATTATAAAAATTTGTCTAAATAAATTTACTATGCTAATGTGAAATTTGTACTCTTTCCGTCTCATTTAAAATTGCAAATTATGCCATCTGAGGTTTCTCACTTAAAATTACAAAAGTTTATAATTGAAATTTAATAACTCTTATAATTAATGAAACACGCTGATCATATTCACATCAACTAACCCACTTACTATTCCATAACGTATTAATAATTCATTTTTTCACTATCACACTCACAACACGTTAATATTGTATACTCCACTTTAATTTCAGTGTGACAATTTTTTTACAATTTCAAATTGTACAAAGGAGTAAATGTCAATTTAAGCATTTAGGAGTCCCAGTATTAAGACTGCCACTTACTCCCTCTGTTTCAAAATAACTGTTGTTTTTTGTCAATCAGGTGTAACTTTAACCAATAATTTAAATAGAAAATATCAAGGCCAATAAAAATCTAAAATTTGTCATTGTATTATAATTAATTATACTTTTAATAACAATTTTTAGATTTTTATTAGAATCATTATTTTTTGCTTAAATTTATTGGTCAAACTTACATCTGTTTGATCTAAAGTGACAGTTATTTTGGACCAGAGGGAGTACGTTGCAAGGACACGCTTTTTAAAAACTCATTTTTCACAAATGTTTGAAAAACTCATTTTTATAGAAGTTACTGGAGTTTTTTTTTATTTATTATTATTTATTTATTAACGTGTCTTAATTAAATTTAGAGTGAGTCTTACAAAAAAAACGCGTTTTCCTTTAAGCTAAGGAAAAACGTGTTTTTTCAAAGCGCTGGCATTATTATTCAAAACAAGGGGTGGTATTTTTGTAAATACTGGCAACCATGATAAATAGCCAGTGTTAATATTACAAATAGCCAGTGATTTCATACTGGCGTTTTATAAACATGAAACTGACACTTTCCTTAAGTGCCAGTGGTAATGTTAAAAATTACCAGTGAGTACACTGACACTTTTTTACATTGATACTTGCACTTATTAAAAGTGTCAGTGGTAGTGTTAATAATTGCCGGCCATTACACTGGCATTTTTTAACATTGATACTGGCACTTATTAAAACTGCCAGTGTTAGTGTTAATAAGTGTCAGTGTACATGTGCTGACACTTTTTAACTCACTCACTGGCACTTCTGTTCGGCGCACAAAAACTTCCCGTTAATTACAAAAATGCCACCGCGCCAAACTTAAAAACACGTTTTACGCACACTTAACGTAAAACGCGTTTTTTCCCAGTTTTTCACTTAAATTTAATGGAAAGCCAAAACAAAAAAATAAAAATGGACGGCAGTTAATTACTAAGCGAAATGCTACTCATGAAAAAAAAAAAAAAAAAATGTAGTAGTGCTACTTTTTCACTAAAAACACGAAAAAATTGTGCAAATAGAATAGTAAAAGTTGTGCAAATAGAAATTCCGTATCCAAAAGGGTACAATCAATCAACATAATTTAAGGCGAATCCAACAAGGAAGGCGGTGTATTAGTGATGTTGTACCATACTGGCAGTTACTTGTACAGTTGGGTGGTCCTAAAATTGGCCTTTTTAGCTGTTTAGCTTAAAAAGGGCTTTCCTTTGGGTTCTCAGTTCAGATCCAAAAAGACAGATATGGGTATCTTATCTTTCATCACAATTTTGTAATTACTAGTCCATAGTTACGTTTAAAAGATATGAACCGTAAATCCCTCATCCCCACATCGGAAAGACAAAAACTTATGTGAGAACAAGGGGATCCGTCTCATGGATGAGACGGATTTTGAGTTTTGACCCATGATCCGACCCACGAACCGGCTCCATGGTTCAGGGGGTGACCCTGCCACGTGGCAGCTTCTCATAGGTAAAAAAAAAAAAAAAATTGTTTTTTTTTTTTTTTTTTTTGAGTTTTTATATATATATTTTTGTTTTTTTTCGGTTTGTCAAAAGTAATAGTTACTATAACTAAATGTAACAGTTTGTATACATAAAAATAATACATATATACTGAAAAAGTAACAATGTTTTTTTTATGTTTTCTTCCTTTGCCAAAAGTAATACTTATTACAACTAAAATGTAACGAACGTGTTACTTATATGTAATAGTGTTTATACATAATTGTAACACATATGTATAGAAAAAATAATAATTCAACCATTTACATTTTTAGAGCTAAAAACACTTGATTACTATTACATGTAAAAGTATTACATTATCTATAGAAATATGTTATAATTTCTTTTTATTAAAGTGTCACATTTACTTGTACAAACAATTACATTCATGTATATGAGTTGTTACTTTTCAAATGTTACTTTCTTAAAATTAAATCAAAATACATAATATTTTACATTTTTGCAAAAGCACTATTACATTTCAGTATAAATGATAATTACATTTAGATATTGTTTGGGTTACACGTAATTATAGTTAGTATTACATTTGAAAAAAATGGGTAAAACGAGTTTTTGTTTTTGTAAAACAGGTGTTACGTTTACTTATGAACAATGTTACTTTATATGTATACAGTCATTACATTAAGTTATGGTAACTATTACTTTTGGTAAACGACGGAAAAGTCGAAAAAAAAATAAAATCTAAAAAAAAAAAGGCCAATGGGTGGTTGCCACGTGGCAAGACCGGGTCATGTGTCAAAAATGACCCGTCTCATAGATGAGACGGATCCCCTTGTTCTCATGGGAGACTAGCTCCATCGGAAAAATATGAGCTTTGATTGTGATATATAAGTCTCGGGCAAATAGCACATTAGTGCCCCAAAGTTTTATATGAGTTGCGATTTAGGTCCTAATTTTCCATTTTGATAATTTGGTGCCTAATGTTCATCTTTTGTGGCGAAATGGGTTTTTTTTTGGATGGTCATGGATGGAAGCTAACGAAATTAACGAAAAAATTAACGAGCTTCTTTAGGTTTGATTTTTTATTTTCCCTTTTCAAGCAAATTTAGGTTAAAAGAAGTTTTTTAAGGCTATTATCTATGGACTAATATCTAAATTTAGCTCTTTAGTTTTTTTAGAAACATAAGTTTTGTCATTTACTTAAGGAATTAGAATTAAAAGTAACTTTAGTGTAACGTTTTTTTTATTTTTATTATATTCACTACTATACAAAAAAATTATTATTGTAAATGATAAACAATATTTTACTTTGATATTTATTATGTTTTTTTTGGGTTAATTAAAATATACAATCTTTTATTAATAATAATAATATATATATATATATATATATATATATATAAGTTGTAATTTTTTTTTAACAAACTGGGGTCAACATAAATAATTATTGAACTTTATGGGTAAGAAATGCAAGTTTCAAATTAGCTCGTTAGATTTTTCGTTAATTCTGTTAGCTTCCATCCATTATCATCCAAAAAGGACTCATTTCGCCAAAAAATGTGAACATTAGATTAATATTTTTAAAAACTTTGATTGTAAAATTTGTTAAGTTACTAACGATCGTTAACGTTCATTAACATTTATTAACAATTTAGGTTGATTTGACTAATTTATAAATAGTACGCAAGTTAGTTAGGTAGTTTAGATAATACGGTGGTTAAATTAGTAGTATTAACATAGTACGCGAATCAATTTGATTAAAAAAAGACCTTGCACAATATTGTTGTATTTACCTTCGGGTAATAATGTGAGACCCCAAAATTGAATAATTATTCGATATCTTAAGTTGATTTTTGAGAAAAAATAATTTAGGTAAAGAAAGCCATCACGTCCATTATTTATTATTGTTGAGCAACCACTTTGATTGTTATTGAGAGTAAATTGGTGGACTTATTATTATTTATGATGATGATGTCGGACCATGGGCGGATCTAGTATGTAACTATGGTGGGCCGATGCATACCCTGGATTTCCTGAAAAAAAAATTACTGAGTAGTTATAAAAAAAAAAAAAAAAAAAAAAAACCAACAACTATAGGGGTGTAAATTGTGATTTTTGAAAGAAGAGAGGTGCAGAGTGTTAAACATAATACAAGTATAGTATTCTTATGCCCGATGCCCTCATTGGTGCATTTTTATAGTGTGATTTTAATTTTTTTTGTCATTTAGAGTTTTAAGCTGACCGGACCGGACACCAAAAAAAAAATTCGCGGGCTCGCCCCGAACCCCGAAAGAAAGTGCACACCCTCACCTCAAATCTTGGATACGCCACTGTGTCGGACTAGCGTGAATGATATGGAAATAATATTAAGTCTCGAAAAATTAGTCTTTCTTATTTTATTGTTATATGTATGAATTTTGATTAATAATTTAAGTTATTTATAATTATTATAATGAAATTAAAAAATCGATATCGATAGTATTTATAATAGTGTAAGAATAATACTCCTTCCTTCCAAAAACAGCTCAGCACTTTTAACATTTTAAACGATGAACTGACAACTATAACAGTAAAACTAACCGTCTTTAACTCATAACTAGTTTCATACTAACTTGAATTTGCTAAAAAAAAAAAAAAAAAAAAAAAACTAAAAAAACTTGCTCTTATTATATTTCAAAAAACAAGGGGGACGAATAGTAAATATATGAATGCTATAAGTGGCAATCTGGGAACTGGAAAACTGGATCTTCAGCCCACTTCCTCTAGAGGCTTCTCTATGCATAGAACTAACTAGTCCTCAATTTGTTCAGAAAGAGATGACCCAATGGGATTTTATCATAAATTCGTAATCTTTAAAAGCCCATCTACTTCTCCCAAACACAATTTATGGGCCTGCTCCATGGAAACATAAATGGAAATTGTTACTCCCTCTCAGTCCCAGCACAAGTAGGACTAGAGGAGTGGGCACAATAATTAAGAGAAAAGTGGTGTATGTGTGGTAGAAAATGTAGAGAGAGAATGAGTGAGGCAAATAGTAGTGTTGGTTGAATAAATTAAGTGGTGAAAATGAAGAGAGAATGAGTGGGGTTAAATAGTGGGGTTGGTTGAATATAAATATATTAAAACATTTCCATTTTAGGTAGTCTCAATTGTTTTGGGACGCCCTAAAAGGGAAAGAAGTCTTAGTTGTGCGCTGGGACAGAGGGAGTATATACGAGTACATTCTAATTTCTAATTTCCATTCTAAATCTATATATATTAAAAGTCAAGGTAGAGTTTTTAGGTGGTGTCATGTGGACAAATTTGGATAACTCTTGATTTTGGTGGTGTCACATCATCCATAGCATTTTAATTAGGTGACTTTTCATTTTTCTCTTATTAGCAAATAGTATTAATTAATTGTAATAGTTACTATATTAGTTAACTATTACTATTAATAGTATTAGTTTATTATAATAGTTAACTACATAAGATAAAATTACTCCCTCTGTCCCTAAATGAATGTCCATTTTCAAGAAATCTTTGTCCCTAAATGAGTGTCTTTTTTCGAACATAACTTTCTCCCTAAACGTTTTTTTTCGAAATTTTTTTCACCGGTTTCTTTATACGTGCAAAATTAAAGGTTTGAAAAGGAGATTACAAGATTATTTATGAATCGTTGTTACCAAATTGTTCAAAAAGTTGAGATTTTCAGTGTCCCTTAAAATGAAATTTGGACACTCATTTAGGGACAGAGGGAGTATTATTAATAGTATAAGTAAAGTATAATAGTTACTATAAAGGATAAATATTACTATTAATAGTATTAGTTAACTATATAAGATAACTATTACTATTAATAGTATTAGTTAAATGTGAAAGTTATTATATATAATAACTATTATTATTAATAGTATTATTTAATTGTAATAGTTGATTATATAACATAATTATAACTATTAGTAATATTAGTTAAGTGTAATAGTTACTATATAAAGTTACTATTATTAACAATGATATTAACTAATTAGAATAGTTACAATATATTGCAACTATTACTATTATTAGTATTTTTTTTGAAAAAAATTACTATTATTAGTATTAGTTACTATATATAGTAACTATTACTTTTAACTTATTATTTACGATAAAAGTTATTCCTTCTGTTTCAGGGTAAAAGTCATACTTTCTATTTTGATACATCCTAGAGTAAGAGTTTATTTCCTAAAATGGCAAAGAATCTCTACTATATTCATCCCACTCATTCTCTTTCATACTTTACTTTTATACTGACATCACTAATCAATTTACTATTCCTTCTCACTCATTCTCTCTCTTACTTTAGTTTTACACTCACAACACTTAAATCACTTCCACCATTTCTTATTCTCCGTGCATTTGAGAGTTAGGACTATTACTCTAGGACGGAGGAACTACTACTTAGGTAACCATTATCTTTTAATTTACTATTTAAGCTCATAATTACTATAATGTTAACTATAATTAAAACATTATTTTCTCAATCGATCGAGAGTAAAAATTGACATCATTATGGGACAAGCGAAGTAAATTTTAAAAAAAATTACGTATAAAGTTATTTTTAACCAATACTATTAACCAACCGTAATATCTATTTTATAATATAGTAATTAAAATTATTTTTTACTATTATTAAGAAATCACAAGTAGATTTATATATATCTTTATATTTATTTAAAATATTTAATAATTATATAATGTAATTATAAATATCTACACACAAAAGACAACACATGTGCGAAGCACGGGTTAATCACTAATCTAAGTTGATTTTAAAGCATCCAAAAAGGAGAAAACTAGCCAAAGACATGAGTTAATATGATGTCACACATAACAATTAAATGCGATGCGACTCATTAAGAAGTTCAAACCAAACCATATTGGTATGTTTGGCTCGATCCAAACTCAATCTGTGATTCAGACAATGGTTGAAGTTAATTTTCAAAATTGGTTAAAAATTCCATCAAAGGAAGAGAGAGATGGTGCCGAATGATGAGGGAGAGATGCAAAATGAAGAGCCAAAGGTCGGAGGAAGAATAGAATGCACTGCGCAACATTAACGAGTTTATTGCCACTTAAACCTGCGTACTATTAAAAGATTGACGATTTGCTCTCGTACTAAAGAAACTCACACTATGACCTGCGTACTATGGTTTTAATAAAAAATTGCCCAGATATGCACTGAGCTGTTAGAAATTTAACCGCCTGTCAACATATGTTAAAATTTTAACGGATTTACAATAAAAAAAAAAATCAAATGCGACCCTGGTAATGATATTAATTCCACATACACCCTCCACCTTCATAAACTACCACGCCCTCAAATAAAACCCTCCCCTCCCACGCACACGCACATTCACTCTCTCTCCAAATCATTTCCCCTTTCCCCTCCATCGACGGCACCGGCACCAGCGATCTCCAAGTCCTGCTACTCTATCTATCTTCTTTACAACTCTGACTACCACTCCGTCCAGATTTCCGGTGCTCCCTCCCCCAACGGCGTCTACTAGATCCGGCGAGTTCTCCGTTCAACCCAACGCCGTATGCCGTCGAAACAGCCACCAAATTCGGCTCTTCTTAATCGTCACAGACTTCATACCTCCCACATATGATCGGGAATTTCCAGATCTGGCTGGAACTTTTTAGATCAGGCGGCGACCTTCCTTTCTCCAGTGGCCTTCTTTCTTCTCTCCGGCCGTAGATCTGGCCAGATCTACACTTTAATTTTGATCTCCTCTGGTTTTTGGGAAGGGTTGATTAGCATCTTCTCACCTTCCTTTCTCCGGCGACCTTCCGTCTTTCCGAAGAATGTTTATGTGGGTAGTGCATTGGTTGATCTTTATTTGAGTGTGGGTTTTGCTGATTTTGAGACTTCTATTTTTTTTAAATGAATATCTTCATATTTATGATAATTATTTAGATACGGTGGTGGCTGTAGTGTCTGTGGTGGTGGTAGATGCGATGGCCGGTGGAAGTAGCAGGCGGTGGTGAGTGGTGAGTGGTGGTCTCTGTAATGGCGGTGGCGGGGAGTGGCGCTTGGTGGGCGTTGGCAGTGGGGGTCACGGGCGGGGGTGGGTGGTGGTGTCTAATTTTGGTGGTGATAGTATGTAAAACTGATGGACATTTTATTTGGGACGAAGGTGATTAAAAAGTTAATCAGTAAAATATCATCTCCTGATAATTTTTAAGCATACTCAATTAACAATATAACTGAATATATATATATAGCCATTTCTTGGTCTTTTGAGACGGATGGAGTATCATCTATTTAAATTAAAAAAAAAAATAAGTGCAAGTTGTTTTAGGGCAAAGGGAGTATTATTTAATAAATGTGGTATAATATTTAAAAGACCAAAATGATAATAATAATGAGTACAATAATTTATCTTTTTCAATTTTTTCCTTTTCTATTTTTTTCTTTCTTTTTTTTAGATCTTAGTTATGACAATTTATTTATTTTTCTATTTTATTCTCTCAATAACAAATATAAAAAAAAAATGGAAATATAAAATATTTTTTGGACCTTTATGACATTAATATCTTTATGAGGGTCACATTTGATTTTTTTATTGTAAATCCGTTAAATTTTTAACACGTGTTGACAGGCATGTTAGATTTCTAACGGCTCAGCGTTATCTCTGGGCAATTTTTTATTAAAACCATAGCACACAGGTCATAGTGTGAGTTTCTTTAGTACGAGGGCAAATCATCAATCTTTTAATAGTACGCAGGTTTAAGTGGCAATAAACTCCAACATTAACAACTGTGGAGATAAATTGGTCAGCTATGTCCCATGACAAAGATAACAGAGGATGAAATTTAACATTGAACAAGACGTGAATCCAATTTTAGAGTTAGTCCAATGCCACTCGGTTTGGTGGTTCGGTTAATCGGTTTCAAACCTTTTTTTTTTTTTTTTAGTTTGTTAGGGTTAGTCCAATGCCACGCGGTTTGGTAGTTCGGTTAATCGGGTTTATCAATTTTTTTAGACTAAACAACACCGCTCATTTTTTTGAAAATTGAAACTAGCTGCATTATTTACTTTAGTTTGATTCAGTCACGAGTGCATAGTAGATTTTCTTACAACTCTAATTTTGACCCCAAATATTTGTCCATCTTGTGTCTAATTTGCGAATATTCAATTTGGATGAGATTTTTTGGACATATATATTTTCTGAAATAAAGTACTCTTTCCATCTCATAGTAATAATTTCATATAACTATTCAAAAATTCAACAACATATTTCCATTACCATCACTATCTTTGATGAAGTTTAGTTATTACTCCATTAATCCCTTATTAATTATCTTCCTTGTACAATATTCTCTTTCTCTCTTTCTTCTTCCTTGTTGGGTAATTATAGACGTTCATTGTCTTTGACTTATCAATTCAAAATACAATATTATTTTTAAAATAAAATAAATGACAAATGAGACTATCGTTTTTTTGACAAAAAGAGTTTATAACTACACTAAAGTGTGGATAAATTTATTATGAGTGAATGAAGTTAAATCAATAGATGAGTGTCCTTATAAGAATGACTTAGTGGAAAAGTCAGACATCACTTTCAGTAAGCTTAGAGTTCGATCTCTCTTATCTCCCCCATGCATGGACACATAGTAAAAGAAAAAAAATCAATGAATGAGCCCTCCACGATGTAGCTTAGCGGAAAGGAGATGAGGGATGGTAAGAGAGGTTTTGTGTTCGAGTGGTGGGAGGAGCAACTTAGTAACAAGTGATCTAAGTCAGTGGCAGATGTACGTTAGAGGGGGAGTGTCAACTGACCCCCCTGACTTTTCTGTTTATACTGACTTTGGCCCATTAAATCTTTTGAGATTATTGCTTTGACCCCCCCCCCCCCCCAAAAAAAAGCACTTGACCCCCCTCAAAATTTACATTAAACACTACATATATAAACTAAATTTTACACAACATACATTCACTTATTCATTGAGTTTGCCGCTGGCGAGTTTGCGTAACTCTCAATTCAGATTTTCCTTTTTGCCATTGCGATTGTGAGTCGAGTAGCAAAAGTGCAGAGAAACGGAGGATTCACAGAGACGATTGCAGCAGTGCAGTCACCATTGTTGTCGCTTCAAACATGCATTTCTCTCCCGTTATCGGCTCCTTGCCTCCTCTCTGATTTCAAATCCCAAAATCCCCAAATTTCTAAATCCCCCAAAAAGATTAGGGTTTTAGAATTGAAAACATTTTTTGATTTGTGTAAATCTCAAATCAATTATGCACAAAGCAACTTCAAATACTGCAGACAGACGCATCTATTGATTTGTCTTTCCATAGTTACATAAAGTTATTGCTGCTCACTGGGCTCTTCACTCTTCAAGCCACTCAATATGCATTTGTTGATCCTAAGTTTGCTAGTGGATTACAGTCAACCTCATTTTTTTGTGACCTCAGTGATGTTAGCACAGGTTTTGCTTCAGTGAGGAAAATCTCCTTGTAACTCTATACTTGACATTATTATTGTTTGATGTCTGGTTTATTTAGCTGTGTTTTCTCTATTCCAAGAGCAAAGTTGAAAGTTTTCGGACATTCATTTAAGACAGAGGGAGTATATGACCAACTAGAAAAATTCACATGTTATTATATGATTGTTTTTCTTCTAACATTGGTTACTTTCTCTAGTTTGTGTTCTTGAGAAAGATTGTGGAAGTATGTTTATTATGGTAATATAATTATTGAAGTTTTTTTGTTACATTCAATCAATATCTGGAATCTGCAGGCATTTTTGCTTATATTTACACTTACGATGTGAAGGTAGTAAATCACATTTTATTTTTCATTTTTTGGCTTTGGTAAAAGGGTAGGACGTATGACCAAATTGTATGAATGCTTACCTCAACCCTAACTAGAGTAGCACCCAAGAATGTAGAGTCCAATACTCCCTCCGACCCATTTGAAGCTTCACTTATTACCCAAATGGATGTCCCGTTGATTGCTTCACCTTTCCTAAAATGGTTATAAATTTAAGCCCCACTTGTCCATCCCACTCACTTTTTCCTCTCACATACATAAATTGTGGTCCCTACTTGTCATACCTACTAACTTTTCCCCCTCACACATTTAAACTATGGGTCCCACTTGTCATACCCACTCACTTCTTCCCTCTCACAACCCATTTCCCACTCATCACTTTTCTTAATTCTTGTGCACTCTCAAAATGGTGAAGCTTCTATCAGGACGGAGGGAGTAGTAGATGGTTCATGATGCTTGGGGATCACAAATGGTCCCTCAAGCCAATCTTGAGCCATAGGCTGACTGACCCCAGTCCAATAGTAACCTCATGGTCAACTGACAGAGGGTAATGGATTAACATGTTACCGCTAGGGCCAAAGTTGCATTATCCCTCAAGAAATCTGACTATAGATGGATATGACATTTTTTAGTTTGCTAAGGTGGATATTCATTTTCCTATGAGAGTTATTCGTTTCTATATTTCGAGCAGGGTAATGACAGTAATATCCTTTATTCTTGGGCAAACTTTTCACTACGTGGATCATATTCTTCGTTTCAGGTGAATTTCCATCAAGAGTTCATATGATTCACCCTCTATTCCAGTCGAAGGACATTACTGCCGATGACATTCTCAAATCACAGATTTTCCAGTCGATGACATTGCTGCCGTTGTACTCGTGGTAATTTATGGCTTTAACTTCTATCTAGTTACGACCATACCTTTTTTTCGTTCTATGAAAATTTGACCCCGTGACAAAAAATCATAGATCCGCCACTGATCTAAGTCCTGTTGAACATTCTTTTTGGAGCCACTTACCAACTTGGAGACTGATATCAGACCCGGATTTACCTGTCTATGAATCTGAGATGGTGGTTCATAAACTCTAGGACTATGTGGCGCGAACACCGACACCTAGGTCATTAAAGGCTTATCTGGTGCACAGTTTTAAAAACAAAGATTTTTCAAAATGAAGCTTCTTTTTGGACGCTACTACTTGGTGCGGCTAAAAATGGCTAAGATTTTTAAATAGCTCCACTATTTTTTATTTCTTTTTTTTTTTTATGAAAAATAGCTCCACTTAAAAACTCTTCATTGAGACACTTAATTAATAAAAAGGAAAAACTGCAAATATAGTACCTGAACTATTAGGGTTATTTTGGATTTGGTACCTGGACTCTCATTTTTTGCACCCGTTACAACCAAACTCTAATTTTTACTGTATCCCTCATACCTACCACTAACGACATCCATTTTTCTCAGTTAAGTCATCATGTGACCATACACGTGATCAATTTTGCAGGGGTAAAATCGGAAGACAAATGTGACGACCTGTTTCCCTCAACTTTCTCTTTGTTCTCTCTCTCTAAAATTTTACCCCAAAATTGAATCAAAAAATCAAATCAAACCCTAGAAAATAGCTGAAGATGTTGCTGTGATACTTGAGAAATTGTTGCATGTTGTTGATTTTATGAATTGGGTTCAGACTTGTTATTGATTTAGAAATTGTTTGAATTCTCCCTCTCTCTCTTTCTCTCACTCAATTTGTTCTCTCTCTCTCTCTCTCTCTCGCTCGCTAACAAGGTGGGTGCGGGTGGTTCGTGTTAGGGCTGGAAAAGCTCAAATCGAAATCCCCTGATCTTGGCTTTCCTCCATGGATTCCGACGACTTCCATGGATTTCGGCGACTTTTTTCCCCTATTTTTTTCTTTCTCATAATTTTTTCTCCTTTCAGCCCCAGATTGTGTGTGTGTGTGTGTGTATTTGTGTTTTGTCGAATTCGATTTTTTGGGTTGTTGTTGGTGGTAGTGGTGTTGGTGACTTGGTGTTTTGTCGAAATCCCTTGATCTTGGCTTTCCTCCATGGATTCCGACGAATTCCATGGATTCCGGCGACTTTTTTCCTCTATTTTTTTCTTTCTCATAAATTTGTCTTCCGATTTTACCCCTGCAAAATTGATATGGTCACATGATGACTTAACTGAGAAAAATGGATGTCGTTAGTGGTAGGTATGAGGGATACAGTAAAAATTAGAGTTTGGATATGACGGGTGTAAAAAATGAGAGCCCAGGTACCAAATTCAAAATAACCCCAATAGTTCAGGTACTATATTTGCAGTTTTTCCTAATAAAAAACTTATTCTTTTTCGATCAATTTTAAACGCACCGTCCTATAAATCAAGCCCTAAAAAAAACAATGAATGAGTAATACGCAAGGCCCACAAGTACTCCCTCCGAACACATATATAAGCAAAAAAGTTGGGCTTTTTTTGGACCTAAATATAAGCAAAAAAGTTGGGTTTCAATACAAAACACATTAAATGTAACTGTATTTAATACTCTTTTACCAAAAAAAAATCCCAATTAATTACTCATTTTCTACATTTATTACACATTTAATATAAAGATATATTAATAATTTTAACATATTTTAATTATAAAATTACGATAATTAACTAAATTTAAGTATTTTCTTATTATTAAGTATAATTTTAATTACTTTTACTTATAGACAAAAACTTGTGTGAGAACACTCCAACCCGTCTCATGGGTGAGACGGGTCATTTTTTGACCCATTACCCGACCCACAACCATGCTCCAGGACCCATGGGGGGACCCTGCCACGTGGCAGCCCCTCATTGGCCCAAAAAAAAAATTATTTTTTTTTTTTTTTTTTTTTGCTTTTTTTTAAATTTTTATATTTTTTTTTTTGGTTTTTTTTCGGTTTGTGAAAAGTAATAGTTACCATCTCTTAAAGTAATAGTAGTTACCATCTCTTAAACTAATAGTGTTATTCCTATGTTTTCTTCGTTTGCCAAAAGTAATACTTATTATAACTAAAATGTAACAAACGTGTTATTTATATGTAATAGTATTTGTAAATAATTGTAATACATATGTATAGATATCTATTTGTTTTCAAACAATAAGTTACAATGGGGTCAAATTTATCATGATACATGTAAAAGTATTACATTATCTATAGAAATCTGTTACAATTTCGTCAATCAAAGTGTTACATTTACTTGTATAAACTTACTATTACATTCATATACATAAGTTATTACTTTTCAAATGGGTAAAAACGAGCTTTTGTTTTTTTAAAACAAGTATTACGTTTACTTATGAACAATGTTACTTTAAGAGATGGTAACTATTATTTTTTGCTAAACCACTGAAAAGCCGAAAAAAAAAAAAAAAAAAAAAAAACCAAAAAATTAAAAAATAAAAATAAAAAAAATCCGGCCAATGGTGGGTTGCCACGTGGCAGGTTCGGCCCATGGGTCATGGGGCGACCCGTCTCATGCATGAGACGGATCCCCTTGTTCTTATGGGAGACCACCTCTTACTTATATTTGTGACCAGGTGGAGGGTACCTCGTAGTCGCTCTCAACACATTACTCGAGTAATGAATTTTCGTCAATGAGTCGGTTGAGATGTACTTGTGTGTCGGTGCCATGCAAAATCTTCTAATGTGTCTTCTTTTTATCCATAATTTATCCACAAATCACTTCTTTCTTCACCCCATCTCCAAGTCAGCCAATTATCACTTCTTTTCTTCGTCGGTTTCGTGATCAAGTGTGCCCATAGCCCTACATAATGTGATTTAAGAGTGATTTGTTTACTTTCTCAAAAAAAAAAAGAAAAAAAAAAAAGAGTGATTTGTTTACTGGAATGGAACTGTTCAATAAACGCGGTATTTACTATATTTCAAAATATTATTTAAATTTATTATTTCATCTGTCTTAAAATAAATGTTATTTTTTAATGTTAATACAAAAAAAAATTGAGTAATAATTTTAAATTAATTAATCATCTTAATGAAAATTTAAAATTTTTATTAATAATACTTATATTAGTGTATCAATAATTTTTTAAAATTTTATTAAGATAATTAAATAACTTATTTTTCCAAAATATCATTCTTTTTCCTTCATCAGATTCCATGCCATCGGCTCCACTCAATTTAGAAAATTTAAGTTTTGAGTTAAGGTTTTATTGCTTTAGGTGCACAACAAACAGAAAAGCCTCTTTTTTATTTTACCCCCACTCCATACAAATCTGGGATTATTATTATTATTATTATTTTCAATGGGATTTGATTTTTCTTTTAATCTGATTTATGAGTATATCTAGGTTTCCCTAAGGCCTCGTTTGGCACATGGGAATGTATATATGGGAATCGACTTATAATATCTAGGAATCTAAAATCCAGGAATGGCGAGATTTTTTAGTTCCCATACCCATGTTTGGATGTCACGTAGGTTTAAGTTCAGGAATGAGCATTTGATTACCTTTACTATGTTTGGTTCACATGCCTAACTTCCTTTGGCATGAGTATTATTCATTTTTGTCATTTATTTATTTTAAGAGTATGATGCAATAGTTAATAAAAAATCTGCTCATTCAAATTCTTCGTTTATAATATAAAAAATCAATTCAAACTATTCCAACCTGACAAAAGAAAAATAAATAAAAGAAAAAATTAATAAAATTATATCATAAAATTTTATTAAGTTGATAATCAGAGTTCAAGATATTGGGTCCTGAAAATGATCAATTAAATAAGTAGCTTTGTATCATATATATGCCTTTGCCAGGATTTACATGCATGGATGGAGATTTGCAAGTGAAATAAGACATGTATGAGAATAGTTTAGGAGAGAGAGCGACAAAGAGAGATGACAAAGAAACTACCAGGAGATAGATGAGACATTATCGGGATCATCAGTTGGAAGGATAAATGATTTGCTCCATTAGATAATGATTTTTTTTGTTTTTGTTTATCCGAACTATATCAAGATTTTCATAAAAAAAAAGTTTCCTGTGTATTTTCTGTGGGCATGGGTATTAGAAACCCACCATTTATTGTGGGAATGAGATGGCTATAAAAAATGGGTATTTGATACCCATAGGAAACAATTACCCATTCCGTTACCTAATTTTATTTGTATTCCAAACAAAGTTAAGTTTTACATAGGAATCAAATACCTATTCCCTAGTTTAGATTCCCATGTACCAAACGAGGCCTAAGGGTTTTTTTTTTCTCCTTTCTATTTAGCGTTCAAGGGTATTATCTATGAATTAATTGTACTTTGATTTAGGGTTGGATTGAATTGGTCAAAGCATACAGACTAAATTTTATTGTTAAGTTTGTTACTATTCAGGTGAAAAAGTGGTGGTGGTGATGGGACTGGTGGTGGTGATGGTGAATTGAAATTGGTGGTGGTGGAGGATTGACGGTGACGGTGGTGGTAGAATTGTGTTTGGTGATTTAGGGGTGGAGGGGGTGGTAGAAACATGGATGATAAGTAGTTTGCTTTCATTAATTTTTGGTCTATCATGGTTAACGAACCATGTGAATTGTCATCTTTGTCAATGGCACATGCCGTACATGATCGAATTATTATCAAAAGTTAGTATTTTAACCAATTATTATTGAATTGCGGTAAAAAAATCAATATAGGGAAGGGGGCTGCAAAATTTGAATATTGATAATCACATATTTATATTTAAAAATATTAAAATCAAATTAAAAAGAGGTGGTCTCCCATGAGAACAAGGGGATCCGTCTCATGTATGAGACGGGTCGATCCATGACCCATGGGGCATGACCCGCCACGTGGCAGCCTCCCAGAGGTCAAAAAAAAATTATTTTTTTTTTTGGTTTTTTTTGAGTTTTTATATTATTTTTTCGGCTTTTCAGCCGTTCACCAAAAGTAATAGTTACCATAACTTAATGTAATGACTGTATACATATAAAGTAACATTGTTCATAAGTAAACGTAACACCTGTTTTACAAAAACAAAAGCTCGCTTTACCCATTTTTTCAAATGTAATACTAACTATAATTACATGTAACCCAAACAATATCTAAATGTAATTATCATTTATATTGAAATGTAATAATGCTTTTGCAAAAATGTAAAATATTGTGTATTTTGATAATTTTTTGAAAGAAAGTAACATTTGAAAAGTAACAACTCATATATGAATGTAATTGTTTGTACAAGTAAATGTAACACATTAATAAAAGAAATTATAACATATTTCTATAGATAATGTAATACTTTTACACGTAACACTAATCAAGTGTTTTTAGCTTTAAAAATGTAAATAGTTGAATTATTATTTTTTCTATACATATGTGTTACAATTATGTATAAACATTATTACATATAAGTAACACGTTCGTTACATTTTAGTTGTAATAAGTATTACTTTTGGCAAACGAAGAAAATATAGAAAAAAACACTGTTACTTTTCTGTTTATATGTATTACTTTTATGTATACAAACAGTTACTTTATATGAATACAGTCATTACATTAAGTTATAGTAACTATTACTTTTGACAAACCGAAAAAAAACCAAAAAAAATAATATATAATTTTTTATTTTTATTTTTTTGGCCTATGAGAGGCTGCCACGTGGGAGGTTCGACCCCTGGGTCCTGGAGCCGGTTCAACGGGTCGGGCGGGTGGGTCAAAAACCAACCCATCTCATGGATGAGACGGGTAGTACATTCCGCACACGAGTTTTTGTCAATTAAAAAAGTGAGCAAAACATAAATTATCAAATTAATTGACAGTTTGCCTTTAAATTGAACCAAGTAAAAAATGTAAGAAAATGGTGGTATTTTTTTGGTATGAGTCTCCATGCTTTTCTTGCCAATAGGGATATATGGATATGAGCTATGCTAGGGGCACAAAATAAGGTTATAAAATCTTACTTACAAAGTGAGGTGACGATATTTTATTAGTTGCATCGATAATGGATCCACCACACTTTAATTAAAAACACCGATAGAATCATGACACTTAGGATTTTGTGAGCAAGATTTTGTGACTTTTTTGTGCCCTAGTATTATTCTATGGATATTGTGACCGTGTGTGTGTGGTAGAGACTAGAGAGTGGAGAGCGCGTGGGATGAGGGTGGTATGGGAACAAAATCTTACTTCGTTCGTGACGAAACAAAGAAAAGGACGTTTGCTTAAAAAAAGAAAACAAAAAAAAAAGGAAAGAGTTGGTTTTGGGGGGAAACTAGTTCCTCCATAAGGTATAAAAAGTCCATTTTTTAACCCTTAAACCTTAAAGCCTAACTCTAAATCGTAAACCCTAAACTTTAAACCCTAAACATTTTAACGCCTATAAAAACAGAATTTTTTTATAACTTATGTAGAAACTAGTTTCCCCCAAAATATTCTCAAAAGGAAAAGGATATGCGGATGGCAGGGAGGGAAGGGATGCACGTGAGTCTTGAACCAATACAGCTCATTGGTTTGAGTTGAGCCAGCTGCCCCTCACATGAGTATTCGGGCTTACCGTCACACCGGAAATAAGTCCTTTGAGTTTTTTTTTTCAAAATGATCCCGTATACTATTAATTTATTGCAATGTAACATTTGTACTTTTAAAGCGATCAATGCCACCTTCGCACTATCATTTGGTAATCAATTGAACCCAAATTTTAACTGCCGTTTAACAACTGACGGCCTTGTTTACATATTTTTCAAATGTGGTCCTTAATATTTTAGTTTTTGCAATGTTCTCATCACTCTCATAAAATTGTCAATTTTTTTTTTAACTTACTCACTGTTGCAATTTTTCTCAATCAAACTAATGCTTTCTTCCTCATCCAATTTGTCAAAAAATGTTCTTCCCAAACCTAATGAAAGAAAAAGGGAAAAATGTGAGAAAATAGTTAAAGCCAAAATCATATAGTACATCGATATATATAGAGAGAATGTTAAATAAATTGTGGAAACAAATGACATGAATGTATAAAGAAGAAAATAAGTAGGAGGAGGCCTATATTGTCATACAACAATAAAAATAATTTTTCCCTTCTATTTTTTTATATTCCCCGCAAAGACCATCTGTCTTCCAAAGTGAAAAGTCATTTAGATCATTTTATCTTCAAATTAATATTGGTATTGAATGGGAAAATGCAAAAGATATATTTTAAATAAATATATCTAATATTTTATATTCTTTATCAGGTTCTTTTGTAATTTATGCACCAACTTGAAACAATGCATGATATTCAAAGCAATTGAATTATGAAATTTTGATTAGTTGAAAACTGAAAAGTCACTTCTTAATGATCTTATTGTTTATTGAAAGTCATTGAATTATGAAAATTTGATTAGTTGAAAATTGAAAAGTTGCTTCTTAATGATCTTATTGTTCTTTAATGCATCTACTACCTACCTAGTCTAATCTATATATATAATATAGGAGAGTTTTTATCTATTCTCACAATGTGCCACATGGAATTCCACGTCATAATTCCATGTGGCATTTTACTTCCCAATAGGCTTTCTACAATTATGTTGACATTACATCATAACTCAAAATTTGAAATGCTAAAATATAGCAACAAAAATCACTCTTCAATTAATTTAATTAATTTAAAATAAATAAATCAAATCATAGACATAATATTTTCATTGCATAGTTTAATTATTTCATTGCATTCATTTAGATTATAAATTGACTTGACATAATTTGCCTTCAAATAAATTCTATTTTTTCTAAAACATTATTTTCAACTTAACTAATAAACTATTTTGTTTGGGTATTTCGTTTTTCTATATCATCAAATTTTCTTACATTAAGATATTGTTTTTGCTTTTAAACTAAAAACAAAATAGCTAAAACGAGAATTTTTTTATTTTTTTAAAACTGAAAAAAGTAGAATCTATATTATGTGGCCATGAAATGAAAGTTTTTTACAAAGTGGTTTTCATATTTGAACTCGAAAAATTACGATTACATAAACATTAGGTTTTCTCTATCTCTATGATGCTAGGGAGTTGGTGCCTATTATGGTCAGCAAAAAAGTGAATAATTATTTAATTTATTAAATTAAATTAAATTAAAAGACTTTTAATAAATAAAATGAAAATAAAATTTATTGATTATTTTTTTCATTTTTAAATACGTATCTCCAACTATATTTTGTATATTGTTAGTGTAACTATACCTGTCGATGTGCAACTATACCCGTCGATTATCGACGGGTAACTATCTAGTACTCTATATATAAGAGTATATGTTCAATAAGATATGACCTAGCTAGTCTAATACTCTATATATAAGAGTATATGTTCTATTGATATTATTCTCTTATTATAGAATCACTAAATTACCTAGTTTCATATGTATGGTTATCACCTCTTATTTTAACCTAGGTAGGAAAATGCCAAAAGCCTCTAGGATTGCAAAGGTCATATTACATGGCATTTTCTAAATCAAGAAAAACTCATTTGTGCCTTATGTGTCATTCCCATGGTTGATTTCACCAACTTTAAAATACTATAAGTGTAGATTTTAGTTCATGAACCATTTCATTTCGAGAAATCAATTGATACTTAAAACTTTTTGTATTCTATCATTATTCAATGGCTTTGAATAATATGTTGTCTATTGATATATGAACAATTTCAATACCTTAAGTCATCTAATAATTCATATTTTTAAAGACTTGTTGCATATATAAATTATAATTATGATGAATATAACATTTGATTTCAAAAGACTTATCATATTCAACTACTCATTGAAATTAGATTGCATCTTTTAGGACTTATTATATGAACATATATTTATTAGATGTTTTAATTTTTAATTTAATGTGATTCATAAATAAAAGACTTTTGATGATCCATATTCAACTACTCATTCATCTCCCGTTAAGATTTACAATATATAAAAAAATTAATTCATAGTGAATCTATCTAAGATTTTAAAGTCACTTCTTAATGATATTAGTTAAAAACTAAACAGTCACTTCTTAAATTAATGCATCCATGACCTACCTAGTCTAATACTCTATATATAAGAGTATATGTTCTATTAGGTATCATTCTCTTATTATATAATCATTATAAAGAGAAAATGATTTAATATGTACATATTTATATTCTTATTGTATATGAATTACTCATTTACATATCTATGGTTATTACCTCTTATTTTAACCTAGGTAGAAGAATGCCAAAAGTCTCCATGAATGCAAAGGTCATATTACATGACATCCTCTAAATCAAGATAAACCAATTTGTTGCTTAAGTGTCATTCCCATAGTTGGTTTCACCAACTTTAAAATACTATAAGTATATATTTTTGGTTATGCTTCTTTCTAAATAGAATTAAATGTCTATTTTATTTTTATCTTTTCCCCTAAAAGGAATATTAGAGGTTTCCAGCTTACCCCTACATAATACATAAGGGTAAATACAAAGTCACAAAAAAATCTCACAAAATTTGGCTGATAAAATGATGTCTGATGAGACAGATTTGATACCATTATTTCTTAGGGTTCTATGAGCTTAAATGATGATTTTTATGTAATTTAGATTAGTTTTATGTAATTTTGGGCAAAAATGTAATTTTGGGGATAATTCAGGGATATTTTAGTAATGTTATACTTTTACTCGAATGTAATTTATTTATGAGAGATCCCAAAATATACAAAAGAAAGTCAATTGGGACGGAGGAGTATTTGATAATTTAGTGAATTGAAGAATTAATGTGAAGCTAAATCAAGTTCCAAGAGGCTCCATTCAACAAGCCCAATATACAAGAAGCTAGCCCAGTTTGCATCACATCAATAAGGCCCAGACCAAGCGGACCATTGCGCAGAGAAGGAGCGTTGGAGGAAGGAAGCGTTGAAAACATCAGTACGTGTGATAAGGCAGACGGACTCCCAAGCACGAGACAGACTCCCATACCCGAGTTGTGCGCTGCAGCACGGATCGTTCCATGAAGCGGACGTTCCTGGCTCGTGAGGCGTGGGTAAAGAGGAATTCCTGGCAGCCGTTTTATGTTTGCTTTTTATTTTCCTTTTTCTTTTATTCCTTATTCCTTTCCTTTTCCTTTTAGACTTTCCTAGACTATTTAAACTAGGTTTTTACCTTTCTTTTGAGAGACTTCATACAATATTTTAGATCTAGGTTTTATTCTTTGGATGAGGAACTAAAATCCAAGCTTTGGGTTTGATTTCTTGAACCCCTTTTTATCAATTTGAGGTATTTTTCTTTTTAATCTTTTGTTCCTGTTCATAATTTTACTTGTGTTTATTTTGGATTTTTTGCTAGGGTTTTTAGACTTGATCAATCTAATTGCTCTGGTTAATTTATCTCTGCTAGAATTTTCTATAACTGTGTCAGTATAGAAATTCACAAGTAGCATCTTCATAGTTTATGCATGTGCCATGGTAAATTATGAAGTGGGTAAAATTAGACGATTATCTATATGAAATAATTGTAGAAAGCGTTTTTGATCTTAGTTTCTTAAATCATTCATCAATTAATTTTGCGATCTAGACTGTGCCAGTTGGATTAATTTATTAATTAGGGTTTCTAGTGAGTGTGCCACTGCTAGTAACTACTCTGAAAGAAGAAACAAAGATTGAAATAAATCTCGTGATCAAGTGAATAGGGTAAAAAGTGAAAAGAGATATCAATGATAATTGAATAAATAGGTGGGAATGGAATCAAATTTGAAGTATTCTTTAATTATTGTTTTAGCTTTATTATTTTATTATTGTTTTAGGATATTAGTTATAATAAATTTATTCCCCTAATCTTGTCAAGTGACAATTAAGTAAACAAGTAACCGTTTTTCGTGGATCGATTCTGGACTTATTCCTAGTACATATTTTTAGAACCTAGTCCAGGTTTAATTTGTAGGTGTGCGATTTAGCCTATCAATGTCTCAAAATTTTGTTGGTGCTTTTAATTGGAGTGTGGCGAGTCCAGAATTGATGCAACCAATAAAATATCGTTACCTCATTTTGTATACATCATTATTTTGTAAACTTCTTTTATACCCTAACATTACCCCTACATTTGATTATTTGAAGCTTGAAAAGTGATCTAATCCTATACCCTACACATTGTAAACTCTGTAATCAATCCTAAAAGATATTTTTGACTATGGTAAAAATCATAATTAGGACTCTTTCTCTTTAAATCTTAGACTCTTAAACTCAGTTTTTTTTTTTTTTTTTTTTTTTAAAAAAAAAAAATTGACGATGCCTTAAGTCCGAAGCACAGATTGAACTCTAAATCTCAAATATTGTGAGATTTTGGTTTACCCCTATCACTCTTTTGGGGATCATATATTTTTGAAAATATATTATTGAAGAAAATAGACATTTTTTTTTTCGAGAGAAAATAGACAATATTTTTAAGATAAACTAGAAAAAAACAATTTTTATAATATTGTTAGACATGGGGAAAATATAGATTTATGCCCCTGTAGTTAGGTCTAACATGCAGATATGCCCTTATACAAGTTAATTACCATATTAACCCCCATACTTAAGAAAAATATGTGGAGATTAGGACTCCGTCATTTTTTCCGTCAAAATTCTAACGGAATGGCTGAGTAGGCATCCTAGTTGGCATGTGAAATTTATCATGTGGCAAAAAATTTCCCAAGTTGATGTTGAAAATATCAAAAAAAAACAAAAAAAAAATTAAAATGTCTTTTTCGTATTTTCTTAACCATCTTCATCATCTTCTTCACATCACCATTCACCGCCATGAACCAACCCAGAAATTGAACAAAAAATGTCATCTTCCCCAGTTTATTAAGCCATCACCCACCCTTCACTGTCTCATCCGGCTACTCCAAACTCCGACCAGTGCCTCCCTTTTACCGATCGTAGATCTAGCCTGTAAAATAATGCACCAAGCTCGTACAAAAAAATGAGACGGGGACAAACGGGTTGTACAATCTGTTCTCCCCCACATCAATGAGAAAACTCTGTACAACTGTACAACAGCTTTCGACTCCGGCCCAGCCACCGAGTCGCCGAAAATCCTAACACGCCCTAAACAAATGTTGAATTGCAGATTGTTGATTGTGAAAATTAGGGTTCCGTTTTTGCTTGTTCTTGTGTTGATTCTTGGGAGAGTTTGTTCAATTTCTGCTATAAATTTTGTTGGGTGGAGGAAGAAGGGAGTAGAGGCTGTAAAGTGGGAGAAGAAGAAGGCACCTTTAGGATTCAGATTTTTGTTATGATGATAGTGGTAGTGGTAGGCAATGGCGGGGGTGGTGATAGTGGTGGTAGCTGGGTAGTTACAATCGAGAGTTGGGTGGTGGAAGAAGGGAGTGGAGGCTGTAAAGTGGGAGAAGAAGAAGGCACCTTTATGTTTTTCTTTTTATTATTATTTTGTGTGTTTTTTTAAATTTATTATCAATGAAACGACGTCGTTTCGTGATCAGGAAGTCCATTTGGCAAGAAAAAATCCAAGTGTGCGCATTAAATAGCCAAATAAGTTGCCTACTCAGCCATTTCGTTAGAATTTTGACGAAAAGATAACAGAGTCCTAATCTCCACATATTTTTCTTAAGTACGGAGGCTAATATAAGAATTAACTTGTAGAAGGGCATATCTGCATCTTAGACTTAAGTACAGGGGTATAAATCTATATTTTCACCGTTAGACATGATTTTGTAAAAATGCGCGAATACAGTTAAAAATCAATGATAATGAATGACGTGGGGCCACAGGCTCTTAGAACCTCTCCTCCCTCCTTTTTCCCCGTGCTTTAAATACCACACCCCTTCCATGCCCCTTCTCCTTTCACAATTCCCATCACCGCCGACGACGCTTATATTTTCACACACCGACACACACTGATTTCAGATTAATAGGCACAGAAAGCAGAAGCATAGGTCTAGAGAGAGATTTTACTGCATAAAATTTCTGGAAATGGCTGCGGCGAGGGTAGATCTGGACGGCAATCCGATCAAGGCGATGACAATATGCATGATTGGTGCCGGAGGCTTCATTGGATCTCACTTGTGTGAGAAATTGATGTCGGAGACGTCGCACAAGGTTTTGGCAGTGGATGTTTACAATGACAAGATCAAGCACTTGCTCGAACCTTCTTCCAATCCTTGGGCCGATCGCATCCAGTTCCACCGTATCAATATTAAGAACGATTCTCGCCTCGAAGGTCTCATCAAGATGGCGGATCTGGTATTCTTCACTTTCGTGTCCTTTAGATTTGTTGTTTACTTGATTTTGATCTTGCCTGTTTTATTCCGGATCTGCTTGTTGTTGTGCTCAATCTTCGAATTCCTCTGTTCACGCATTGTTGATTTATTTGCATTTTTGCCTCCGAATTGCATTTCAGCTGCGTTTAAATAGCTAATTTGAAGGCATTTGATTAAGTATTTTTGTTCAATTTTGTTGTTTAGGTTATAAATCTAGCGGCGATCTGCACACCAGCGGATTACAACACTCGTCCTCTTGATACAATTTACAGCAACTTCATCGATGCACTCCCTGTGGTATGCATGTTCAACTTTGAATTTACTTTTGGCTCTTGGCAGTGACTTGTTTATAGTCGATGTTAATTACGATAATTGTGTCATTATATCTAACTAACTCTGTCGGTTAGTTTAATTTGTCATTTTATTTTGTTATTTTGTGGTCAATCTTTGTCGGTCACCCTGTGTGATGTACTTTTCTTGCAGGTTAAGTACTGTTCGGAGAACAACAAGCGTCTCATTCACTTCTCCACTTGTGAAGTATATGGGAAGACTATCGGTAGCTATCTTCCTAAAGATAGCCCCTTGAGACAGGTAAAGACTCAGATCTGTGCTCTGTGCTTATTATTTATTTGATTGATCGGTTTACCTGATTGTAGTTTATAGTAGGATTCTCTGTTTATATTAAACACGTTTCTCAATGTTAGCTGAATTGTGCATTGACTTGTTCTTGTTCATTCTTTTGAATTTAGTTTAAACAAGTTTCCTTGTGTTAGTTGGATTGAGCATTGACCTGTTCATGTTAAGTTTTCTTGTATTTTGGCCGACACTTTGATGATTGTGAAATTCCTGAAATGTACTCCCTCTGTCCCGGAAAGATAGTCTCATTTTGACCTTTTATGGTCAACAAAAATAAACTTTGACCAAACATTGGTGTCAATATAATGATCATAATGAAATTTTAAAAATTGTTATTGATAATTCACTTAATAATTTATCAATTACAAATTTTAGAATTTCACTAGAATGATTAGATCGTCATCAATAGTTGGTCAAAGTTCATTTTTGTTGATCATAAAAATCAGAATGAGACTATCTTTTTGGGACAGAGGGAGTAATAGAGTTGTAGTTCTGTTGCTTTTATATTTTACTCGGTTATAACTTTGATGATAGTACGAGTTATGTTCATCTATTAGCAAAGTTATGCCTGTGCCTAGATTAAGTTCATCATCTCTTTTGAGTACATGTGTAAGTCCAGTTAGCTTAGTATATACCCCGAGTTTCATCTGGAGAAGGAAAAGATGATACTTGGAACATACTATAAAGTTTGCCTAATCTAGTAGGAGTTAGAAAAGGCACAAAAATGCCGTTACATGTACTGGTTAACAAATTGCAAGGCTGCTGTGAAGCTTGATGAATACATATTTTGTGGGAAGAGATCTATTTTCACTTAATCAATAGGTTCTGGTGAACTCTTCAATCACTTTTGTGTAATTGGAAGGTTAGTAAATAGGAAACATCTATAAGAGTATCTTTTCCACCAATTATATTCTTACTTGTTACTCTGGCAATTTGGGATTTATGCTTATGCGTTCAATACTCCTCTATGCACCTGGAGGGACTCTCTTCGAAAAGTTAAAGATATATGATATTTATAGCTATGCTGTTAAGCAACCATTAAATAAACATCTGTAGTATATCACTTAAGTTATATGTTTAAGTGAGGATTCACCGTTTGTGGGAATTACATATTATTAAAAGAAACTTTTTGAACGAGGCATCGGGAAAAGGAAAGTAAGTGACGCTGTAAGTTTGATATGTGAGGATTAATAGCCTTTATACCACCATGTCTATATTCATTTTAGCTTTCAGTTCGTGATTAGTTGAAGGTTGGTGAGCTAATTTCTGGAATCATTTGATCCTAAGAATTAGAAATATATCTTCCATTTTTATTTTTATTTGTAGAAATATTGTTCACTAGTTGGTTTCAATTACTTGGTAGTGTGGCAAAGTGTTCTTTTATGTACTAGATGAACATTTCTTCCCTGCATATTGACATTCTATTACTATTCCAAGTTTTACGCTGGAGCTCATAGATTTTAGCATAGTCATGTACACTAATTGTTATGTGTTAATGATATCTTCCTGCTTATTTATTGTAAAATCATATTAAGCTTATGTTTTTTGTTAATGATGAATAGGATCCGGAATACTATATCCTCAAAGAAGATACGTCCCCTTGCATTTTTGGTTCAATTGAGAAGCAGAGGTGGTCATATGCATGTGCAAAACAATTAATTGAGAGGCTGATCTATGGTAAGTGAGCTTGTCAATCAATCTTGCTTCCCTAAATTCAGATCTAGCCTACTTTTCTCACTTCCTCGTGTTTTTGTACAGCTGAGGGTGCTGAGAATGGTCTGGAGTTCACCATAGTGAGACCTTTTAACTGGATCGGTCCAAGGATGGATTTCATTCCAGGGATTGATGGCCCCAGCGAGGGTGTTCCACGAGTCCTGGCCTGCTTTAGTAATGTAAGTTCCAGTTCTTCTTTAGAATGCAGTAAGTTTATTTTGCTAAAGACATACTTATATATTGATACTACTTTGTGTTATGATTTTTTTTTTGTTCTGATACCAGAATCTTCTAAGGCGTGAGCCGCTCAAGCTTGTGGATGGTGGCGAATCACAGAGAACTTTCGTTTACATCAAGGATGCTATTGAAGCTGTTTTGTTGATGATTGTTAGTTGACTGTTCATCCCCATTCATTATCCTGGATAAAAATAATTGTTGTGTGGCTTATGTTCTTTTCTCATTTGTATTTGTTCCCAGGAAAACCCTGCTAGGGCTAATGGTCATATTTTCAATGTGGGCAACCCTAACAATGAAGTTACTGTGAGGCAACTTGCTGAGATGATGACTAAGGTGCGCAACTTGTTTTAGACTGCAACTTTTAGTAGCCATAATGAACCTTAATTGTACATAATTTTCTTAGTTCATCACTTTGCTTATGACGCCCTTACATTTCGCAGGTGTATTCAAAGGTCAGTGGTGAAGAATCCATAGAATCCCCAACAATTGATGTTAGCTCCAAAGAGTTTTACGGTGAAGGTTATGATGACAGTGACAAAAGGATTCCCGACATGACCATCATCAACAGACAATTAGGTATATTATTGCGTAATACTCCGTATCCTTACGTGTTAATTCCACGTAATTTTTTTTTTCTGAATGTTGACCGTAATCTGACTGATTTTGGTGGGAACAATGAATGACAGGTTGGAATCCACAGACATCTCTCTGGGATTTGCTGGAATCCACCCTTACCTATCAACACAGGACATATGCTCAAGCTGTAAGGCAGTCCATTGCAAAGCCAGTTGCCAATTAAAAATGGGAAAGAGAAAGAAAAAGGGTTCTCTTCTAGTTTGTGTGCTGTTGCCTCTAATGGTTGGCAGGTGTTTACAAATTCTTTCATGAACTTCTTAAACATATCATCTATATTGTTCAATTCATGTATACTTAGCAACATCTTCTTTTTTTTTTTTTTTGTTGCTTCCCATACCAATGTCAGAAGTCAATATAGGTCAAAGTTGATGCTAAGACATCATCTGTAATGTGTAGTAGACTCTAATAGGTGAAAACGTGTCATTCGAGCTACTGTCCGTTGGTAAAACTCTGTTTTTTTGATTGTCCTCAGGGGCATGATACCAAGTAGAGCTCGGTTGTGATAGTCTATGCTTTCTTGTATTCATCTTATCCTGCAAGGGAGCGTGTTGTATTCTTTTGTTAGACCTTTATCTTGTTTTTTCTACAGTTTATTATTTGTTACTCCGTATTCTTGTTACCACCAGTCTTTTTTTTAAAAATTTATTTACTCATTTTGCATGTTTCCATAAGCTGGAAGCTTGATGCTCATGTTTGGCCTTTCCAGTTTTGTTTGGTTGAGCGTAATACCAGTTTGAGAAATGATTTGGTGAAGTAAAGGTTTGGTTGCTATTTCATGTTATTTGTGCAGGAGATAAGTCTGATGATGATGACAAAGTTAGTCTCAAAGTGATTGACCAAATTTGCTTTAGATTAACAACAAATTTAGTCATTCATTTTGAGACGAGACAGAGGTAACCGTATTTTGTCCGAGTCCAATTCTAGAATTTCTTTGTGCTGGAAAAATATTGGACTGGACTGAACTGAACTAACCCAACCAGTGGTTAGGCAACCATAATACTCATCTTAAAAGGTCAATCCACATTTTAAACTACTGTGTACTTTGATGGTACTTTGGTTTTAATCACCCTGTTTTTTAAAGCATTTTTAACCACGCTACTTAGAATACGTGTTCGATTTTTCTGGACACCCTAATTTCATCCAAGAATGTCAGAAAAGTTAAAGAAATGTTAGAAAATTTAACAAAAACTAACACAACTAACTTAACAAAATGCCCGCAAAGAGTCTTATGTGAGTCCAAAATGGATCATACTCAATCTATTTGCCCTTCTTCTTCAACCCCACATCCCTTTCCCGCCCATCCTTTCACACTACCCCTCCTTTTCCCTCACTCTCTAAAATTCAGCCCCCACTCACCCGACCGCATGTCCTCATATTCTTCTTCTTAGAGTATGTTCCCAAAAACAAATTCGTCAAAGGGTATAGTTAACGGTCCTTAGTGGGTTAAGTCGTTCTCCTCTTTGGTATTCGACACCATTTCATTAACTTAGTTTCATTAACCATCATTACCTTAACTTTCTTATAATTTTTCTAACCATTATAACATTTTTGGATGAAATTAGAGTGTTTGGGTAAATCGAACATATATTTTAAGTAGAGTAGTAATATTGCTAAAAAAAATAAGAGTAGTTAAAAGCACAGTTTCATCAAAGTATGACGATCTACAATGTCAATTGGTCATCCTAAAATGATCATCAGATGGTTAATAATTTTGCTACTTGAAAGTTTGATGTAGGTGATAAACGATATTTTTGTATATTCACTCCATTCTAATTGGATTTATTATTAGTTTCATGTTTTTTTCCGGTAAAATTAACCTTTTTATTATTATCATTAATTAGAGATTAAATTTTATTGATTACTTGGAAAGAACGGAGAACCAATGATTTTTTGCATCTATTGTACTGAACTAAAATATAGTACTCATGTTCTTAGTTTGAGATTTAGAAAAAATATATGTTGTGAGTATGAAAAGTAAGCGAAAATCTGGGAAAAAACGTGTTTTACCTTAAGGTTCACATACAACGTGTTTTTAAGTTGGCCTGGTAGTTTTTTTGTAATTAACGAGAAGTTGTTTATCGCTGATCGTTAGTTCCAGTGGTAGTGTAAAAAAGTGTCAACACATGTACACTGACACTTATTGACACTAGCACTGACAATTTTAATAAGTGTCAGTATCAATGTTAAAAAGTGCCAGTGTAATGGCTGGCACTTCTAAAAACTAACGCTGACACTTATGAAAAGTGCAAATTCCAATGTTTATAAAGTCAGTTTGAATTACTGGCACTTTGTAGTATCAACACTCGCCATTTATGATGCTCCCAGTTATTTACGAAAATGCCACCGCATATTTTTTTAAAAAGCGCCAGCGGCTTTTGAAAAACACGTTTTTCCTTTGCTTAAGGTAAAACACGTTTTTCACAAGACCAACTCGAAAAGTAAAGTAAGCAAAAGTAGGAGAGAGGAAGTGGTTAGAAAGTTTTTGTTGTGAGAATGACAAGTGAGTTCCATTGTCCATTTTTTTTAGGTAATAAAGTAACTGAGAACGTTGGTCTGTGACAAACCAAAAAGGAAAATAAGAAGTTTAGTATGAGAAGGATGTAATATTTGAGATTGTAATTATTTTGGTCTTGAAGGTACTCCACTACAACTTACTACTATCTTTTTCAATATCGGTCGAGCATGTCAGATTTTGCATTGAGCCAAATCGATGCAACCCCTAGCTAATACAAAATCTTACCCATTCTCCGTAGGTAACTCGTGCTTTGCACGGGAAACTAATTTACTATTTTTTTCGTATTTTGTTTTTTATGATTTAATTAGTATTGTAACATAATAACTTTTTTAATATAACTATATTATATATGAATTAAAATATTTGCTTATAAATTTAGGAAAACTGTGTTAATTTTTTAGTAATAATTATTATAATTAACTAATATTATTAATTTTACTTATTAACATACTAATAACTATTATTATTCACTAATAATACTAATAGTTATAATTAACCTATATATTAACTATTATAATTAATTAATACTCCCTAATCCCTAGAGTAAGTGTCCTACCTTGTTTGTGCACACTTATTAAAGATACAATAGAAAATTGGTAAACATTACAAGTGTGTTGATGGTATAATTGTTCAAAACACTATTCATTCTTTCTCATCATTTGTCCTTTTAGGAAATAGACTTTTAGTGGGACGTTCAAAAATAGAAAGTAACACTCTTACTCTCGAACGTAGCGAGTACTATTAATATTAAATATTAACATTTATTGTATAATGATTAACTAATACTATTAATAATAATAGTTAACTTATATAATAACTATTATGATGAACTAATAATACTATTAATAGTAATAATTAATATATATAGTAACTATTATGATTAACTAATACTATTAATAGTAATTTTTAGTTTATTTAATAGTTAATTATAATAGTTAAATATAAATGTTAATTATAATGATAGTTAACTATTAATAGTCAATTGTTATTTGTTTAACAATATTAACTAATTATATTAATTACTATATAAAGTAATTATTATAGTAACTATTACTAATAATAGTAATAATTACTACATACGGTAACTATTATAGTTAACTATAATAGTAACTATTACTAATAATAGTAATACTTAACTATAGTACTTAACCACTATAGTTAACTATTACTAATAATTGTAATAGTTAACTATAGTAGTTAACCACTATAGTTAACAATTACTATTATTATTAATAGTTACTATTATAATTAACTATAATAGTTATCCTATATAGTAGTAAATAATATTATTAGCTAATACTATTAGCTAATACTCCCTCCGTCTCACTATGTTTGGCCACAAGACAAAATTTCGTAGTTTAAGAAACCTTAATTAATGACTTGTTCAATTTCTATAATTCCTGGTATACCCTTCTTTAATAATATGCATATGAGAGAATCTGTGCCTTGTTTTTATACTAACTAATATTAAAGATGTTAAACATAACGAAGGGTTCTAGTAAAAGTCTTGTGTTCTAGTAAAAATCGATTTCTCGCCAAATATAACTGACGTGTTAGTTAACAATCAACTCCAACACGTAACAAAAAGGATAATGGTTTCTCTATGACTGTTATTTTAAAAAAAGAGGAAGTCTTGTGTGAGACGATCTCATACATAAGATGGGTATCGTTGTGAGATGAAATGAGAATCTGAGAAACAGTGCCAAATGTGGTTACTTCAGAAGTTACTATCTGATTAATGTCATGACAAAGGTCTGAATTGTTAACGGTGATTCTGTCTACTACGTCAAACTCATATTTTCATAAACATAATTGATGTGGCATAGGATGTATGGAGGCACATCTTCAGTTATTAACTGAATGAATGATCTAGATTTTGGCATGCAAAATTATTGACAATACTACTGCTACTCACGTGGATCAATCTCATCAAGCAAATCATGTACAAAATGATTATCCATTGAAGAATGAGGTGTACATATATAGAGATCTTACTAGTATACATAGTCCAGTTAGTTGGACCTAATAGACTAAAATGTATTCTACAAGGTAGTCATGTGTAAATAAGTTTGTTATATGAACGGTTAGTTTGTTACATGTACAGCTGTAATTTAGACATGTCACGTGTATTAGTTTGTTAGAGCTAGTTAGGACATTGTATATAAACTTTGTACAGTTACTCTTTGTCTGCAAGAAATCCAGTAGAAAATTTCCCAATTTGTGTTCTTCCAATTATCTTCAATAGATCAAGTTCTTTTCTTTGTTCATCAACAATGGATGATTTCATCACGTTCATCATGGTATCAAAGCTTAGATCCTCCTAAATCTTTGTCAATTTTTGCTGTGGTAAACATCTTTGCCCTAATTTTTTCCATTTTTTTTTCTCGTTGATCATTCTCTTTTTTTCGTATTTCCGTTTGATCAATTGTTCCTTTTTTGAATCTCGATTATCCTTTTATTTTTGATTCTCCGTTTCTTCATTCCTGATTCGATCATGACTATTGAAGTTCCTAGTGATAACCAATCCACTGGTTCTGCACAATCTTCGTCTCAAAATGCAGAAATTTCAATCGAATCGAACATGCATCCGCTGTTCTTCCATAACAACGATCATCCTGGCCTTGTTCTGATTTCGAGAAAGCTCTCCGGTTCCGAAAATTACAGTTCCTGGAGACGATCCATGGAAATTGCTCTCTCAGCCAAAAACAAATTAGGTTTAGTCGATGGATCATTCATCGAACCAGCCAAAGGCACTCAACTGTACTCTTTGTGGAAACGTGCTAATGATATGATTATTTCCTGGATTTTCAACGTTGTGAATGAAGAAATTGGTAATAGCCTGAGTTTCGTTACCACTGCTCGCTCTGTTTGGACTCAACTATTCCATAGATTTTCTTCAATTGATGCACACAGGATTTTTCAATTAGAGAAGGATTTGCACAGACTTGAACAAGGTCCATCTTCTGTTGAATACTACTATCATAAATTGAAAGGCTTATGGGATGAAAGTGCAGCCCTAGACACTATTAGCATATGCAGCTGTCCTTGTGTTTGTGGAATTAGTAGATCAAACGAACAAAGAGAAGAAAGGAAACAGTTAATGCAATTTTTGATGGGCCTTCATGACAGATTTGTTGGGGGTAAGAGGTTAAGTCCTTCGCACTACTCCCTTACCTAATCTGGACCAAGCTTTTAACATGGTCAAACTGGAAGAAACTTTGAGTCATGGATATATTCCTGGCATTTCTGATCCTATGGCTATGAATGTTAATGCTAAACCATCTTTGAATACCACTTCAACTTCTCTTGGTGCTGTGAATGCCTCTTATCAAGGCAAATCCACTTATGTTAAACCTCCTTTTAAGAAAGGGATTTTTTGCAACTATTGCAATAAGGAGGGACATGTTAAGGGTGAATGCTTCAAACTCCATGGATTCCCTGTTGGACATCCATTTCACAACAGAAATTTTGATAGTAAGGGCAAAACCTACAACACTCCTAAACCTACCATTCAATCAGCACCATCAAAAGCCATGAATGTCTATGGTGCTGATTGTGACAAACCTACTTCCAGCTCTGTTAGCTTAGAACAGTTGCAAGCCCAACTGAATCAAGTGATGTTGCTGATACAGCAGAAGCCCCAACATTCTCCTGAAGATCATCTGCATCAGACTTTAACAGAAGCACAGATTCATGCTGCTGGTATGACCTTTTCTGACTCAATCTCTTACATTGGTTCTTTGCACAATCTTAATGCTTGGATTATAGACTCTGGTGCCACTGATCACATATGTGTTTCCATTCATCTTATGCACAATGTGATTCCTTTGGTTTCTCCTATCATCTTGTCTCTTCTCAATGGTGCAAAAAATTAGTGTCACACATCATGGCTCTGTGACCATTTCAGACTCTCTCACTCTGCACCATGTCCTACTTGTTCCCACCTTTCATTTCAATCTATTATCTGTTTCTAAGTTACTGGAACACAATTCTTACTCTATACAATTCATTAATTCCAAATGTCTTTTCCAGGACCAACATTTGATGAAAATGGTGGCCACTGGAGAGCTTCATGATGGATTGTACATTCTTCACAGTAAACAAATTTCCTCCAAAAATGTTGTTCCCAATTTCCCTGTTTTTCCTTGTCAATCTACTTTGAATTCTTGTACTACCTCTACTTCCTTATGGCATACTAGACTTGGGCATGTTTCTCCTTTCCTCATAAATAAAATTGATTTTCCTGTTATTGTTTCTAATTCAAAGTCATGTTCTGATGTTGTTTCTGATGCTATCTGTGACACTTGTCATCTTTCTAAACAACATATGTTATCCTTTCCCACTAGTGTCACACATACTAATTCTCCATTTGATATTTTACATTGTGACTTATGGGGTCCATATAGACATACTACCCTCAATGGGTGTAGATATTTTTTAACTCTGGTAGATGACTTCACTAGATCTACTTGGACCTTCCTCATGACAACCAAACAACATGTTTTCTCCATATTCAGGAACTTCAAAGCCTTTGTTCATACCCAATTTCAGACCATCATCAAAACCATTCGATCAGATAATGGCTCTGAGTTTTTTAACCAAGAATTATCTCCTTTTCTAGCCTCATTAGGCATCATCCATGAGAGTTCTTGTGTTAGAACACCACAACAAAATGGTGTTGTTGAGAGGAAACATCAACAGCTTCTCAACATTTCCAGAGCTCTCAGATTTTAATCTGGCCTTCCTATTAATTTTTGGGGTCATTGTCTCCTCACAGCTACATATCTTATTAACCTCATCCCCACCAGTGCTACAAATTTCCAAATTCCTTATAAACTTCTTCATAATAAAGATCCTCCTTATATTCATCTCAGAAATTTTGGATGTCTTTGTTATGCCTCTCAGCATTCCTCAGACAAATTTGCCCCTAGATCCATCCCTGCTATTTTTATTGGATATCTATATGGTCAAAAAGGCTACAAACTTTATAGCCTTTCCACTAAGACCATCTTTGTTAGCAGACATGTTCAATTTCATGAACACATTTTTCCCTATAAGCAAACCACTTCTTTTATTTCTCCTACTTCATCTCCTACTCCTATTATCTGGCCAATTGATGATCCTCAACCTTCATCTGCCATTCTTCTTCCTTCACATAATCCTGCCCTTTCTCATCATTCTGCCATTTCTCCTACTCCAATTCCTTCTCCCCATACCAACATCTCTCCTGCTCCCTCTTCTCTTCACAGTCCTCCTTTATCTTCTTCCCTACTCCTCTATCTCCCTTTCCTAAAGTTTCCAAAGCTCCCATTCGAACTTCTTCAAGGGTCAGACAACTCCCTGTCACTCTCAAAGATTACAAGGTCACTCTTCCATCTCATTCTACTTCTTTTGCTCATTCAAAGTACCATATTTCCAAATATCTTTCTTATTCCAATTGTTCTGCTCAGTACCTTCATTTCATCAATAATTTGAGTCATATAGTGGAACCACAGTCTTATTCTCAAGCTATTAAGGATCCTAGATGGATTGAAGCAATGTCTAAAGAGATTGCTGCTTTAGAAACTAATCATACTTGGCAGCTTGTTCCTTTGCCTCCTGGTAAGTCTCCTGTAGGTTGCCGATGGGTATACAAAGTTAAGTATCATGCTAATGGTACCATTGAAAGATTCAAAGCCAGACTGGTAGCAAAAGGCTACACTCAATCTGAAGGCATTGACTACCAGGAGACTTTCTCCCCTGTTGCTAAAATGTCTACTGTTAGAACCCTTCTTGCCATTGCTGCATCCAAGGGTTGGTTTCTTAAACAGCTTGATGTTAATAATGCTTTCTTGCATGGTGACTTAAATGAAGAAGTCTATATGAGTTTGCCACAAGGATATTCTTCCAAACCTCTTCCTGACATGGTGTGCAAACTCACTAAGTCTCTTTATGGCCTCAAACAAGCCTCCAGACAATGGTTCCAAAAGTTGACTGAATCCTTGTTATCTTTGGGTTATGTTCAATGTTCTTCAGACTACTCTTTGTTTACTTTTACCACCCCTACTTCTTTCACTGCAGCCTTGGTATATGTGGATGACATTGTATTGGCAGGTGACTCTCTTTCTCAGATCAACTCTTTGAAGTCCTTCTTAGACACCACTTTCAGTATTAAAGACTTGGGTGATATCAAATATTATTTGGGAATTGAAATTTTGAGATCTTCTGCTGGTATTCACCTTTGTCAAAGGAAATATGCTCTTGACCTTCTTGAAAATGCTAATCTTCTGGATGCCAAACCTCTTACCATTCCTCTTGATCCAAATGCAAAATATCAGCAATCTGTTGGAGAACCTCTTTCTGATCCTTCCATATATCGACAGCTCATTGGTAGACTTCTCTATTTGACTATTACTAGACCGGATCTTAGTTTTGCTGTCCAAATGTTAAGTCAATTTTCTCATGATCCCAGACAACCCCATCTTCAGGCTGTTCATAGACTTCTCAGATATGTCAAAGCCTCTCCTGGCCAAGGTCTATTTTTCCCTGCTAATACTACCTTATCCCTTCATGCTTATTGTGATAGTGATTGGGCAGGGAATCCTGATGATCGCAAATCAGTTTCTGGTTTTTGTTTGTTTCTTGGTGCTTCTCTTATTTCTTGGCATTCCAAGAAACAGTCTGTCGTTTCTCGGTCCTCTGCTGAGGCTGAGTATAGGGCCATGGCTACTACCTGTTGTGAAATCATCTGGCTTCATGGATTGTTGAAAGAATTACAGATTTCCATTAATCTGCCAATACCTCTTAATTGTGATAGCTCTGCTGCCATTAGCATTGCTTCTAACCCTGTCTTTCATGCTCGAACCAAACATATTGAGTTAGACTGTCACTTTGTTAGAGAGAAGATTCAAAGTGGTCTCATCAAACCTTCTTTTGTTCCTACCTCTTCTCAACTTGCTGATATCTTTACAAAGTCTCTTGGTAAACACTTACATTGGCAATTCTTGCACAAGTTAAGGGTTCTTTGTCCCTTTAACCCTTCAACTTGTGGGGGGGGGGGGTATTGACAATACTACTGCTACTCACGTGGATCAATCTCATCAAGCAAATCATGTACAAAATGATTATCCATTGAAGAATGAGGTGTACATATATAGAGATCTTACTAGTATACATAGTCCAGTTAGTTGGACCTAATAGACTAAAATGTATTCTACAAGGTAGTCATGTGTAAATAAGTTTGTTATATGAACGGTTAGTTTGTTACATGTACAGCTGTAATTTAGACACGGCACGTGTATTAGTTTGTTAGAGCTAGTTAGGACATTGTATATAAACTTTGTACAGTTACTCTTTGTCTGCAAGAAATCCAGTAGAAAATTTCTCAATTTGTGTTCTTCCAATTATCTTCAATAGATCAAGTTCTTTTCTTTGTTCATCAACAATGGATGATTTCATCACGTTCATCAAAAATAAGTGTCAAGGTGTTGCTCGTTCTTAATATCCTATGTTGTTGCATTTTGCGACGAATGCCTATAAAAATTAGTGTATGCCTACGCGTTAAAATGTACAGAGTTTGATCCTTTTTTTTTCTTCTTCATTTCTTTTACCTATTTGTGGTTTCAGATGTATCTACCTTTTGTCTATTTCTTATGCGGGTACACATTTTTTATCTTTATGCTTCTCTAGTGCGAAAACAGTTGCTAGATACTTTTTGAATTGTATGACAGTAGTATGTTTAATTCTTTATCAAAATGTTTAATAAAATAATTTATGTGAGCAGGCCGACGATGTTCATAGAGATAATTCAGAGAGCGAGGTGCTTGAGGAAGGGAAGATGAACCAGAAGGCTGGGTGTGGAGGGTTTGGAAAGGGAAACTTCGCAGAGCTCTACAAATCCATTGAGGAATACGAGAAGACACTCGAAGCAAAGCAGCTCCCTCCAACTGCTGCTTTATCGATTAGGAGCGGAGGAAAGACTTATATAACTATATGCTCAACTGAGAATAATGGAGAACAGATCCTTTTCACATAAGCTAGCTTGAATATCAGGAGTTGGTGAAAAGGGATAATTAAATTAACATGGATTGATGTATCATCCTACTCAAATGTAATGTACGACCTACGCGTTATTAGAAGCAAATGGCCTTGAACTCTCCCTCTCTATCTCACACACTCATGCAAAAATACAAGCGTCCCGTCCCTATGGTGATTTTGGGTCTTGCATCCTGCCGTTTTCTTAATGCTTAGTTTGTTTTTTAGGATACGTACTCACTATGACCAAACCCCTTACGCCGTCCAATTGCGTTACAAAAATTTAGCATAAGTGAAAATGCAAAGAAGCACACACTTCACTTTCTCCTCACCAACTAACCATATTAGGCCAAAAAAGCTGCCGTGAAAATGTAATGTATTTTTGCATAATCTTTTAATATAATGCATCCCCTACTCATTAGTGACCGGTGTCTTACGTACATTTGAATAAATTATCAAATAATGCAATGCACAAATTCTTACCCACACGATGTTAAAAATCCTAACCGAATGCGGACGCGGCATATAAGGTGTAATTTGGACTTCGAGTCAGCATGTTTTTAGGGGTAAATTGTGAACTTCTATGACAAAAAACTCATGGGGGATTTCCTAGTCATCTCTATCTACTTGACAACCAAAACCCCACAACCCCAACGCACCAAACACCGCATCCCTTCCATCCAGTCACCAATGCAAAGTCAAAAAACGCATTCGAAGCCACACACTACCTCCGTCCCATAATAAGGGTTACTTATTTCCCTTTTGAGGATTCAATAACAAAGGTTACTATCCAAAAATGGAACTGAAAAATACTTCTTTATACAATAGTACCCACTAGCTCACTTATAATAACAATCCACTTACTATTCCCTATCTCACATTCTCTCTCCTACTTTACTATTCATACGCATAATACCTACTCCACTATCAATGTTATATTTGCTTTTCCTTGAATCCCTGCATTCAATTTTATACCCTTATTATGGGATGAGGGAGTATTCAAGAACTCAAAATCACACTAAGCAAGAAAGTCTTTGAAAGAATTCAATATCACATATTCAAAGTCACAGAAAACACAACAAAAAGGCTAACACGAATTTGAAAGAATGTCAAAATAAAAGATTCAAGGCATTTTTGCTCAAAATATATTCAAACAAACTTAGAAATTCTGGTCGATAATAGCTCCCACCAGCGGGGAGATCCTTTTAATATCTCATGTCAACCACGTCAACAACCTCTGTAGAAACGAAGTACGTAAACTATTGCCATCCCTTCCGAATGTGCTTCCTTAAACCCCATGACAATTGTGACTCTCTATAGAGACCAACCCATTTAGTCCGAACCAAATTTGCTAGTTGGTGGGTAGGGGAAATGTTTAGTTCTAAGAGAGAGAGAGAGAGTGAGTGAGTGAGGGGCGACTGTGGGGAGATGGAGGAAGAGGAAGACGTGCAGGTACAAATTTTATGGGAGGAATGGTAGATTGTGTGTTCTAGGCGTGGATTTGGCGGCGACAATAAAGAAGTGCGACAGGGCTTGGGGTCGGGGATGAGAGTGCAGGGTGGGTAGGGGAGAGATGAAGAGGGGATTTACGGTGAGGATGGGAGAGGCGCGACATTGGGGCGAAGCTGAGGGGTAGGTGGAGGTGGAGTCGGACTGGGTGGGGGAGTAGATCGTGAACATAAGGAAGACGGTCCTTCTTCATTAGAGGAGATATAAAGGCACTTAAAGACTTAGGGGAGGAGTATAAAAGGCACTCATATCCATTAGATATTTAACGGGTGTTAGTTTATGTTGCTAATAATAATATTAGTCTTTTTTTTTTCTTGCTTGGCCATGTAGATCGTTAATATTCCACGCCAGCTTTCCATTAACACCTTCCATTAAAAAAATAGTACATTGCATTATTTGTAAGAAGTTCGGAAATTATGTTGTATCTCAATGTTACTAACAAGCACATTGCATTATGCAAAATTTCGGGAATCGTACAGTGCATAACCATGAATTATTCAACCGTATTTTGTTTGCCTCTACTATTCGTGACAATCTTAGACTAAATGATCCAGTTTTGTAAAGAAGGTGACTTAGGTATGAATCATTAGTTTGTTGTCTGTTTTACTAAAGTGGGAGTCAGATAAGATAAACTGGGCAATACTCCCTCGATCCCAAAAAAACAATCACACTTTTCTTTCTGGTTTCTTTCAGAAAGATAGTCTCACTATGAACTAAGTACGACTATTAAATAGACTAAGGCAGTTTCTTTGGGACAAGGGAGTATTTTGTTTAGTTTCTTGAGTGATTTTATGTTTCCAACTAGGTTTGGTGTTACTCCTGGAGGGAGTATTATACATTCATAAGTATGCTTGGACGTAACCATTTAATAAACTTGTTGTATCTCACTTGATTTATGGTTTATTGTGGAATATAATTTGTATTTGTACGAATTGCATGCTTATTATTGTATCACCTCCGTCCCGGAAAGATAGTCCCATTTAGTTTTGGGATGGTCAACACCTGTGAACTTTGACCACATATTAATGTCAATCTGATCATACCAATGAAATTTTATAAATTGTTTTCCATAAATCACTTAATGATTTATCAATAACAATTTTTAGAATTTCAATAGGATGATTAATGTTTGGTCAAAGTTCTTAAGTGTTGACCTTCCCAAAATTAAATGGGACTATCTTTTTGAGACGGAGGGAGTAGGGAACCCAATGAGACACCAGAAAAAGGACAGTAAGAGATCTTTTGTGCCTGGGAGTAAGGTGTTTAAACTACCATGTGTCATGTAGCTTTTTGTTCCTACTCAGTTCGAGGTTTGTGAGCTTACTGCTAGAACCATTTGATCCTGATAATCATAGATTTTTTGTTCACTAATTGGTTTCTAAACTTTCTTGCTGTGGCTAATGTTCTATTACTTCCTAGATGAACATTTTTTTCTTTGTGCACATTGACATTGTTTTCCCATACTAAATGTCGCACCTTCCTTTTTCCTGCATCCCAAATAAATGTTGAGTTTCTAAATAAGGAAGTAGTCTTAGACCTTAGTGCAATTTTTGTCATTGGCTCATTGTACAAGCAATTCACAAGTAAGTAAAGCACATTTGTTATAAACGTTGACTAGTAAAATGCAACACTTATTTTTGTACGAAGGACGTATATGCTAGAGCTCAAGTGCATACATTTACACGAATCGCTTTTTGGGGATGATTTCTCTTCGTGCAACTTGATTGTTAATCATTTTGAGTTACTCCCTCCGTCCCTAAATGAATGTCCAAATTTCATTTTAAGGGACACTTTTTATACAATTTAGTGGCAAAGATTCGTATAGATTCTTGAATCTTCTTCCCGAACATTTAGTTTTGCAAGTAAAGAAACTAGTGAAAAAATTTGGTAAAAAAGCATTAGGGACCCTTTTTTTCTTTCAAAAAAGACATTCATTTTGGGACCCAAAAAAAACAACAACTTGAAAATGGACACTCGAGGTAGTATTTTGTTTATGATGATGGATAGGATGCTGAATACTATGCTCTTAAAGAAGATACTTCCCCTTGCATGTTTGGTTCAATGGAGAAGCAGAGGTGGTCATATGCATGAAGCAAATAATTGAGAGGCTGATCTATGGTGAGTGAGCTTGTCTTTCAATCTTGCTTCCTAAAATGACAGATCTAGCCTCGTTTCTCACTTCATTGTGTTCTTGTACAGCGAAGGGCACTCAGAATGGTCGTGACTTCACCACAGTGACATCTGCTAACTGGATTAGTCAGGATGGATTTCGTTCCTTGAACTGATCTCCCCAGTCGAGGGTGTTCCAAGTGTTCGGGCGTGCTTTAGTAATGTAAGTTCCATTTCTGTTTTTATCAGACGTAGTAATTCTGTTTTATTGGAGACATACTTCTGTATTGATGCCACTTTTAGTTTTAAATTAGTTTTTGATGACGCCCTAGATTTCTGGGGTCATGGAGACTAGATCTCCGGTTTGCTGTCTCTTGATCCTGATCACAACACAAACAAGAACACCGTTAAGACCAAGGCCGGGTTGGAATCCGGCTTAGGCCCTCAGGTGTGAGAGTAAGATCTCTGAGGAAAACCTAAGAAGAAGGTTCCATGAAAACCTTGTGTGTGTGAATGGGATAGAGCACGTACACAAGGTACTAACCACCCTGGTACTGGGGGGACACGTGGCGAGTCCCCAGTGGATCGGTCAGGAGAGTGGCTGGGAAGGTGGCGTGTCTGTCAGGGAAGCATGGTTCCATCACCAACCGTTATGGTGCGTCAGGTACGGATAGGTGACGTCTCGTGTACGTTTGTGCCAGCTGGGCACTACGGGCTCCTCAGGATAGCGGGAGGCAGAGTCATCTCGGGCATATATATCAGGGAGATCGGTCCCCTCGGGCTTACTTGCCCGCGTTCCTCGCCGGTTCGGTCCCAAGAGTTCAGGTCCGGTTCGGGCGTGTTAAGTCGCATTGATTTGGACTGGCGAGCATCCGGCCTAGAAGGCTCGGTCTCATCAGTGGCCCCTAACTCCGAGGGTTAGCTCATTCATGTGCGGCGCGAGGAGTTATACTTCCTAAGCTCGATTCGGGCAAATCGCAATAAATGCGGGCACGGATTGCAATGGGACGGGAGTCTTAGAATAGTGGTTGACGAAAGGACAGGTGGGGCCCTTGTGTCAGGCTAGTGGCGTAGACATCTGCCTTTTGACATGACCAGGAACACGTTCATTAAATGCGAACCGTCATCGGTATTCGAAAAAGCAATTCCCGCCTCTTCACTTTTCGGGTTTCGATCGGGTTACCAGATATTTCGGGTCGATCCGACCCATTTCCGGCGCTATAAATATCACGGATGCTGAATCATTCCAAACTTTCGCAACTCCCGTCTCTCTACCTTCCAGTTCCAACGAAGACTTTGCTTCTCCGGATTCCTGACTTTGAAGATCTCGTTCTCGTTCATTACTTCTAATTTACAAGTATTGTTCCGAACTTCACTTTTTCTTCTTTGTTTCGATTCGTCGTCTTAATTTCTGCCATTCTTTTCGTCGCCGTTTTTCGAGCGCGAACCCTAAAAACTTGCTCTTGTCGAGCTTTCGGATTCATACGAGATTTGTGTGACTTCTCGTAACCTCGTGTCTTCGAGTCCGGATTCTGACCCCTAATTTCTGAAAATTTGTTAAAATATTGTTGTAGCCATGGAAGGGCTGGATTTAGGGCGTAAACTCCGTCCTGACCTGTTTGGTTGTTGCCGGAGGACCGGTGGGGTATACAGGTTCCTGTTGAATGCCTGGAAACTGTTGTCTTTGAATGAGTTCATTGCCATAGGTTTAGCATATAGCTGGGAACCCTGGGTCTTGCCCCTGTTGTGGGAAACAGGTCCCTCCGTCCATTATGATTCCACAAGGATGAGGGTGTTGGGGGGAGAGGAACACTTGGGCATTTTTGTCATGGCTGTTTTAACTCGATTCCCCGATAATGTAGATATGGCTGGAAACGCTAGAAGGTTGGTAAGGTCGTGCGGGGAGCGTGTAGCCTCAAGTGGCCCTGATTCTTACAGTTGGATGGACGCTCCTTTTAATGACGAGGACGAACAGGCACGATCTTCGGGCTTGGCCCCTGGTGTTATTGAGGTCACGAGCAGTGCGGAAGCTTCCGATCAAGAAATGAGGGTTAATGGTGAACCCGCTCTTGAGGCTGAGGTTGGAGCGATCGTGGCTCACGGGCTAGTTGATGAGTCTGAGTCATCTGAGACACCCTCTGACCCCCGGGGGGATTTAGAGAGAATGGCCCCAGATACCGCGCGTATGGTCAAACGCGTCCGCTCCCCTGTTCAAATTTTGGCTTCCTTCCCCGAGGGGCCCGACGATAGGGTTGCGAGCCAGGCTGGAGCCTCCAGCTCTGGAGCGGGCATGGTGGAAGAGCAGGACTCCGATGATGAGTTTCTAACTGTGTATCACATCGATCGCAAAATCTATCTTGTCGGCGGTCTTGATGATTATACCTCTCCTTCAGGAAGCAATTTGACTGGTCCTGCCCGCGTCCGGGCAGATAATATCGCATGTGAGTTTTATCCCGTTCAATTTGAGAATGGCCTCCGGCTTCCCTTGGACCCGTTCATTTGCGAATTCCTGGAGTTTTCCAAGTGCCTCCCAATGGACTTGACCCCCAACGCAATTCGTTATCTGGTGTCTTTTATTGTCGTAAGTAGGGTACTGGGCTATGAACCCTCTTTGTCCGCCTTGTACGTTTTCTTCACCCATCAGGTCACCGCGAGCAGTTTGAGCTTGAAAACGAAATCTAGGTCGAAAAAGATCTTTTCTGCGGCTTCTAACAAATTCGATCAGTGGCAGAGATATCCTCTGGTGATTCAGAATAGACTCGGGTGGCCTTTTTCTAAGCCTGATAATACTTCCCCGTTGTCAATATCTTCCAAGGATGATCCTAGCTCAGATGGGGGTATCGAGCTTGCGTCCGCCATGCAGGATTATCTCGCCCGGCACACTAAATCAGTTACTTTAGAGGACCAGACCGTGGTCGTGGTTGAACAAGTTTTCGACGTTCAAGCCATCATCAACAATGAGAGTATTTTGGCTTATGCCGGGGTGGCCCCATGCCGAAATCCTGATTTTGAGAGCAGGGTTAACATGGCTCCTATGTGGCGGGATCCTTGCTGGAAGGTTCACCAGGATTTTGCCTTTGCCCATGAGTGCCCTGCTTGCCGACTGGGGGAACAATGCCTGGATGGCAAGGTTTTGGATGCCATGCGGTTTGAGAAAGACCGGGAACTCGTTCTGAAAGAAGAGCGAGGGAAAGCCGTGGCCGAGTTTGAGGCGTCTGATGCTTATAGAGAGAAGGTGGAGGAGGCAAGCATAGAGCAATATAACTCAGCTCTCCATACAGTAGGTCGTAACCAGGCAGCTACGGGTAAATACACTGCGCAAGATATTGCGATTCTTTGCTCCATTACGGCCTCAGACCCTCAATGCTTTGCTGGCCATGCTCTAGTGCCCTTTACCACGGACCAACTCTCCGAGCTTCCCGAGTCTGTCAGATCAACTTTCCCTCTCTTCGCTCCGGTCACTGTCCAAGATCTTTTTTCCACTATTGATGGATTCAGATATTCTGCCGTGGGAACCTTGCCTCTGGTCGCAGCTTTGGAGAGAACTTTTGGCCCCCGCGGCCCGTACATTGATGGTATGGTTCTTCCTTACTCTCCATATGCCTCCGCTCTTGCTGATGCTTCTCAGGATCAGTCTGGATCTGTACCTGACACTGATGCCTCTGCCTCTGTTCCAGAGATGGAGAATGCTCCTCCCCCGGCCTCTTGAAGATCAGACCGGGTTGCATCCTGGGGAATTTTTGTAATAGTGTAGGTCCGGACATTTTTCGAACAAGTAATTTTTCGGTTTGTATAAGTATATTGTTTCTAGCTTTGCTATTGATTTCCTCTCTTGCGTGCTCTTTTGCTATCGCTCTTTTGATTACATAGCTTAGAAAGTTTGCTCTTGTATGAACTATCTTTGTTTCCGTGCACGCGATCGTATGGCCGCGCCTTCTCCCACTTTAGTCTAGCTCGAGGGCGTATGACATGGGCCCTGCGGTCTAGCTCGAGGGCGTATGACCGCGCATCTTGGGTTTAGGTATATTTCACAAGGACATATTTTTACCAAGGAATTTGTTCTCTCACTTTAGTCTAGCTCAAGGGCGTAAGACATGGGCCCTGCGATCTGGCTCGAGGGCTTATGACCGCGCATCTTGGGTCTTAGGAATTTCACAAGGAAATAATCCCACCAAGGAATTCATTCTCCCACTTTAGTCTAGCTCAAGGGCGTAAGACATGGGCCCTGCGGTCTGGCTCGAGGGCGTATGACCGCGCATCTTGGGTCTTAGGAATTTCACAAGGAAATAATCCCACCAAGGAATTTGTTCTCCCACTTTAGTTTAGCTCAAAGGGCGTAAGACATGGGCCCTGCGGTCTAGCTCGAGGGCGTATGACCGCGCATCGTTCTTAGACTTGCAAACGGCATCCGCATCGCGGGCATGCGGTCTAGCTCGAGAGCCCATGACCGCGCTTTGAGAACGAACATACTTGAGTAATTTCAGAGAACGATAGCAGTATTATTTACTTACTCGAACAGATTACATTGCGATTTCGTTACAATACATGAGTAATTCCATAATTTCTAATTGCTATTGATTGCAAAAAGACTTCAAGGTCTACAATTCTGTCTTCTAAGGGTAATATTTCTTCAGATGATCACTATGCCAGGCGTTTTTCAAGTCTTTTCCTTCTGCCGTTAGAAGCCTATATGTTCCCTCTTTGATCACGCGGGCAATCTGATAAGGGCCTTCCCAAACTTTCCTTAGAACCCAGTCTCCCACGGCAAACGATCTCTTGTTCACCCTTTTGTCATGATGAACTTTGGCCTTCTGCTTGTAATTGACCATCTTTGCCCGTGCTTCTAACCGTTTTTCTTCGGTAGAGTCTAAGTCTTTTCTGCGGGCTCCCTCATTCTCTGTTTCACTAAATTGGGCGACCCTATAGGTGGGCAAGGCTACTTCCACGGGTGCGACCGCCTCTGATCCATATGTCAGGGAAAAAGGGGTTTCTCCCGTTGAGTTCCTTGTCGTGGTTCGGACAACCCATAGAGCAGTACTGAGCTCTTCCATCCAGCGACCGCTCCTTCCCTTCAAATTTTTGTGCAAGGCGGTCATAAGCAACTTATTGGCGGCCTCGGCCTGTCCATTTCCCTGCGGTCTTGCGACAGATGATTGCCGATGTTCTACGTTGAGTCTCTTGCATTCCGCCGTAAACTTGCTTTGGAACTGGGGTCCATGATCGGAGACGATAGCCCGGGGCAAACCAAACCGGCAGAATATATGGTCGTGGATGAACTTGATAATACTTGCTTCCGTCGTGCTAGTTAGCGCCTTGGCCTCTACCCATTTTGTGAAATAATCTACTGCGACCACTACCATTTGCGCTCCGCCGAGCGCTTTGGGATAAGGCCCAATCAAATCTATTCCCCACATGTCGAATGCCCAAGTTGGGACTACCAGGCTCTGCTCCGTGGATGGCTGCCTTGGTATGTTGGCGAATCTTTGGCATTGATCACATTTGCGGACATATTCCTCTGCATCTTTTTTCATTGTCGGCCAGTAATACCCGAGGAATCTGATTTTATCGGATAGTGTTCGGGCACCGGGATGTCCTCCACACACGCCTTCGTGAACTTCGTACAACAAGTTGGTGACTGTTTCGGACTTGACACACCTCAGCAGTGGTTTGGTGAAGGATCTCCGATAAAGTACGCCATCAATGATCGTGTATCTAGCGGCCTGTTTCATCAAGACTCTTGCCCGGTCATGGTCGTTGGGGAGGGTTTGCTGCTCGATATACTCCCTGATCTCATCAACCCAATCTTTTTCCGACTCTCCAATTTGGTGGATCTCTATCCTGTCAATGGCTGGGCGCTCCGTGAACTCTATCCAGCAGTCCACACTAAGCTTCGCAATGTCTTCGTTTGTGATCCTGGAAAGCAAGTCCGCCTCGGAATTCTCAGCCCGGTTAACTTGGTTCAGCTCATGGTACTCGAATTCCTTTAACAAGTTTGTCGCGAGCTCCTTGTATTTTACCAACACCGGGTGATTTGTCTCGTATTCCCCTTTCACCTGGTTTATCACTAGTTGTAAGTCGCTTTTCACGACCAGCTTCGATACTTTCATGTCCCGTGCTAATTCCAAGCCCGCTATCAATGCCTCGTACTCGGCCTGATTGTTTGAGACCGCGAACTTAAATCTCAAGGCTCGCTTGAATCTTTGACCCTCCGGGGCGGTCAAGAGTATTCCGGCGCCGCTGACAGTCTTTCCCGCGGATCCATCCACACTTAACGACCAGCAATTTTCCGGTCTCTCCCCAGCAAATATTGCCTTCTTGCTTCTCTTTTTCTTTGTCTTTGCGGGTTGGGTTTTGTCTGGTTCACTCTCTTTTGCTTCGAATGTGGTTTCTGCCACAAAGTCCGCCTGTGCCTTGATGGTCTTCTGCGGGGAGTAGGTAATCTGGAATTCAGTCAGCTCTATAGACCACGATAGCATTCTCCCCGAGGATTCGGGCTTGTGGAGTATCTTCTTCAGCGGGATGTCTGAAGTATGCCCGCAGCTTCCGAGCGGCCACGAGCAAGGCGAAGGCTAATTTTTCAATGTTCAGATAGCGGCCTTCCACAGCAGATAGTGCCTTGGAGACATAATACACGGGTTTCTGAAGGTTGCCCTCTTCCCTTACCAATACTGCGGCCACTGCGTGATCTGTTGCGGCCAAGAAAACATAGAGTTCCTCCCCAAACACTGGGCTGCTCAACAGCGGCGGCTTTCCCAGGTAAGCTTTTATTTGCTCAAAAGCATTCTGGCAGTCCTCGTTCCACTCAAAGCCCTTCTCTCCTCCTCCTTTTAAAGTTTTGAAGAAGGGCAGACACTTTTCGGCTGACTTGGCAATGAATCTTCCCAAAGCCGTAATACGGCCATTAAGCTTCTGCACCTCCTTAACGCATCTGGGGGGCTGCATGCTTGTCAATGCCACGATTTTCTCGGGGTTTGCTTCGATCCCTCTTTGGTTCACCATGAAACCCAAAAATTTTCCTGCCTTTACTCCGAAAGCGCACTTGGAGGGATTAAGCTTCATGTTATTTTCCCGGAGGTTGGTGAAGGTTTCTGTCACATCAATGTCGTGAGAGGTCTCCTTGGTCGTGATAACCATATCGTCGATGTAAGCCTCCAGGTTCCGGCCTAATTGGTCATCAAAGACGATTCCTACCATCCTTTGATACGTACCGCCCGCATTCTTGAGGCCAAACGGCATGTTGTTAAACGTGTAGGTTTTGCCCGCGGCATAGAAAGCGCATGACGGGACGTCATCCTCCTTCATTTTGATTTGATGGTAGCCCGAGTACGCATCTATAAAGCTCAACACCCTATGCCCGGCAATAGAGTCCACTAATTGATCGATCCGGGGAAGAGGGTAACAATCCTTAGGGCAGGCCTTGTTCAAATCCGTGAAATCCACTCACATCCTCCACTTTCCATTTGCTTTGGTTACCATGACGACGTTGGCTAACCACCTCGGATATTTGATCGGGCTTATGATTCCCGCTTTCAGCAGCTTATCTACCTCGATTTTGATCGCCGCTTTCTTCTCCGGTGAAAAGTATCTTTCTTTCTGGAGGACCCGGGTAAATGTGGGATCGACATTCAGTTCATGCTCGATGACCTCTCTACTTATCCCCTTCATATCTTCGACGGTCCAGGCAAATACATCCAAGCTTTTTCGCAGCAGCTCGATCAGAATCTTCCTTTCTTCTGCGGGGATTTCCAACCCGACCTTAACCGTTTGTTCGGGGTAAGCAGGATTTATGATTACATCCTCTAGAGCATCGTTGGGGCGGATGTCCCTTATTTCTCTGTCGTGCAGCGAATCAATCACGATGTCTATGTGCTCGGTCTCCGCGGCAATACGACGGGCTCTCCTGCTCCGCTTAAATTCTGCCCGTGTTGAGTGGTATGACAAAGTTCCAATCATGGCCGCGTCCTCAGTCCCGCTGCTGTTGGTTTTGACCTTTTTTGCCTCCATCGGGCTCACCAATCTTTTCCCCATCGCGCTCTCCCTTCTTTTCTTCTCTATTATTTTGAGGAAAAGCTCGGGCTTGTTTTCGATGCATGCTATCCCTGCGGGGGTGCTGAACTTGATCTTCTGGTGAGGTATTGATGCAACGACCCCAAGGGCAGCCTGAGCGGTCACTCCCAAGATTGCGTTGTATTGGTATTTCAGATCGATCACCATGAACGTGACACGGGCTGTTTTCTCAAACGGCCTCTCTCCAATGGTCACTTCGAAGTCAATGGTCCCTTTTGCGTAGACCGTATGATTCGTGAACCCTTCCAACAAGCCCGCATATGGGGTTAAGTGCGCCTCGGACATCCCCATTTCTTCTAAACAATGGAAGTAAAGTATGTCCCGTGAAGCCCCGGTCTCAATGAGGACCCTCCCAATATCCGCTCTACCAATAGCCATCTTGATTGTCAAGGGCTGTGTTGAATGGAAGAGGGTGGAGGCCAGCTCGCTCCTCTTGAACCCTATCATTTCCTCTTGCTCGGGTGGGTAGGCAGGTATCAGGAACACCTTTTCCAATTTTTTGATCTGAATAGAGAGCTGGGTGTTGCTCGGGGCTTCTTCCCCGATATACTGGATGTCATAGCGTTTTTCCCCTCGGCATCGTTATCCCTAACATATTGGACATGTCCCCGTGGGGCTTCTCCTTTATTGCTGGGTCCCTCGATCCATTTTTTCAATTCTCCGGCCTCGACTTTCTGTTGTATTATCTTTTTCATCTGAAAACACTCATCCGTGTTATGCTCGTGGCTTTCATGGTAGCCGCACCACTTCTTTTTGTTCGCCTCATAAGGTTTTCTTTCTAGGGGTGGGGGAGGAGGCAGGGCTTCTGCCCGCAGAATCTCAGTCCTTGGGGCTATCAAAGGGGTGAATGTGTTGTCAGTTCTTTTGAAATTAGTCGTGCCCCTCGGTCTGCCTCTATTTCGGCCGCCACTACCCCCCGAATAGCCTGCGTGGTACCTTGAGTCATGAGCGGGCTCAAGCCTATCCCTTATGCTCTTGCGGGCATCATCCATGAATGAGGGCTCTACCCCGGCCATGGCAATGGCTCGATTGTACATTTCCTCCGTTCCCTCGGGCTTTCGACAAGCGAACTCTTGCCTCAAGGTATAGGATGTTAATCCTCCCAAGAGGCACAGCTCGATGTCATTCCTTGTTAGGTCCACGATTTGTTCGGTCATTTTTCGAAACCGAGTAATGTACGCTTTCGTACTTTCCCCGGGATATTGCTTCACACCGCATAGGTCCGATTTCGGTCTTGCGACCTCCCCAGCGCCCGCGAACGAATTCAGGAACGACGTCCGCAGTTGCTCGTAGCTGCAAATGGAGCGGGGTTTATGGGCCAACAACCATCCCAGCGCCTTCCCTTTGAAGGTGGATGCTAGAGCTTTGCATTTTACAGCCTCATCTGTTGAGAATAGAGCCATCTGCCCTTTAAAAACCCCCAACATGGCTTTTTGAGTTAGACGAGCCGTCATAAGCGTCTAGCTTGGGGACTTTTCCTCGCTGGATTGGTGAATCAGCTATCCAGGAGGCAAAAGCATCTATGGGTCCAATGCACTTTGCCACGCTTTGTTTAGACTCCCATAGGTCCCCTGATCATTCCCTGGACCTTGTAGTCAGTCTCTCCCCCGGTTTTCACCTTTTTCGCCGTCCCCGCAAATTGCTCTCCGGTTCTAACAGTTGCTTTTCCCTTGTAGTGGCCTTTGGACTTTCTAGGCTGTGACTCTCCTTCTTCACTCATTCTCCCTTCCTCTCCTTCTTCATCGTCGTCCTCCACAACGATCGTTCTCTTCTTCTTTCCCTCCACCCTGCTGCTATGCTTTTAGAACCGTGAGTTTTCGATCTTTCAAGAGGGATTCCCGTGTCAGCCTCGGCATTGAATAGCTCTTCTAGGGCCATGTTTAACTGAAGCCCTTCCGCTACTAGATCCTTCCTGTCTTTCAGGAGCTGGATTTTCTTTTGAATCTGCTCAGGGTGAGGGGAGTGACGGGGATTTTCTATGCCTTGCGTGCTTTTGAAGTTTCGATACGATCTCTCAGATCCGCCTCTCTTCTTGCTTTCTGAGAGGGAGTGCCCGAGCAGCCACTAGGCGCCTTGTCTCCCAATTTGTCAAAGATGGATCCTTGAGGCGCTTGTTTCGAAGGGCTAGCATTTGGGTTCAAGATTTCTTTTCCGGTCATTGCAAATATTTGGAATGTCGAGTGTATTTTTAGAACCGTAAAAACAAAAGAATGGCTTCGAACGGTGGAAACTCAAGATGAGATGACTGAAACTCGAACTGACGACTTGCAATAAAGGGTGTTGAGTCAGACTAAACTGGGATTTCGAAAGAACTCAGAAGATTGCGCTAGGAAGATTATCGTTTCCCGGCAATGGAACCACTGATGACGCCCTAGATTTCTGGGGTCATGGAGACTAGATCTCTTGTTTGCTGTCTCTTGATCCTGATCACAACACAAACAAGAACACCGTTAAGACCAAGGCCGGGTTGGAATCCGGCTTAGGCCCTCGGGTGTGAGAGTAAGATCTCTGAGGAAAACCTAAGAAGAAGGTTCCATGAAAACCTTGTGTGTGTGAATGGGATAGAGCACGTACCTTGCTCATGGGAGCGGAAAGAAGTATATATATGACCAAGAGAAAGAAACCTGCACAAGGTACTAACCACCCTGGTACTGGGGGGACACGTGGTGAGTCCCCAGTGGATCGGTCAGGAGAGTGGCTGGGAAGGTGGCGTGTCTGTCAGGGAAGCATGGTTCCATCACCAACCGTTATGGTGCGTCAGGTACGGATAGGTGACGTCTCGTGTACGTTTGTGCCAGCTGGGCACTACGGGCTCCTCAGGATAGCGGGAGGCAGAGTCATCTCGGGCATATATATCAGGGAGATCGGTCCCCACGGGCTTACTTGCCCGCGTTCCTCGCCGGTTCGGCCCCAAGAGTTCAGGTCCGGTTCGGGCGTGTTAAGTCGCATTGATTTGGACTGGCGAGCATCCGGCCTAGAAGGCTCGGTCTCATCAGTTTTGATGTTAGTATATGAGATTTTTCTAATGCTATTGAAGCTGTTTTCATGATGATTCTATGCTGAATGTCCATCCCATTCTTACTTACATATTTGGACATTATTTCGTTGGGTGGGTTATGGATTTTTCTATTTTCCTATTTGTTCTCAGAAAAACCTGCTGGGGCTGGCTAATAGTCATATTTGAAGTTACAGTGAGGCGACTTGTTGAGATGATGACCAAGGTGACCAATTTTTTGTTAGTCTGCAATTGTTATGGTCATTGTGAATTTTTTTTTCTATTTTTTTTTTTTTGGGGGGGGGGAGTTCGAATGAAACCAAAGTAATCCCTCCACCACCATAATAAGTGTCGCGCTTTCCTTTTTTGGCATGTCCCAAATCAAATGTTGCATTTTCAAAAGTGGAAAAGTGTTTGTCTAATTTACCATCTTACATGCAGTGTACAAATAAGTAAAACACATTCCATAAAAACATTGACAAGTCGACTGTGATGCACAATATGAAATGGGTATGTATTTGGCTATCAGAATTTGTTAAAGAACTAAGATTCTTTTTTCCCTGCATAAGAAAGAGAAGATAGAACATTTAGAATGAGGGTCAGGTAATAATTCCATATTAATTCAAAATAATCGACCCACAGACCGGTCTATCCTCTGTACGTATATATGTCCCCTTAATTGGACATATGTTTACATCACTTAAGATGCTCTTTTCATGTATAGTTAGCAAAGTCTTTTTTCATCTCCCCGTTCCAATGTCATTAGTCAAAATAGGTCAAAGTCGATGCTAAGACATCATCTGTATTTCTTAATATGAAGTTGTGTTGTATATATGACTAGATTTGTGGGTAAGGAATCAGTAGGTTAGGCACACCGAAAAGATGTTAATTTTAAGGTATTTAAATTCTGAGTGATGGAGTCAGTTCTGTTGAAGGCACAACTTCCTGAAGCAGATAAGTTGGAGAGGCTGAATGGGCTTAATTATAAGCGTTGGAGTTTGAGAATGGAATACCTTTTAACCATTGCAAAGGTATTCTATGTGCTATGTGATCCTTGTCCAAAGGAGAATGAAGATCCAAAAGCAACCGAGGCACAGAAACGGAGGCTTCGGAGAAAGTGAAAAAGTGGAAGGCAGATGACTTTATTTGCCGTTTCACTATTCTGCAAGCATTGAATAACACGTTGTTCAATGTGTTCCATATCCACAAGACCGCGTTCGAAGTTTGGTTTGCAATCAAACGAAGGTATGTCAATGAAGATGCTGGTAATAAATCTTTTTTAGTTAATAAATTCGTTGAATACAAGATGGTAGATTCGAGGCCTGTCATTGATCAAGTTAACGAACTCAATGACATAGCCACCGAATGTTCCGATGCGGGTGAACCCATTTCTGAGACTTTCCAAGTTTCAACCATCATTGGTAAACTTCCACCTTCATGGAAAGATTACCAAAAGAAATTGAAGCATAAGAAGAAGGCCATCTCTTTAGATGAACTTCTTCAAGGCATCCAAATTGAGTCTGAAAGTCTCAAACGTGATGGTTCAATTTCTGAGAAGATTGATGGTGTAAACTATGTGGAAAATAAAAATGTTGCCGGAACTTCCAAGGGAAACCAAGGAAATTTCAAAAGGAAGAACAACAATATATATAATACTCAAAGCTACACTTGGTATTCTCCCATATTAATGGGAAGCCCAAACAAGCTACTTAGAACTCTTCAACTTAGCTATGATATAGTAAGTTTAGCTCCAAGCTTTAGATAGGAATCCCATGTGGGATAAAAGAGATACAATGAAAGAAGACAAAGAAGACAAAAAGACTTTTGTATAAAGGATGATCAATAAAGGTTGCTTACAAACTCAATGTGGGAGAAGAGTGTTACATGTGAATACTACTACATATAACAAGTTGATGACTAGATTCTACTAGGTGAAAATGTGTCAGCAGATCTATTATAGGTAACATTTTTCTTTTCGTTTTTCCCAAGGGTATGACTTGGGGGCATCATACCGGCAGTGGCGTATCCAGGATTCGAGGCGCCCCCGAAAAATTTCTTTGGGGTACCTTCAGGCCGGCTCAAAAGTTAATGTAATAAATATAAAAATCCAAGACAAAATAATATGCATCATTTTTATAAATAAAAATAAAGATTACCTTGTGTGATTTCTTGTTCAACCCTTTCAACATGGGTAATATTAGGAACATGATCAACATCAACCGGAACCGAAGCTTCACATCGAGGGCGTTTGGAGAAGAATCCATCAAGCTTAGATTGCTTACCTATCAAAATTGATAATGAAAATGTCAATGGCCTTGGGTTTTATAGGAAGTGTTATCAAAGGTGTTGGCAGAGCAACGATAACACTTCGGGCAACACTTACACACACGAGCAGAAAACAATTTCTGAAAAGAGTTTGCAGCGAAATAAAAACACAAGAATTATTTTTCTCAAGATATATAAATTATATATCTTGAGTGATGCCTTAAAAGGTGAGACCTTCACTAAATAATATAAGATGAAGTACAAGGTCGAGAGTTCCCTAATGCAATTACAATGAAAGCTTTGTGGAACTACTAAGTCTAATACACATAATCCTAACCTAGCCAAGACACTTATAATACTCGATGCAAGAATATAAATGAGTTTGGGAATTTATAAGGAACTAAGGAATGTGTAAGACTTTCTTGTGAGGAGTGTGTGTTCTTGCTTCAAGTGATGTGTTTGCCGTGAGTTCCATCTTCACTTCCTCATCTATTTATAGTACTTCTTGGACTTGAGAAACACTCCAATAATGGTAGAAGGGCTGTTAAAAACGTGGAGAGGGAGTGGATGAGTTGGCCGAGCCTTTAGGGGCATTATCCCCACATTTCCTTTTAAATAGGAACCGACTTTCTTCTTGGCCAAGTTCGTGCTTCACCTTCTTGTACTTCCTAGCTTCTGCATCTTGTACCTTATCCTCCCTAAGATCAGCCGTTGAATGGGTCAAATTCCCCATGTGTTTGTTATGCTTAATTCCCACATGTTTGAATGGATAAAATCCCATTTTATCGATAATTCTCCTTTTTATCTTCTTTGCAATATCCTAGCTTGTATTATACCTGTAAATTGGACCAACATAATAACAAACCTTGCAATAATATTAGATATTAGTCCAGCAATTATTTAAGAAGCAAATATACAAATATAATAAAGTCTGCCCGTCGGCAGCACTGGGAAGGTGTGGTTATCACTTCTGGTATCACCACATTCTGCACTTACAGATAACAACAATTACTCAATAAATCCCCAAATCATCATCAATTTTTGATTTTAAAACCCTAAAATTGAATTTACAAAACTACCTTTTTGAGATTCAGACATTGGGTAGGAATGAGAAGTCAACTGTCGATTGTTGAAGGTGGGCAGTGGCGTGGCGTCGGACCTTGCGGCGGACCGGCGGTGGAGACAGAAGGAGAAGTCGACTGTCGATTGTCGATTTGCAGTGGCGTCGGACCTTGCGACGACGGCCACCCACCCACTTCCGGCAAGTAGCAACGGAGAGGGGAGTAAGGTAAGGGAGGGCCGGCGCCGCGGGCGTCGTCCGTCAGGGCGTTGCCCGTCGTCGATTTGTTGCCCCGGATTGTCGATTTGCAGAAGAGAAAAGAGAAGTCTGGCTTGCGGCGTAGAAGAGGAAAAAATGATGGGTCTTGTTTGTTTTTTTCCTTTATGTTTAGTAAGTGTTTTAATTTTAACACTCTGCACCCCTCATCTTTCAAAAATCACAATTTACACCCCTATATGATTTTTTTTTTTTTTTATCACTACTCGGTAAAAAAAAATTTCAAAATCCAGGGTGTGCATATGCCCACCCTAGACATATACTGGATACGCCACTGCATACCGGACCACACGCAGTCAACTGCAGTGCAGTCCCCATTCTCTAACTATCAATTTCAAAATCGGTGGACCCTGTTAGGGAAGACAACTTCTAACATTTTTGATCACTCACTCACAAACCAAAGATGTGAATGATTTTGAACCGCAACAACAGGGAACTGCATCAACAAAGGACCACATGAGCTATCCCAGATTCAACAATTGGGTGTTGATCACTAAAATGTGACTTAGGTAGGCTCTTTATATTGTTTGGTTTGAAATCCCAAAATTGAGCGTTGGTCACCAAAATGGTAAAAATGCGACTTTGATAGGCTAGCTTTTATTTGGTTTGGTTGAAACCCATTAGAATGTTGGTAAACTGTGGTTAGCTAAGCTGTTATATTGCTTATTCACTAATGCGCTTGCATTATAAAGGAACCAATTGACCAGATTATTAAGAGTTGGTTTTGGGGGAAACTAGTTCCTCCATAAGTTATAAAAAATCCACTTTTTAACCCTTAAACTTTAAACCCTAAATTCTAAACCCTAAACCTTAAACCCTAAACCTTAACTATTATAAAAACAGGACTTTTTATAACTTATGAAGAAACTAGTTTCCCCCAAAAATTTCTCGATTATTAAATGTAGCACCATTTTTTTTTCTTTAACAGAAAATGTAGTGCCAAACTAATAGAAATTGTAAATATAAAGGGCCAAATATCAATTTAATACTCTAATATGACTTTAACTCCTAAGTTAATATATGTGTGACAATTTGACCCCATACAATATTCTCCCTGTAAATAAATGTCTAAATCTCATTTTAAGAGATCTTCTGATTTTTTATATATATATATATTCCGCTCCCGAGTTTTAAGAGAGAGAAGGAAAGGAAGGGGAGGGAAGAGGGGGGGAGGGGAGGAAATTTGAAATCTTTCTAATGCGCTCCCGAGTTAAGAAGAAAAGAGAAGGAAACATTCAACTTTCCTTCCTCATGCTCTTGAGTTTGGGAGGAAATGAGAGGAAATTTTTAAAAAATCAGACTAGTTTTACATTTCTTTCCTCCTAATTCCTCTCACTTTTGGAATGATTTAAAAGGAGGGAAAATCTTCCAAATTTTCTTTTCTTTTCTCTCGACTTCCCTCGCTAAAAAACTCGGGAGCACTAACTAGAAAGAAAATATTTTAGATTTCCCCCATTTTCCTTTCTTTTCTCCCATTTTTTAAATGTTTAATTTTGTAAGTATAAAGAGACTAATTGTTTAAAAAAAAATGTTAAATATCATTGTTGTACCACAAAAAAAAAAGGCCAATCAACCAACATATGCAACGTACTTTTGCGATTTGCATCAAATAATGCCGTACTCTTTAGTGTCTAAAAAATGCTACGTACTTTCTAAAATAGTTTCAAATAATGCAAGCATGCAACAAAAAGGCAAAGTACAGGAAAAAAAAATATGTCAAATGATATAATGTACTTTCACAATTATATCAAATAATGCAACCAAAATTACATCATATGATACATGCTCTGAAAGTACGTTACATTTTTTAGAAACTAAGTAGTAAATTACATTATTTGATACCAATTGTAATTATTCCAACAAAGTTGGTCTTTGAAAAGAAGATGAAATCTTACGTGTAATGGTAATCTAACTCCAAATGCAGCAAGTAATAAAAAAAATCAAAAAAAAATCAAATGTACCAATTTCACAATATCCAACCAATTACAATCCCAGTCCCGTGCCTAACTTCTCCAACTCTGCATATAAGTATATCTATATCTACCGCCACTCTCACACGACTCTACTCAAATCAACACCAATGGGCAACTCAGCTGAGCTCGCCACTCAAAACGATGAATCGCCGGCGACTTTCAAGTTAGTCGGCTTCAAAAACTTCGTCAGAGTCAACCCTAAATCCGACCGATTCTCCGTCCGTCGCTTCCACCATGTCGAGTTCTGGTGCTCTGACGCCACCAACAATTCTCGCCGGTTCTCATGGGGACTCGGCATGCCAATCGTCGCCAAATCCGACTTATCCACCGGTAATATGAACCATGCATCTTACCTCCTCCGTTCAGGCCAGCTTCAATTCCTCTTTACTGCTCCTTATTCCCCATCCATCGCCGCTAGTGACGGCGGCGCCACCTCTTCTATTCCGACCTTTTCTCATTCCGTTCACCGCGCCTTCACAAACTCACACGGTCTCGCCGTCCGAGCTGTCGCAATTGAGGTCGATGACGCCGAGGTAGCATTTTCCCTCAGCGTTGCTCACGGTGCTAAACCCTCGTCGCCGCCCGTTCACCTCGAAGACTCCGCCGTTTTATCTGAAGTCCAACTCTACGGAGACGTCGTTTTGCGATACATCAGTTACAAACAACAATCGGCAGACGGTACATTTCTGCCGAAATTTGAAGCCGTTGATGGAACGTCATCGTTCCAGGACCTCGATTTCGGAATCCGCCGCCTCGACCACGCCGTCGGAAACGTACCTAACCTAGCCCCTGCCGTTAATTACGTAAAATCCTTCACAGGCTTCCACGAATTCGCTGAATTCACAGCCGAAGACGTCGGGACCGCCAATAGTGGGTTGAACTCCGCCGTGCTAGCCAGCAACAACGAACTTGTGCTGCTCCCATTGAACGAGCCTGTCCATGGGACTAAGCGGAAAAGTCAAATTCAGACGTATTTGGAGCACAATGAAGGGGCAGGAGTGCAGCATTTGGCTTTGGCTAGCGAAGACATTTTCAGGACTTTGAGAGAGATGAGGAAACGGAGTGGGGTTGGGGGATTCGAGTTTATGCCGTCACCTCCACCTACTTATTATCGGAATTTGAAGAAGAGAGTTGGGGATGTTTTGAGCGATGATCAGATTAAGGAGTGTGAGGAATTGGGGATTTTGGTTGATAGGGATGATCAGGGGACTCTGCTTCAGATCTTTACCAAACCAGTGGGTGACAGGTTTGCTGCTAGTCCTTGCTATTTATGATATTTGCTTGCATATTGGAATTTCTGTTAGTAATTTACTGCACTTAACATGCAATGTCTGATCTTTTATTGTTTTTTCTTGAGTATATCCTTGAATTAGCACTCCATTTGACCCATTGGCATAAAGAAACTCGTTTAGAAATTAAGCTCTAACTCAAAGGGATTGGATTGGGACTTAATTATAAGTAAATATATTGATCAATAGAAAAAGGAACAATGGTTTTATCCTTTAGTTTAGATGAACTAGCTAAAAAGATTGTGCGTGTGCTTCAAAGCAGAGGAGGACAATATCGGGAAGGGATGCCAAGTCTCTTGTACTCCATACCACTTTTGTGCATGAAATTGTTTATCACTAATGATCTAATGACTTAAATTATTCCATAACCTCATCATGACATTAGCCGTAATAATTTATGGTTGTAGGATCTAGCTGCATAAAGTGTGGTATACAAAAGGAGTATCTAAGATTTGGACTTAATATTGGGGATATGGGAGCATATTTCATTAGCATTCATCTTACCACAAAAGCTTATATCTTTTGGGACATGTCACTTAAAGAGTCAACTTTGATTAATTATGCTGTAGTTATTCATTTTTTTCTCAATTTTTTTCTTTCATGTTCAAAGTTTTAAGTTTAATATAAATCATAAGAAAATAAAAAGGTGTAAAAGTACAACATTGAGAAGTTCGATTTTCAAACATGGTCTTTTAACTAGTGGAGGGTATTATTTGTCATTTGACTTTCGGGAGTGAGTCTTCTTTCTAAGAATGTAATGTTTATACTTTAACAATTAAGTGAATGACCGAACATTTCGTAACATGTAAGTTTATAACCAAATTAGTGATCACCTTTGAAGGGAAAATGTATTCCTTAAGAATCCAACCTATAGTAAATGGAGGGAATCATATCTCAGAGTACCAAATCATGGTTGAAGAGCATTTGGAGTACATATTCGATCATCTATTAAAGATGTGACACAAGCAACAGTGAAATAATAGAATTTAGTGAATCACTAATGAAGTCTGCTTGTTGTCCTTTGTCGCCATTCCACTTGATGAATATAAGATGTTATATTCGTCTCAGCCATACTTGTCAAAGGCGAAAGGCGAGAGGCGGGCGAGACGTACCTGAACAAGGCGAAAGGCGAGGCGAGAGGCGGGCGGCAAAAAGGCGACCAAAACCTAAAAAAACAGAAAAAAATAGTTAAAAAATAGAAAAAAATATCAATATGTATGTAACATATACACAAAGCTTAAAACATGTTATGAACTTGAGAAAGTGAAATAAACATGAAGTTTCTAGACAAAAGGCGCATGAATGCGACGTTCAATGGTTCAAATCAACCAAACAAGTACCATACTACAAGTTTTAGAAAGTGCAATAAAAATTGTGAGTACTCTGTCTGAAACAAGCCAAAAAAACAAGTTTAAAAAATTAAAACCATAAAAGCAAGGACCAACAGGGGATAAACATAAAATTGGAAACAGAACAAAACAAATCAACAAATCGTGTACAATTTGAAAATTCGAGACAGGGGAGAAACATAAAATTGGAAACAGAACAAAAAAAATTCAAGAAATCGTGTGAACAATTTGAAAATTCGAGACAAAAATCACCTGATTCTCGCGTCGCACGGTCGCACGTCGCCTTCTCTGTCGCCGTCGCCTTCGCCGTCGCCGTCAGCTGGTCGCCGTCGCTAGTCGGAGAGGTGGAAGGGTGCGTCGCCTTCAGGTCGCGACCTTAACCCTTCAATTCTCTTCTCTTCGCCTTTGATTGTTGTCGATTTCGAAGCTAGGGCATTTGGAAAACCTACCGGCTTCACTCAAAACGACGTAGGTTAACTAAAATTAACCCTTGTACGCCTTGACAACAAGGCGACGCCTGCCTCGCCTCGCGCCTTAGTCAAAAAGGCGACGCCCGGTGAAGAAAGGCTGTCGTCCGCCTGCCTTGAATTTCTGAGGCGAGAAACCTCCGAGGCGCCCAAAAAGGCGAGGCGGGCGAGGCGGGCGACGCCTTTGACAAGTATGGTCTCAGCTTGAAGATTGATATGATTGAAATGACTCCCTTTCTTTTGTTCTACATTGCATAATAAGGGAAGATAAGAACTTCCAGTACTCAACTCCATCTGTGATACTAGTGGTGTTGTACTTCATTATATGATGAGTTTCTTTGGAAGATTGATACTCTTGGAAGTCATTGTGTTTTTGATATAACGACGAGTCTTTCATGATGTTGGATTCAAGTTTATTTGATTTTCTGGTTGAATGCCATTTGAAGATTTTTAGTGACATTAGGTCTCTTATGGTTCTGTTGAATCAGTTTTCATAAAATCTGGGGCAATAAGCCAATAACAATGTGAGCTTGAGTGGTGTGATCATGATAGTAATTATTGGATTCTGTTTTCTGCCTTCTATCTTCTGAATGTTACAACATTTAAAGATATTTAGCTCATACCTATAATAATGATACATAAGTTATATCCTAATTGCATCATGAATGATTTGTTTCGTGCACTATGGGAAAGGTAAAAAGTTGGCCATATTACAATCTCATGTTCGCAGTGTTTTCTGTATATATGAGTTTAGAAGGTGCCAACTGATTAATGTTATAACAAAGGTTTGTAGTGTCGCTCTTGGTCAGTTGGTGTCATTCATCCCTGTATTGTTGCATTTTATGAGGAATGCTTATAAATCAGTTAAACTTTTTAGATTTATCTTTTACATGTTCGTGTTTTTGTTTGTCTTTCCCTCTGTCTATTCCCTAAGCGTGCCCATATTTTCATATCTATATTCTTCTCCAGTGACAATGGTAGCTAGATACTCGTCTAGGTTATAGCCTGTATAGATGTAGATATATTCTAGTATGGCCCAGGGTTTTCCAAGGAGAAGCTATGCCAGTTTCTATGAAATGAGAGAAAGCAGAGCAATGAAACATTGATACTTTTCTATTGAACAGGCATTCACCAGATGGATAAAATTCCTATTTTTCGTTTTATGCCAAGACAATTAATCTGCTCATCTGATTCTAGTGCCTTAATAGAGTAGCCTAAGGAAGCGTAGATAATTGAAAACTTATGCTTCTGCAGATTTGTACTGGGAATTAAAATGTTAAAAAGTGGAACACCAAGTAGTTTAATAACAATGACGCCATCTTCAGTGAATTCTGACTGTCCATGCATCATCCATTTGTTTCTTCACTTTACACCTTCTTGAACAGATTAACTGCTGATTTAGATGAAAGATTTAAAAAAGAAAATCATAACAGGTGACCAACCCAACCAACCAACCAATTAGTTATACTCTCTCCGTCTATGAAAGATAGTCTCATTTAACTTTTAATTAATGGTCAACTCAATTAAACTTTGACCAATGGTGTGTTATTCATAGTATTCTTTGTAAGGCATCAATAACATTTTTTAAATTTTCACGAGAACTATCAAATTTGTAAGAACTTCGGGCAAAGTTTTATCGAGTTGGCCACCAAAACTCAAATGAGACCATCTTTCCGGGACGTAGGGAGTATCTGTTTAGTACATTTCACAACGATAAAGAAGGCGCACGATTTGAAGCTTAGCTGATGAAGTTCTTATTTTGTAAAAATGAGTGTTTTCAGTAGTAGGACAATACCAGTAATCTTCACAAATTTTGTTTATGAACATAATAAATATATTTGAGCAGGCCAACAATATTTGTGGAGATAATTCAGAGAGTTGGGTGCATGATGAAAGACGAGGAAGGTAAGATGAACCAGAAGGCTGGGTGCGGAGGGTTCGGGAAGGGGAACTTCTCGGAGCTGTTCAAATCCATTGAGGAGTACGAGAAGACACTCGAAGCAAAGCAGCTCCCTCCAACTGCTGCTGCATGAAGAGAGCAGCACGCCACCTTCTTTCTTCCCTTATTCATTACACAATTATTGTTTGGTTGATTGATGATTAGGAGTGGAAGAAAGATTTATAGAACCGTATGGTATTATGCTGCTTAAACTTAGTACTAGAATAATGGAGAACCTTTGTGGTGTATTAAGAATGTTGTACATAACTATAAGCTCTTATGTGGTGTTTGAACCTTTTCTTTTTATGTGAGCTAGCTAGCTTCAATATGCAAATGTTCTTGGAAAGGGCTACTCAAAAGTTTTGTTCCATCTTTGTACTTCCACCTCTCTTTTAAAAATGAATGTGGAAATCTAACTTTTCTTAATAGTTTGTTTTGCGTAAAATAAATTTTGAAAAATGTTTTTTTCATTTTCTGGTGTTTGTTACGCACCAGAAAATGGAGAAAATATTTTCCAGAAAATGATTTTCCCACTTTTCTAAGTAAAATGACTTACGGATTTTTACTCCGTAAGTCATTTTCTGAAAAATGTTAACTCTCTCACTCACACACCCCAACTTCCCATACAACCTCATGCTACCCACTACACCTCCAACACCATCCCCTCCATCCATCCTATCCACACACCACCCTCCTACCTTACCTTACATTCCCTCCACCACTCACCCCGTTCCAAAATAAAAAAATCGCTCATATTACAATTATCTTTTAACACATGCTCCACCCCTACCCCCACTACACCTCCAACACCACCCCTCCATCCATCCTATCCCCACCCCACCCTCCAACCTTACATTCCCTCCCCCATCTCCCCCCTCCACAACCCACCACCCGCTTCCAAAGAAAAAAAAATCACTCATATTACAATTATTTTTTAACACGTACTCCACCCCAACCCCCGCCCCTACCCCCATTCCCCCAACCCAATAAGATTTTTTTTACTCGTATTAAAATTATTTTCTAACAACTCCCACACTCCCGCTCCCTACGCCTACTACCCCACCACTTACCCACCGATCCACCCAAAACAAAAAAAAACTTCTTTTCATTCATATTAAAATTATTTTTGAACACCTCCCCTACCCCCTCCCCCCACACCACCCCACCCCATCCCGCCCCTAACCTCCACACACCCCACCCCCTCCCTTTTTTTTTGCTCTTATTAAAATTATTTTCTAACAACTCGCACTCGCACTCCCGCTCCCTACCCCCACTACCCCACCGCCCACCCACCCACCCAAAAAAAATATATATATATTTTCACTCATATTAAAATTATTTTGAATACCTCCCCCCCACTACCCCACCACCCACCCACCCCGCACCTACACCTACCTACACCCACCCCCAAAAAAAAAAAAATTCTTCACTCGTATTAAAATAATTTTTGAACCTCCCCCATCCCCGCCTCGCCCCCCCCCCCAACACCTCCCCTACCCCCCCCCCCCCCAACACCACCCAGATTTGCAAGATTTTGTGATTTTTTTGTGCCCCTAGAATTAGGAGATCTGTTAGGAGATTGAGAGATATACTCATTCTTCGTATCAATTAAAGAATATTTAGTTACCTACTCAACTTTAGTTACCTAGTCAACTTAGAATAGTTACCTAGTTGGGAGGATTCTAATTAGGAAATAGATAAGCTATTAGAATTAGGAGATCTCTTAGAATCCTTATGGAATTAGGATTCATATGTTTTGGGTATAAATATGAGTCCCTTAGCTTTGTAAACTTTGAGAGTGAATAACATAAATTAATATCATACTCCTCTCCACCGATATATTTCTTATCATGGTATCAGAGCTCTGGTTATCGCAAGGTCAGGGGTTCGAATCCTTCCGCTTGCATATTATTACCCGGATTACTGAGTGCTAAAAATTGCACTATGTTGATGCCCGATAAGTGACATGTTTGTTAATCTCTCCAAGCGTGTCACCGGGTCACACGTGAGGGGGAGTGTTGAAGCTTGATATACACAAGTATATAAAAGTAAAGTATGAGATAGAATAAGTGAAATATTTTTTACTATTTTAGTAATGTGCTCATATCATAAGATGCCCAAAAAGAAAATTTGTGCTCATTGGTATGAGACAGAGAGAGTATAAATGTTGAGATTCGACTTGAAGACACCCTAAGTTCAGGCTCTATTTTGTCACTGACTCATGTTAATATAGATATCTTTATTCAATTCTAAAAATTGTTAATGATAGTATTTATAATAGTGAAACAATAACAAATTTTAGAATTTTTATAGAGATATTTAAATATTCATAAAATTATGGTAAAAAATTGATTTAGTTGACAAAAAAGTCAAACTGTGCCTTTAATATGGGACAGAGTGAGTAGTCATTATTATATCATTGGCGATATATATAATGTGACAACCAAAATGGGTAGACAGTCATGTAGTGATGCCCATCAAATTCGTGTCTTGCTGCACATATTGCATATAAATCTTATTTTTATACTCCACCTGTTAATATGTTCACCTTTTTATTTGCGTGTAGATTAAGAAATGGTAAGTTGATTGGTGTTGTGAGTATAAAAGTAAAGTAGGAGAGAGAATAAAGTAAAGTAAGAGAGAGAATTAGTGTAAGAGAATAGTAAGTTGATTGGTGTTGTGAGTATAAAAGTAAGTAGGAGAGATAATGAGTGGGAGGAATACTAAAGATTCTTTGTCATTTTAAGAAGTGGGCATATACTCTGGGACAGACTAAAAAAGGAAATGTGGACATATACTCTGAGACGGAGGGAATAATAAATAAATTATATTTTATATTAATATTAGTTACATCTTTCTTTTAAGAAACATAAGATACATTATACTTGTGAAAACATTATAACAATTTAAATGATGTATTTTATAATAATAGTACTCCCTCTTTTGTAAAATGAATGTCGGATTTTATTTTACTCTTGATCAAGAGTAAATTTAAATTTTTTTAGACATTCATTTATTTTACAAGGAGGGAGTATAAGAAATTGGAGTTTGCTCGATTTAACTGCACCATAGCTCACCAACTAAAGAAAGCCAAGAGCCCTCCACTGTGGCCTCAACCGCCCCGCTCTCTCACCCCCATAACGCTCCTCTCATTGGATCCACGCCTTCTCGATTACACCACACCCATAACCTGTTCGACAAAATTCCTCACTCAGTCTCTCTCATCATTAGCCATGTCACTTTGTTTTTAGCCTTCTCCCACCTCACCCTCAAATCCTCGGCCGTCATTATCATCAGACCCTAAACCAAACAATTAAATATACGTACTTTTGGGGGGTTGTTTTTTTTGTTTGTTGATATTAGTTGTGGTTGGCATGCGTTTATACTTAATTAATGTATCAAGAAGAAAAAAAAGGAAGATTCTTTCAAGCACTCCTGAAATATAGTATTCCTTTCTGGGTTTAGTGTCTCATGATTTGTTCAATTTTATACTATTATGAACAACGGTAGCTGCGGTTGTTGTTGAATCATGATAATGCTTTATTATTTTTGCCACTAATTTTACCTTTTTTTTTATCAACACCCACTCAAACCAAAAGGGCTTAGCTGTAACCAAAGGAAAGAAGAGGACCCATTATTATTATTGTTGTTGTTGCTTTCCTCCTTACCAAGCAAAGACAGACACACTCTGGTTGGACCAAGGGTCGAATCAGTTTTGTGTTTTCTGTGCTTTGTTTGGCGTATCTTTCTTGGATTCTTTATCTTAATGAAAAGGGATGGTAAGGGGTAGTTAATGATCATGGGGTTCTTGATGGTTTGAAATTTGGGGGAAAGGAAGGGATTGAAGGGTTTGGGTTGTCAGCTATGGCTCCTGTTGGCAAGTCTTTGGGGTTCTACCATGAAGGAAATGACTGGTAATCTCTCTCTCTCTCTCTCTATAACACACACACACACACACTCACACACACATTTTTAGGGTATCTCTTCGATTGTTGATCTGTTTGTGGTTTTCTTGAGTTATCAGAGCTTAATTTGTGAAATGATAGAATCAAAATTCAGTTTAGAATCTCAAAAATCCAATTATTTTTTATGTGGGTTCTTTCATTTGGTCCCTAAACATGAAGAAATTGGAGAGGCTGGTTATGTTGGAAGTTGTCTAGAATGTAGTATTAGGTTATGAACTTTTATATTTGTTCATTGATGTGTGAATGATACAATTGAGTATAGCTAAAACATTTGAATGATGTGAATTATTTCTGCTTCGTGATAGGTTCTGTAATGCAGGCTTGCCCAGTGATATCACCATTGTCATAAACACAGTAAACTTCCATCTCCACAAGGTACGTGTCTTCTTCTTTTGGGTGTTGTTATACACACCCGTAAAATTTATGAATAAACCCGTAAATTAGTGAATATCCTAATATACCCTTAGCCCAATCAAATGGGTCTTCTTCCTCTATTGCATTCCTCCATAATTTCCGGCAACCACCTCCATACTTTCCGGCCAACTTTATATTCTTCCCAAAAAAATTAAAACCATATAACTTTCATTCATCACCCCAAACCTCCATTAGAGACCTTCAACAAAATTTCAAAGAGTAGGAGAAATGAAACACGTTCCACCTCACCTGGATCTGCCAAGAACCTATCTTGATTATCTTTAAACACAAACCCTCCCGGGAACTCCACCACTAGACACCCGTTTGGAAGAATTTGTGAAATTCTACCTGTGGCCCATGTTCCGTGATTCCGTCCCCTTTATGATGCCATACAATACAAATCGAGGAGAGAGGATATTTTTCTTTAATTTAACAAACCGTCCGACCAAAAATGGCTCCGCCATTTGAAGCTGGGAAGAATGGCCTTTCCAGAGAGTCTCGAGTCCAAGAAAACCAACCTCTACACTTCCGTCACGGTGGATGAAGAAAATAAAGTTGGCCGGAAAGTATGGTGGTGGTTGCTGGAAATTATGGAGGAATGTAAGAGGAAGAAGATGCATTCGGTTGGGTTAAGGGTATATTAGGACATTCACAAATTTACGGGTGTATTCATAAATTTTACAGGTGTGTATAACAACACCCTCTTCTTTTATGATGAATTAGTTAGCCTCTTTATGCATTTTATGCAGTTGGTGGTGAATGTGATTTATTAAATTGTTTTTTGTTTTGGGGTTATTGTTAAAATGTTGTTTTCATATGTATGTGAGCCCAAAGCATGAAAAGTTTACAATTTGGTGTCTGTCATGATTTCCTTATCAAATTAAAAGTGAGAATAGACTATTAGTAGCGATGTTATGGGGGTGGTATTTGAATAAACTTTGCAAAGTAACATTGAAATCATTTGTTCGTAAGATTCCCTATAAAAGTAACTGGGAAAAAAGATCAAAGAAGTCCAGGCTTAAGTGTTGTGTCAAACAACATGATATATGTGGAATGAATGTATCTACATATGGCTATAAAGTTAAATCGTGAAATTGAAAAGAAAAAAAAAAAAAAAAACTGATTCATTTTTCTTTCTCCAAACACAACCACCACTACCAACATGACTTGTTGATACCAATGCTACTCCTAGGGCTTTCTGAACTAGTCAATTGTTGATCTCTCTCTCTCTCTGTGTCGCTCTCTCTCTCTCTCTCTCTCTCTCTCTCTTTTCTCACATATTTAAGCCCTTTCTTTAATTTCTAAAATTATTCTGCTTGTCCAGCATCTCCAGTGGGGTTTTCTCTTCCGACTATCTATCCTGTATTTATGACCTGATTTTCTATTCGGTACTCCAGATTATCATCATCTTCTTCTTTTATAACAATGTGCTGATAGAGTCTGTGGTTGTGCTTGCTAGATATTTGTTATACATTATGTTTTTGCTAGTAATTTGAGCCTGCAATTCTTTACATTAGATTCTGATCGTGCAACTGCATGCTTCTCCAGTTTCCTCTAACATCAAGATGCGGGAAGATAGCAAAAATAATTGAAGAAAGACAAAATACCCATGAAGGGACTCTCATTATATCTTTAGAAGAATTTCCCGGCGGTCCTGACACATTTTTGGTCGTAGCTAAGTTTTGTTATGGATTTCAGACCGAACTTACACCCCGGAACATAGTTTTGGTATATTGCGCAGCTAGCTACCTTGAAATGACCGATGATTATGGAGAAGAAAATTTGTACTCCAAGTCGGAGAGTTATTTCCATAAGAATGTACTTCGAAACTGGAAGGATTGCATTCTTGCTCTCCAAAGTTGCGAATCAATTATACCAAGAGCAGATGATCTCCAAATAGTTAGTAAATGCTTGAATTCTATATCAATGATGGTTTCTACAGACCCTAGTTTGTTCGGGTGGCCAATGAGGATGTATGGTAGCTTACAAAGCCCTGGAGGTAGCATCTTATGGAATGGAATAAACACGGGTGCAAGAATCAGAAGCAATGAATCTGACTGGTGGTTTGAGGACATTTCATATCTCAGTGTACCCTTATTTGTGAGACTTCTCAAAGCAATGGAAGTCAAAGGTATACGACCCGAAAATTTGACTGGTGCTATAATTTATTACGCAAAAAAGTATCTTCCAGGGTTGGGCCGGTGGCAAAGTGGACAAAGTGCCAAAGCTAGATCACTTGCAAGTTTTAGCATGACACCTGTCGTTGTTGATCAGAAGGTTCTACTAGAAAGCATTGTGAATCTTCTTCCGAATAAGAAAGGCAAATCTTTTTGTCGTTTCTTATTGGGGCTTTTACGTGTTGCATCGATATTGGGTGTTAGTAATGAGTGCCAAGATTCTCTAGAAAGGAAAATTGGCGTACAGCTGGAACTGGCAAACCTAGATGGTCTACTGATTCCTACATATGCAGATTCTGACACGTTATATAATACCGGATGTGTTGAACGGATGATAAATTATTTTTTATCTTCCAATCAAACGGTTACTGCATTTTCTCCGTCATCTATTGACCCAGAAATGTCTCCTTCATTCGCACCATTGAGGAAAGTTGCAAGGCTGATAGATAGTTATATAGCAGAGGTTGCTTCGGATGTGAACTTGAAACCGGAAAAGATACGTTCACTTGCAGAGGCTCTTCCAGAATCTTCAAGATCTTTGAATGATGGATTATACAGAGCAATGGATATATATTTCAAGGTTTGAACTGATTCACCACTATAACCTGCTCTCTCTATTTAGATATTAAATGAAGTTGTTATCTGTGATTATCATATAATATCAGGATTTTCCCCATTTTGCTTTCATTTGCATTAATTGCTGTGCATTTAAATAAATACTGATCTAGGAGTTGGATTCCATCTAAATCTGTATATGCCCCAAAGTAATTTCTTAACATTTTTTGCTCCGACCACATGGAAATTATATCCCATATGAATTTGGAGTTGGAATAATCCTTCCCTTTCCCTCACCGAGTTCGCGCTAAACTTTTTGGCTAACTTTACCAATAGAAGAGTTGTGCCTTACTTTTTGGTCCGTTCAATTAAAGAGTAGTATTACCCTTTTAGGAAACTTTTTACGACAAATGGACTAAGCTATAACCTTCATTTCCTGTGTAGTTTGAATTCAAATATTGCCACCGGGCTCAAATTCAAATATGTTTTGAGGGGCATTTTAGGAAATCAATACATTTTGATACCATTTTCTTAATTTGCGTGGTTAGTCAAATGCTATTCTTCTATTCATCGAAGAATGATGAATTTAACCAAAGAAAGACCCCTATATGGGGACTCTTTTGGCAGACCGAGCATTTCTATTTATTGGTTCTCTGAGCTGCTGCATGGTTTTGCTTATGTGGAGGAACTCTCAGATCATGGCTCAGTAGCCTCACTTAGCAAATTGCAACCACAGCAAGTAAAAAAAAAACTACTGCCACATAAGAGTTGGACAAGTTGAGCTTGACAGTATGAGACCAGTATAATTTTAATTCCATTTGACAGCCTATTACTGAAGGCTACCCTTGTATCTGAAAAACTGAAGTCTTTGGGTCATGGTGCTCTATTTTTTGAGCTTTTTCATTCTCCCTAACTCCCACACTATCAAGATTAAATTTCTGCTTGAGCTTCCTGCCTGGTTCCATTTGTTTGATGCCTGTTTGCCGTTCACAATTGTTTTTTTGGCTGTCGTGTGATTAGTGTTTCACCATTCTAACTTCTAGGAGGTAAAAGAAATTCCACATTAGCTATTATGCACATATGCCTGCTTCTGGTTGAGACTAATAATTTTTTGTTTTCTGTAAATTCTTTTTCAATCTTCCAAAACTTGAAATCGAACCAGTACTAAATTGACTGCGTGCGTTCTTGCATATTCTGCAGGCACACCCTTGGCTACTGGATAAAGACATGGAGCAGCTTTGCAACATCATCGACTATCAGAAGCTCTCAATTGACGCTTGTGCCCATGCATCTCAAAATGAACGGTTACCTATCAGAGTTGTTCTTCAAGTCCTGTTCTTTGAGCAAATGCAACTCAGAACAGCTCTAGCTAGTTCCCTACACGTCTTAAATCCCGAAATTGCCCCTGCTGACCCCACATCTGTGCCAAGTGGCATGGCAGACCAGATTGTACAGAGGGATGGGTGGGCCAGTGTTGTACGTGAAAACCAAGTTCTGAAATCGGGCATGGAAAGAATGCGATCCAGAGTTATCGAACTTGAAGAAGAATTTAACAGGATGAAACAAGAATTGAAGAGAGTCAGTAAATCACATACCTATCTCAATTCTCCCCGTTTTCTTGCCAGAACAATTGGGTGCAATCCTCTTCCACGATCCTCAAATGCACAAGCAGATATTATAGATAGCACGGGGCCCTCTCCAAGAGCTTCAGTAGAAAGGTCAAGGCCCTCTAGCCACTCCCAACATAGGAAAAGCTTCTCTTTGGTTTGACTTGTCAAAGAATTCGCGTTTTCTCCCATCTCTAATGTCGAGCTTGAGTTCTGTAAGTTGTTTTGTCAAGATGGAGGGGGTGGATGGGGAATTTTGAAGCTTTTGAAGGGTGGAAGATACACAATAGTGTGAAGATGAAGTTAAGAATCTTGTACAGAAGTTCTTTGTCAAATGGTGTGGGGGCACTGCAAATTGAACATACAAGTAAATACAACAGGCATAGAGAAAAGGAGAATGATGGAATGTAAACATGTTGGGCTATATATATATATATACATGTACAGTCCAGTCCCATGGCCAAGAAACCAATTGTTGGTTTTTTTAAAATATTGGTTATTATATGGAAAGATTTCCATCATTTCCGATGGAGCCAAAGACTCACTATTTTTTGGCTTGGGAATATGATGGAATAAAGCAAAATGGGTCACTAAACTGTCTGCGCTTCTTTGTGATGAAGCAGCAGTCAGTCCATGCAATTTTCGACGCAATTTTCATCATGGGTCATCTGGAAACAGCCTCTCTGTGCTTTAATACAGGGGCAAGGCTGCGTACATCCGACCCTCCCTTACCCCACCATAGGTGGGAGCCTTTGCGGCACTGGGGTAATGTCGTTGTTGTTGGTTATTATATGGAAAGACTTTTCTACCCATCAGCTTTTATACTCTGAATTGTTTGATGTTTTGTCTGGCATGGCATTGGTTAGTCTGGTTTTTTAGGGTATGTTTGACAACTCAATTTCAAGACTTGAATTTGGAATTTGAAGAACAAAATTAAATTTGTTCCCATTTTCATCTTCATGACTTGGAAATCATTTAGGGCTGCGGCTATAAACGAGTTGAGCAGTAGTGAAGTTGACTCGTCAACTATCACTAGGGATGGCAACGGGACGGATACGGAGCGGGTTTACTCAATACCGAACTCGCCCCCACAGTAAACACGTGTACCAAATACATTGGCATCTCTACATTTAAGTTCACGAATGGGATGATTATGATGTCATGTTGTAAAATTTAAGAAAAGTGAAAAGGTAACAGAGAGCTAAAGGGGATGATTGACCCTTTAAGGCTTTAATGTTAGAGAAATCAAGATTACCAAACACAAAAAAAAAAAAAAAAAAAAAAAGAAGACTTTTACTTGGCCAGAACTGAAATAATGTAATGTAGTCCCAACCTTTGGGCAAAATATTGATATTCGTCATTACCTTGCTAAAACTCTTTTGACCTGTGAAATCATTTAATTTTGTAAACCTAGTAGGCTAGTAGTATGGGAAATAATAAAGTTACAAAAGATGGCTACAAAATGTGGTATACAAAATGAGGTGTTATAATTGTATGAGAAAATTTTGGGGGAAACTAGTTTCTCCATAAGTTATAAAAAGTCCTGTTTTTATAGGGGTTAAAGTTTAGTGTTTAGGGTTTAAGGTTTAGGGTTTAGGCCTTTTAGAGTTTAAGAAGGGTTAAAAACAGGACTTTTTATAACTTATGGAGGAACTAGTTGCCCCCAAAACCAACTCTAATTGTATTGATGTTTTTAATTGGAGTGCGTCGGGTCTACTATTAATGTGGTCAATGAAATATCGACACCACATCTTGTATCATTTATTTTGTAAACTTCATTGTATTGGCCGATATTACGCTGTACTATACGGTGAAATTAACAAGGGTTAATGACAATTTAGACCCTAAAGTGATACACCACTCTTCCAAACGAACCCTGATGTTTTTTTTCCGGCCAGATCAGACCTTGATGTTCAAAATGTTGGCCAGCTAAGGCTTTTTTGACGGATTTCGTTAGAAAAGTCAGTTAAGCACCATGTGCATAGCACGTGATCGACAAAATGGATGGATTTGCAGTTGATATTAGCTATTAAGGGCTTTAATGAAATTTTTGAAACTTAAAGGTTAAAATATTAACTAATTTAGTTTTTTGTTAAATAAAATCATTTTTCTAAATATTCAATTTTTTAACAAATTAAATAATTATCAGTTAAAACAAACTAATATAATTGAAATATTTTTTTGAAACATTAATATACTATTTAAAAGCATTAATGTACTAAAGCAGAAACTAATATTTCAATTTTTTGAAGCAACATATTTTTATGCATATTTTTGATATTTTTAAATTAATAAATAAATAAATTATTACCTTATTAATTATTCCCTCTATTTTAAAATGAATATTCAGAAAAAATAAAATAAGTTTGTTGTTGATCACACATATAAATATTTTTGTACATTCATTTTGGGACGGAAGTGAGTATTATATTAACAAACAACAAAAACAACGGAGAATAAACAGTAAGCCATGCAGCAAAAACAAAAGAAAAACAGAAAAATGGGAAGAAACAAAAAGAAATGGAAAAAATCTCCTGTAAAATTTCTCAATTTCTCTTCATCTCCGCTCAAAACCCTAGCCTTAGCCGGCCGGAATCCGTTCAAGCTGTCCCAACCTCTGACTTGGGCCGCACACCCAAACTCACCACCACCTTCCATCCCCATCCTCAAAGCAGACACCTCCGACCCATCTTCCCTCCGCCGTCTCGCTTCCCAAACAATTCTTCCCTCAATTCTTTTCCACAGCAACACCCATCTCAAATCAAGAAAACTCAGTTCAAATTACCAACAACGTCTTCAAATCAAGAGAGCACCAAACAATTTTTTCCACGAAATTAGGCAATTAGAGCAGGAAGTACCAATCCCAGTAATACGCACCCCTTCCTCTAATCAATTTCGTCTCCCGCAAACCCTTCCCCTATCGTCCCCAATCTCTTTCCTCTCTCAAGATCTTTTTTTAGATCTATTTTTAAAATGTGCAGATGGAAGAAAGAGGGGTGGTGGTGATGGCGGTTATATGGTGGCGACGGTGGCATGGTGGTGGCTTCGGTTAAATGGTAGCAACGGTGGGGTGGTGGTGGCATGGAAGACGTGAGTTTGAAAGAGATGGAGATAAAAGGGATAAAAAAAAAACACCCCTTCATGTTTAAATTATTGTCATTTTAACCCCTTAAAAGTTTTGATAATTCAAACGAACCAATTATGTTAGTCACGTGCATGACACATGGTGCTTAACTGACTTCTCTAATGAAATCCGTCAAAAAGGCCTTAACTGGCTAACATTTTGCACATCAAGGTCTGATCTGACGGGAAAAAAAAACTTCATGGCTCGTTTGGAATGGTGGTATATCACTTTAGGGTTTAAATTGTCATTAACCCAATTAACAATGAACCAAGATAATTCTCTTGGAATGCTTGCTTCCATTCCATGGGCCATAAGATTCCTAGTGGTTTTCTTAAGGCCCACCACTTTTTCCAGCCCAAACTCGCGCCATTTCACTGACAAATTGACAATGCTCGAAATCATCATTTTGGCTCAAATATATGCTCATAAACCCCAATTAGGGTTCATCACAACCTTCTTAGCGCCCTGACAAGTATACATTTTCGATCAAGCTTTGTTCTTTGATTTCATTTTCTTTATTGTTGATAGTCCCAGTTTCGATCGCAGCTTCTCTTTGATAATTTTTTTTAGCGATTTCCCAGTTAAGGCTGAACTCAAAATATCATCTTGATTTCTGCAATAATGGCAGTTTCTTCCCCAAGCTTCTCAGTTTCCAAGGTTTCTAAATTATCAAACGATTCTCAATCACGGAGATTATGGAGGGCTAATCAAAACGGAAGTTTTCCGATTAAATTCTCGTGTTGTCTGAGGCTCCCTAATGAGAATTCGTCAAAGTTCGTGGCTGTTTTTAATTTGGATAGAGATACTCAATTTCCTAGATTTAGATGTGCTCAATCGGACAATGTAGATAAGACAATTGCGGTTTCTGAGGTTTCGGAGCAGGAAACTGATCGTGCAGACAGTGGTGGAAGTGATGATGGAGGTGACGGGGACGGAGATGGAGGAGTGCCGGCTGGTGGTGGTGGCGGTGGTGAGGGGAGTGATGATGATGAAGAGGATGATTGGGAAGAAAAGGAATTTGGGCCTATGATGAGGTTTGAGGAGGTGATCAAGGAGGCGGAGAAACGAGGGATTAATCTTCCTGCTGATATGTTAGAGGCTGCCAAGGATACTGGACTTCGTGAAATCTTTCTTGCCCGTTACTTGGATTTGCAGGTGAATCTTTTAGTTTAATTTTTGTATGTGTATCATATTTGTGTTTCACAATTTTTTCAGATAATCATCCATTTGCTGGGTTTTTGAATGCAGGGCTCAGTTTGGCCATTAGGGTTCTTGATGAAGACTTGCAAGATGCTTAGGAACAGAATGCTTGCTGATCCGTCTTTTTTATTTAAAGTTGGGACTGAGGTTTGTTTGTTGCTTCATTTGTTAAATTGCTACTATCCTGCTCGTTTGTTGGTTTGTTCAGCTGCATGTCTATTAAATTGGTGAAATTGTATTAAGGTAAGTGGTTGTGCAACGCGTACCTAGTGGTGAGAAGTTAGTCGTTGGTGGCGATCTTAATGGACATGTGGGGTCTAGTCGACACGACTTTGAGAGCATTCATGGAGGTTTTGGTTTTGGGGAGAGGAATGAAGCAGGGAACGGGATCCTGGAGTTTGCGATGGCATATGACTTGAGTATAATTAACACTTGGTTCAAGAAGAGAGAATCACACTTGGTGACCTATAGAAGTGGAGGTAATGCAAGTCAGATTGACTTCTTCTTAGTAAGAAATGCTTGTAGAAAGAGTTACACTGACTGCAAGGTTATTCCAGGTGAAAGTACTGCAACTCAACATAGACTTGAGGTACTTGATTTTCGAAGTAGGAGAATTTCAAGGAAGAGAAAACCACTAGTAGAACTTAGAATCAAGTGTGGAGGCTTCAAGGGGAGAATCAACAGAGATTTCTAGCTAAGATGGCCACTACTGGTATTTGGTCGGGTAATATGGAGGATATGGATATAGATTCAACCTGGACTAAGATGGAGCATACCATAAAGGAGGTGGCAAGAGAAATCCTTGGAGAATCTAAAGGAAGTGTGCCACAAAGTAGGGACACATCATGGTGGAACGAGGAAGTAAAGCAAGCGATAAAGAGCAAGCGAGAATGCTATAAATTATTGGGAAAATGCAGGAGTGAGGAGAACTATGAGAGGTATAAGGAGGCTAGAAGAGAAGCAAAGAAAGCAGTAAAAGATGCAAGAGCAAAGGTGAATCAGAAAATTTATGATAGATTGGATACAAAAGAAGGGGAAAAAGACATCTATAGACTTGCTCGTATGAGGGATAAGAGGACACGAGACATTGGGAGGGTTAAATGTGTTAAGGATGTAGACCAAAGAGTGTTGGTCGGGGATAAAGAGATAAAAGATAGGTGGAGTTCGTACTTCAATACCTTGTTTAATGGCAATCAAGAGCAGGATATTGGAGATATAACTATCCCTTCGAGTATGATTAATCGAGATTTTATGCGGCGAATTCAAAAGGGTGAAGTGGAAATGGCGATGAAAAAGATGGGATTAAAGAAAGCCGTAGGGCCGGATGGAATACCAATTGAGGTGTGGAGATGTTTTGGGGAGAGGGGAATAGATTGGTTAACAACACTATTCAACAAGATATGGAGAAGTAACACAATGCCATTGGAGTGGAGAAAAAGTACCCTAATCCCTTTGTATAAGAACAAAGGTGATGTCCAAGATTGTGCCAACTATCGAGGGATCAAATTAATGAGCCATACTATGAAACTTTGGGAAAGAGTGATTGCACAACGGCTAAGAAAAATTGTGAATATTTCGGATAACCAATTTGGATTTATTCCCGGCAGATCGACTATGGACGCAATCTATCTTATGAGACAAATCATGGAGAAATATCGAGATAAAAAGAAAGATTTGCACATGGTTTTCATTGATTTGGAGAAGGCGTATGATAAAGTGCCAAGAGAGGTACTTTGGTGGGCTTTAGTAAAGAAAGGTGTTTCAAAGAAATATATTGATATTATCAAGGACATGTATAATGGAGTTAGTACTAGTGTACGGACAAGCGTTGGAAGACAGAAGAGTTCCCTATCACGATTGGAGTGCATCAAGGCTCTGCACTTAGTCCCTTTCTCTTTGCCTTGATAATGAATGAAGTGACGAGGTCAATCCAAGATGATATTCCATGGTGTATGTTGTTCGCAGATGATATTGTGCTGATTGATGAGACAAAAGAAGGTGTTGAAAGTAAATTGGAGTTGTGGAGACGCACTTTGGAATCTCGAGGTTTTAGGTTAAGCAGAAGCAAAACTGAATATATGGAGTGTAAATTTAGCAAAGTTGGAAGCAGAGAGGCAGGAGTGATCACATTCGATGGAAAGATTGTCCAAGCTTCCGAGTTCTTTCGCTATCTTGGATCTATTATCCAAAAAGATGGAGAATTGGATGGAGATGTGGCTCATAGGATTAAAGCAGGTTGGTTGAAGTGGAAGAGTGCCACAGGGTTTCTTTGTGATCGTGGCATGCCAAATAGATTAAAGGGAAAATTCTATCGTACGGCAATTAGGCCTGCACTGCTTTATGGCACTGAATGTTGGGCCGTGAAACAGTGTCATATTCATAAGATGAATGTAGCGGAGATGCGTATGCTACAATGGATGTGTGGGCATACAAGAAAAGATCGATTGAGAAATGAGGTGATCAGGGGTAAAGTAGGAGTTGCGCCCATTGAGGATAAAATGAGGGAGCATCGTCTAAGGTGGTTTGGTCATGTGAGACGGAGACCGAGTGATGCACCGGTTAGGAGGCCTGAAGAGTGGAGAAGTAATAAAATGGCGAGGGGTAGGGGAAGACCCAAGCAAACTTGGATTAAGGTGATTGAAAATGATATGAGTTTACTCGGAGTGGATGAGGATGTGGCGTTGAAGAGGCCGGAGTGGAGGGCGAAAATTCATGTGAATGATGGGGGTTGATCGTACTTTTTATTATTATTATTTATTTATTTTATTTTATTTTATTTTATTTTCTCCATCTTTTTCCCCTCTCTCTCTCTCTCTCTCTCTCTCTCTTCCTTTTATCACGATGACATATGAGGATTCATGTTAGCCGACCCCAAATTATTTTGGGACTAAGGCTTTGTTGTTGTTGTTGTTGTTGTATTAAGGTAAGTCCATACTAGTGTATTGACCTGATAAAACAATTTCTTTGTCCCCATCCATAGGTATAACTTGTATGATGTGGATGGAAATGTTCACAGTTCCCGCAGAGTTGAAACACTTCTAGGACTTGAGTACTTGCATCTTTCCGTTAATAGACTGATAAATTTTGCACATCTTTGCATTGGTTATTTTAATTTTGTGGTTTAGGACAATATCTTCAGACATCAAAAAGAAATGTTTTTGTACTGTGCACTTTCAAACTTTAGGTTGCTTCTATTTTCATGTCACTGTTTTTGTACTTGCTGAAAAGACCACTGTCAGCATTGTTTTCCATAAAGCATGAGTGTCCTGGGTGAATCAATCTGTTAGACGCGTGAACTTTCACATGCAACAATATTTCCACTTATCCCTTGTGGATGACGCGCAAACTTGAGAGTTTGATTGGCAGATCAGACAGTTTCCTTTGCTTTTCAAGTATGAATTTTGTTTCTTAACATCTAGACATTTTAATTTTGTTTCTTCGGACCTCAAGGTTAAAATTTGGTAACTGTAGTGTGCAAAGTAAATGACAGGTCCCAAGAGATTACGATTGCAAAGCATACAACATTTTTTTGATATGTAATGTACAATTATACAACACTTTACTCTGGAGATTTCAATGTTTTGGAAAAGACAAAACCCACTTTCGGTGGTTTGAAGGAACTAGCTATCAAGGATCCTCAAATTGTGAAAGGAGTGACCCAGAACACTCTCCATCCTCACCAAGCTTCAGATTGCTGATGATGCCTCTGATTAATCAATTGGAATGACTTGTTGGGGTTGATTTTAAGCACACGCTAGATCACTTTGCCTTTGTATTTGCTACATTATTGTTTTACTTTGATAATTGCTTTATGTATCTTAGGTTGAATGATAACTCACCAGCCTCAAATATGCTTACATGGTTTATAGCATTACGGGTTAGTTTTGCTATTCTTTGTTATTGGTCCTAGTTTGCGATAATGGTTCATAGGTTGGTTAAGAGCTGGTTAAAGTTGCTAGACATTGTCTTCTCTATTTTCCTGATCACAAACTATTCTTTCCAATGCTTGTTTTTCTCTTTTTATTGGTGGTGAACGAAGAATATTAAAGTGTATTGTTCTTACATGTGATGTATCTTTTCTTGGCTCAAAACGTGGTGGTTAATGTATAGATACTTTGATAACATTATAGCTATTTATGTAATAGGAGTATAGGACCTGATGCTTCTGAGTTTCGCTGATCCATGAACTATAACACATACTCCCTCCGTCCCAAAATGTTGTTCCTTCTTTTTTTTATGTTAGCGCGAAGGAACTTTGAGCAATAAAATTAGTTTAATTCAATTATAATAAAAATATAATTTTTGATATTGATACACCATTATGAATACTATCAATAAAAATTATTATATTTGCAATACGAGAATTGAATTACTGCTCAAAGTTCCTTTGCGTTAACCTCAAGAAAAGAGGGAACAATATATTGGGACGGAGTGAGTAATTTCTTACGACTTTCTTATATGATAGGGATAACTTGACGTGACGTGATGCAGGTGGTCATTGATTCCTGTTGTGCAACGTTTGCGGAGGTTCAAAAGAGGGGAAAGGATTTTTGGGCAGAATTTGAGCTGTATGCTGCAGATCTTTTGGTTGGTGTTGTTGTTGACATTGCGTTAGTTGGTTTGTTAGCACCCTATGCTCGTATTGGCAAGCGATCAGTTTCAAGAGGCTCTTTTGGTCGCATACAGCATGCTATTGGAGCTCTTCCCAGCAGGTTGCTTGCTCCAGCCAGGGTCTTTGCTGAATTTTTCTTCATTTCTTCCCTTAACTTTTATGTATACTTACATTCTTTCTCCTGCTCTGTTGTTAAAATTAGACTATGATGGATTCTCTTTTATCTGTTAATTGAAGGAAAAATAGAGGTGACATTCTGTAGAAGAATCTAGGCTGCATCATATGGATAAGTGAATGTTTCGTTTATCCATAGATCGGCTTCGTGCAGATAGATCTATTTTCAAAAAAAAAAAAAAGTTTGTTGAAAATAGATGAAACTGACATGAATCATATATTCTAAAGGTTTTTAGCATAGATGAAAATTACAAATGGCAATATTAATACACGCAATAGGTTTTCCAGTATGACATGTAGAATTCTACTAAGGCATTAAATACCCTTAGCAAGGATTTTAAGGACACTGCTTTTCTTATGTTTATCAATGTTACCAGTGTCAAGGTTGTCCGATTGATGGAGAATGACTATGATACCACTGGAAGATTGTGAAGAGGACCTTATGAGGGTCGGGGTGTTCATAGAGTTTCACAATAATGATATTTTGGGCAAGGGGATTTTTTTCTTCTTTTTTCTAATAAAGGAATAATTAATTGAACTTGATTAGAGTGGATAAGTTCTAGAAAAGATGGACAGCTATTCCACCTTTAGGAAAATACTTTGGGGGAGGGTTAGTTCTTCCTCTATTACATTGGGCCCCAAGAAAGATATATCCTTGAGGGTGTCATTTTAGATCCTTTAGCATGGATATTAGCATTTATAAATAATTATTGAAGTGTTGTCGATGGGTATGCATCAAGCGTTGGGCGATACTGTGTCATTTGTTGATGGGTGCTAAAGTATCGGTACCGACTTAGTGGCCAAAGAACTTATTTAAGGACTTGGATCGTAGGGCCACATCGAGTCATGTATGAAGTTGGACTTTATGAAGGCTTATGACTGAGTCAGCTGGAGGTTTTTGATATGATTTTAGATCGGAAGGGTTTTGGGAACAGGTGGAGGAAATGGATTCTTGGGTGCTTTTGCACCCAGTCTTTCTCGGTCAATTTTAATGGCCAAGCCCAAGGAAATGTTTGGTTCATCCAGGAGTCTTCGTTACGGGAACCTTCGTCCAATTTCCTGTTTGTGTCATTCGAAGTTTCATGTGTTGAATCAGTTTCTTTTTCTTTGTTTTGTAAAATCCGCGTAGAAAGTATTAGCATGTTGCGAATCATCTTTCTTTTTGTAATACATCAACTATTATATGAGGCATCGATGTTTTGTTATGCAGTGTTTTTGAAGCTGAGAGGCCGGGTTGTAAATTCTCGGGGCAGCAGCGGATTGCTACATATTTTTACAAGGTATATGTGTGTTTGTGTACATTAAGTGATCATTGTGATTTATGGCCGCCTTATAGAGAACCTACATCTGCAGCCAACTTTCTTCCTGATATCAATGATTTGTTACCCTGTTGTTGCATCACCCTTCTTTTGTGTTTTGCTGCAGATGTAATGCAAATTTTAGTTCTGCTTTTTTCCCTTAATCTGTTTTTTCTTTTCCCATGTTTTTCTTTTATGTTGTCTACTGATATGTTTTATTTATTTCTTGTGATTCCAGGGTGTCTTGTATGGCTCGGTAGGATTTGTTTGCGGTCTAATCGGCCAAGGCATCGCAAATACGATTATGACTGCTAAAAGGTAACTTGGCATATCCTCCATTTGATAATACATATATTCTGATGATGTTTCTTATCATCTATGGCTCATATATGTCGTGCCGTGACTGTTGACCATTGACTTTGCATATCCTATAATGGGAAATAGATATGTTATAATCTCTCCCTCTCCCTCTTCACCCAATGATATATATATATGGAAAATTAAAACGTGTGGTGATATATTTAGCTAGTAGTTGAGAGGATGAGTTTGAACATTAAGTTGGATAATGTGTGCCTAAGAATCTCTATGAAATGGAGGGATGGATGTGCCATCCAACTGCGCTCACTAGATTATTCAAAATAATCTGTGAATCAATAAATGGTTATAACGAAGCAACCTCTGTGGAGAAATTTCCAAGCTACAACAGACGTCTGTCTATAAGTCTACCCAAACTTAAGTTAAAGTTCAAGCAAATGAATTTATTGGTATGGTTTGTCTATCAGCATGATATTGAACTTTCATAAGATAGAAGAAGAAATTATATCGAGTAAAGAGAAGAATAATATACAAAGTGGCATGGAGCCTCCGAAGATCAAGTGGAAAAAAGACTGCAGAAATTAAAGACATACAATCCAAAGCAAGGCATCAAGATTAAATCATTGTGCTGTTAATTCCCTAACCTGATAGCAGAATTCCTGGGAAGAATATAACTAGTGACCATAAAGAGGCGAAAACCGCCGCCCAATACTTTACATGAATCAGCGAATAATCTGTTTTCAGTTTCCCACAAGTAATCTCTGAAATTGCAAAATATCACATATCCACTTTGCAAGAATGCAGTATTAGAACTCCATTAAAAAAAAAAAAAAAAAAGTAGTGATGATAAAACAATGAAATAAAATGAAAAGAACCTTAATATAAAAGACAAGAAACGTATCCACATCTAATTGAAGGTAGTGGGCCCCTAGATTCATCTGGAATTCGTGTAACCCACAGTCCCACACTATACTATCCAAGCACATGGACAATACTAAAATAGGTATTACGTGACTTGCCATGTCGCCTGTTCTGGGCAAAGAGCCTTATATAGCCTTCTATCAAACACATTCAAAGTGCAAGTTGTTTGCATTAAAGCCCAAACCTTAGGCTCTTGCTTTCAAAATGAAATCAGTAAAAGGAAAAAAAAAAAACAGATGTAAAGAATTGGGTGGAATTTTTCTGAAAGATCTTGGGAAGAATGACCACGTGAAGCCGAAACCTGAAGTCTAGATCTCAAATCTGTCAAAGGGTAAAAAAGAGCCTTGTTAGGTCTACACCCCGATTCCATCCATCAGGAATATTTGATTGAATATTGCAAATCAACTCAAAAAGGGGTCATGGCCCATTGAACTTGCATTTGGGTTCTGATTAAAATGAAAATCCCACAAAGAACCTCCCCTCCCCCCCCCCCCCCTTTTGATAGGCAATGATACGAACAACTGTAATAATAGAGAAAAGACTTAATTATTTTATTCAGCGGAGCAATAGGAACAGTAACAATCATAGAGACTCTAACTCTCTCCTACAACTCTCTTATGGAACAGATAAATACCAACAATTATAGAGGTTGGCACTCTCCTAATTCTTCCAGCAATTATAGAGGATGGAAACTCTCCCAAATCAATAGACTTTCTTCTGATTTTCTGGATGGGTTTCTCCTCCATATTGCCCCTTATTTATAGTCTTAAGAAAAGAAAAGAAAGTAACCTAAACATTATTCAAGCCCCTAATTCAGCGTGACATCTTTAGCAATTGTAACATCTTCATGCAACTTGTCTCCCTTTCCATTCTTGAGTCTAGATGTCTATCACCTTTCCAGTTTGAAAAACTAGAAAAGGGTGCATCATTAAGAGTCAAAAATGTCTTTTGTGCTGCAAAATTGTATCCATTGTTTTGCTTTCTCGAAGAGATGTTCCACTAAATCATTCTTTGCAAATGGCAGGAACATAAAGAAATCAGAGGAGGAAATACCAGTACCGCCTTTGGTGAAAAGCGCTGCTCTTTGGGGTAAGTCTTCTGAGTCTCCCCCTCCCCCTCCGTTTTCTCAGCAACGCTTCAAACTAATTAATACAGTACTAAGCAACCATAGCCAATGGTCTATATGTTTTGTTTCCAAGCTCATACTTTTAGTTGACTGACTATATTGTAAGATCACAAAGTGTACTTCGGGTGTATGTTTTGTTATCTTAGCTTAATCTATATTTATGTCTCCTTAAAAAAGTGTTGCAAATTAAAAGCAAATCTATCAATTTTTACACTATGCCCCAAGTTCAGAACTTGAAATGTAATTCCTAACAGAATCTAATTACTTGCTAGATAAACTCATATATCTGAATCAGTGATAGGTGGGCCAGCTGTCTGACTTTGTGGCAAACTCATCTGAGTATACAAAAGCATGCTCTACACACACACACACACACACACACACAAAACTGTCATTTTGGTGTACGAGTGTGAGTGGGTAACTCAGATAACTGTTCTCGATATGCTTGTAGTTTTATTCCCACTTTGTCTTTCAGTAAAGAAACCTTCCTAGGGGTTTGGTAGAGAATGGCTAATTTGTTCGATACATACCTCACCTACAACTTGATATTTCTATTTTGCGGTTCTGCTTAGGCATTAACTATTACAATGAGGAGGATATATCAGGAGGTGGCCATATAAGCACCTTTATATTTGATCAGATGATGAATGAGAAAAGTACAGACATGTTTCTTACTCCCTCTGTCCCAAAAAGTTTGTCCCATTTGACTTTTTATTGTCAACTCACGTTAACTTTGACTATACAATGATGCCAATCTAATGATCACAATGAAACTCTGAAAAATGTTATTGATAAATCACTTGATAATTTATCAATAACCATTTTTTGAATTTCAATAGGATGATTAGATCGACACCAATGTATGGTCAAAATTCATTTGTGTTGACCGTAGAAAGTCAAATGGGACGAACTTTCTGGAAAGAGGGAGTATGTAGTAAATAGTTTATTTCACCCAGGCCCAAAGGTTTAGTCTAGGGATGTTTTGGATAGCTATTGGAGCCAGCAGCCATTTATACTGAACCATGCAGCAGTCAGAATATATGTTAAGTAAAACAGACCACTTGGTTCATGCCCCAAGATTCTGTACAGTGGCTGTTTTGTGAGACTATCAGTGGAAACTTTCTCATCGTCAAACAAGTATTAGAAGATGCATTCATATCTACATACTCCCTCCGTCTCAGGTTAGTGTGAACTTCTTTCCTTTTTGGTCCGTCTCAGGTTAGTGTGGACTACCCCAAAATAGCAAAGAATCTTTACTATTCTTCCCACTCATTCTCTCTCCTACTTTACTTTTACACTCACAAACACCAATCAATTTACTATTCCTCCCACTCATTCTCTCTCCTATTTATTTTTTCATACTCACAAACACCTCCTTCCATTATTATCTCTCTTACTTTTTCTTAATTTGTGTGCCCAAAAATTTGGTCCACACTAACTAGAGACGGAGGGAGTATATGTCAATGGACAAAGAGTTTTATCCAATCTCTTCCTAGTTGCAGAGACAAGAACTACCTTCACTCCATGCTTTAGTTACTCGACACGGCTGCTGGATTCATAAAGTTACCATCTTCGGGATTCAACTTTCGCAGAGTGGGGTTGTAGGTGAGCTGAGTGGTCAAGTTTTTGTTCCAATTAAGCTCGGCTAATATGATTTACTTAAAAGTCAAACCGAGCTAAAACCTAAATATTTGGCTCCTTGCCTTTGATTTCTTACCCGTAGGATAAAGGGTGCTTAAACGCTACTTGGGAAGATGGCCTATTGCCTTCTTTTTCCTTCTCTTAGATGTTTTTCGAATATCAATGCCACAGGCTGACAACAGCCTGGCAAAGCACTCTCTATTTCGGTTTGTCAAACAATCTCTCTTATTCTCTTGTGAATTTAGAACTTGATCAATTAATAGCTCTCTTCCTGCCTTCTGGTGATCTGACTTTCTATGTCCAGATCCGGGGTTAAAAAGACGTTCATTTCATGGTGAGATCCTACTGCACACCTCCTCACCAACATGGAGTTCTGTGTGTATGATTGTTAGAATTAGAGACATAATAGGTGAGTGCACATCACTTGTTCCTAAGGTACAACCCCACCACCACCATCTAATGGAGAAACAATGAACACAAATCTGGGGAAATCCCTTTAACTCGTACTATGATTTAAACCACGCTAGTCAAATACGGAGTAAATAATTTTCATACTTCACTAAAATCTGATGTAGTCCTTAGAATTGTAACAGTTTCTAAGACGAGACTTTTTAATCCTCATACACTGTGGGGGTTGACAGGAAGGCCTAGAGGGGCCCCCATTTGAGGGGCCATTGCGGAGCTAACTGTGAACCATAGGCCGTCAACCACCCAAACCAACCACGAGTATCCAAAAGACTGTAACCTAAGACCAGTGAATCCTTTTTTTTTTTTTTTTTTTTTTTTTTTTGGATAAGTGGACCAGTGAACCCATCCGCAGTTCATAATGCTGCTTTCTACTATTAAATGACACTTTATGTTGCTACTGTACTTTATGCCAAGCCAATCCCTCCTGTGGACATTATGGTTATTTTTATCTCAACCATTCACAATTGTTTAAATTATTTGTAATTTTTTTTTCGGTGGCACTGTTTTAATGTTCACCTGATATTTATCAAAGATTATACAGATAAAGGAAAATAATATCACTTGTACAGTGGCAGAAGTGCCACCAGTAGTAAACCATCTAGCCGTGAAGTTTATGTGTGGCAATTTTTGACTAATTTACCTGTCATTTTGGATATCCCAGTTGATTTTCCCTAAGTCTAATCTGTTCATCTTGCTTTGCTACTTCTCAAACAGGTGTTTTCCTTGCTGTGTCATCAAATACACGTTACCAAATCATTAATGGATTGGAAACAGTGGTGGAAAGATCACCTCTGGCTAAGCAGGTCCCACCAATTGCAATGGCTTTTACTGTGGGGGTGCGTTTCGCAAACAATATCTACGGTGGAATGCAGTTCATAGATTGGGCCAGATGGAGCGGAGTGCAATAATAACAGCATTTCGCCTAGGATAGAAAGTTTTTCCTTTTAAAGTTAGTAGAAGAGTCGACCAATAAGGTACATTATTCAATTTCATTGTGTTTTTTTTTCCTAGATGTGGTATCAAGAAGCGTCTTTGTTTCTTCCTTTCTTTATTTAAGCTGTTTTCTTTTTTCTTCTTTCTTTTGATCACATTGTACATTACCCTAAAAACAGAGGGTTGGATGAAATGTATGGAAGTCATTTTATAAAAGCTTGGATTTTTATGGAAGTGCTCTGCGTCTGCTTTAGTTTGAAGTTGTTTATTGTTCTTGAATTACCCAGATCAACGTAAATACTTAGTCAAGAATATCCACTGAACTCATCTCGAGTCCATTAGCAAAGCTGAGTTCGGCGGTTGAAATATACTCTGAACCTGTATCGAGTTGGGGATCAAAGTCGAGTTTGGTGGGTTGACTCGGTCAAGACTAGGGCTTTAAAACTCCTTAAACACATAGTAAGTCATAAGATACCAATTATTCAAATAGCAATATGAGAACAGAATAACATTGCAGCCTGGTGCTGTAATGTGCCTTTGGCATTTCTTGCTATTTTTTGAAAATTGTTTTAGCTTTTGTCACTTTTGCATTTGGCCAATATTGCTTTATGAGAAATTCTTTTTTTGAGTCAGACAAACACAATCCATGGATATGACAATGCATTTCCACCTAATCCATTTCCGGCCTGCAAAAGGATGAGGTTAAATTCATATCAAACCTAATTAAACTCTACTATGAATCATGAAGCAGGGAGACGTGACAATATCTTCACCCCTGATTGGGAGCAGCGGTTCCATGTTTTGGTTACTATCTCAATTGGAACCGGTGTTCCCACAAATCTGCAGTTCCTAGTAAATTTTGGCCCATCTCCCCGTTTGTGAGATAGATTGTCGAGATGATTTGAACAATATATGAGTCTCACTGAGCACTTATTTCATATCAATCATTCATTTCGTAATTTGAAATAATTATTAAATCCCAATCGTTGAGCATGTAAATAATAAGTTAATGAATGTATGGGTTCCAAAACTGTTACTACCTCTTCATCACTAGATGACACAAACCTAGGTATCTTATTTGAAGCAATTCAAGCACTTCTACATTATATCAACGTCACCAACTAAAGCCTCCTTTTCTTAACTCTTCTATTGTTTCTTGTTTTCGGATGGATTTGGACATGTCAATATTTTTTTTCTTTTCCCTCATTAACGTATACCTCATTAGCAGATATATAAAATTAATCTTGACCGTTCACCCACCAACAGAAAGACGCGATCAGTTATAAACCACTCGCGTAAAAAAGAGCAAATGTTTAACATGAGCAAATCCAAATCCCTCCTTCTCCTTCCCTATATAAGCCACACAAACACTCTCCATTTGTGTGTGTGTGTGTATTTTGATAAGAAAAAAGAAAAAGAAAATGTCTTCTAGCACTAACACTGAAAGCACAATTCCTCATGAAGTTGATGACTGTAGAGGAGTTCTCAAAGTTTACAGTGACGGCTCAATTTGGCGATCGGCTAAATCAAGCTTTGAAGCTCCTGTAATCGATGACGGCTCCGTTCTCTGGAAAGACGCTCTTTTCGACCCAACCCACAACCTCCAGCTCCGTCTTTACAAGCCGGCTTCTTCATCTTCAAAAAAGCTCCCTATTTTCTACTACATCCACGGAGGCGGCTTCTGCATCGGCTCACGCACCTGGCCCAACTGCCAAAACTATTGTTTCAAGCTGGCTATAGACTTACAAGCCATAATTATCTCACCTGACTATCGTCTGGCTCCTGAAAACCGGCTCCCTGCAGCCATTGAAGATGGCTTCACGGCTGTCAAGTGGCTTCAGTCTCAAGCTGTGTCTAAGGAGCCGGATGAGTGGCTTGTTCATGATTTGGCTGACTTTAGCCGGGTGTTCATATCGGGTGACTCGGCTGGGGGGAATATTGCTCATAATTTGGCGGTGAAGTTGGGGTCGGGTTCGAGGGAACTGGATCCGGTTCGGGTGAGAGGTTATGTCTACTTGGCACCATTCTTTGGAGGGGTTGAATTGACCAAATCTGAAGCTGAGGGGCCTAAAGATGCTTTCTTAAATTGGGAGCTCATTGACAGGTTTGTTTTCAACTTTTCTAATTGCAAAAGAATTATATTCTCTTAATATTTATATATATATTATTTTATTTTTTTGACGAGTGATATGTAACGTAATTAACTTATTATTAGGTTCTGGAGGTTATCTGTACCAATTGGAGAGACGACTGACCATCCAATTATCAACCCATTTGGACCAGCTAGTCCAAGTCTTGAAGAAATAGATCTTGATCCGATCCTAGTCGTGGCTGCAGGAGCCGATCTGTTAAAAGACCGTGCCAAAATTTACTATGAAAATTTGAAGAAGTTAGGAAAGAAAGTTGAGTATGCAGAGTTTGAAGGACAACAACATGGATTTTTTGCCCTTAATACCATTTCAGTACCAGCAAAAGAGTTGATGCAAATCGTCAAAAGATTTATTGCAGATAATTCAAGCTAGACATGGTCAATTAATATTTGAGCTATTTTAATGTTCTTGTAATTTGATGGTTTATGTGTTCATGTTCAGTTTTAGATTTGTGCATCTATCTTCTCTTGCCCAGCTTTTATGAAATGATATTGGTCCCTTTTTTTTTTTTTTTTTGGTAAATGAGTGCAAGTTAAGAAACATAATTTTGAATAAAAACTACTACCTTTGTCCCTAAATGAGTGTCCAAAATTCATTTTAAGGAACATCTGAAAATGTCAATTTTTTGTACACTTTGGTGGCAAAGATTCATATATAATCTTGTAATCTTCTTTTCAAACATTTAGTTTTGCACGTACAAAGAGACCGGTGAAAAAAATCGGAAAAAAAAAAATTTAGGGCCAAAGTTATGCTAAAAAAAGACACTGACCGGTGGAAAAAATCGAAAAAAAAAACATTTAGGAACAAAGTTATGTTAAAAAATAGACACTCATTTTGGGACAAAAATTTCTTGAAAATTGACACTCATATAGGGAACAGAGGGAGTAAATTATATTGCAAATTTATCGTTCTTAGTGGCGGTGGCAGATCTAAATTTTTTTAGTGGGAATATCAAATTTTGAAGAGTTGAGTACGTTATGCAGTTGTATTTGTTGAGAGAGCCATATATGAAATTAGAGGGTAAATAATAAAATTCTTAACAATCTTAAAGTTTATAGTGATAAAAATCAAAAGCAAATTAAAGAAGTCAAATGTAAGTAATGTTATTGACTCACGTTAAGTTGACAACTAAAGCAATAGTTGTATTAAATAATTGTATTTGTTTATAATAGGAAAGAATTTTGAGTAATAAATTTAGTTTGATTTAATTATCATAATAAAATTGTATAACTTGTCATTGATATACCAATATAATACTATTAAATAACAATTTTTAAATTTTCATTAGAATGATTACAATGACTTTAAAAAAAAAAGTATCACGTTATTATCGTCCTAAATTTATTATGACAAGTAAATCAACCTAAATTTATTGCTCAAAATTATATCGTACTAATATCCAAAAAAACATCGACATTTATTCTGGGACAGAGAGTATCAAATATTTTATGTCCAACCATTCATGTCATTATCGTCGAAAACCATCTAGTTCGCTTGAAGATGAAAGCAATGATGTCATACTCCATATTCCATGGACGACTCTTTAATGACGAAAGTGTCTTTCATCAGATATTATTGCCTCGTATTCCACGTAATCATATTCTATCTTTACACAATTGCCTTTCGGCATAAATCATTCATCGGCGATATGTTTCTTTCTCCCACAAATCCGAATAATGTGATGTTGATGGTGGTACTCCTTTCATCGTACAAAAAATCTCCCACCACCACACATGGTCTCGACTTTAAGTTTGAAGAAGCTTAGCATGGGAATTCTATCGAAGTCCATAAATAAAATATCAATAGATAGTTCCCGAAAAAATCACTATAAAACGTGATGAGCGCAAAGTCTCTATCGTCGAAATGATCGAGAATTGCACTTTTGAGGAAGGTAAAGTCTTTGTCGTTGTTTTCAATCTACGTCTCCTATTAGTTCGCCAAGCGAAACATGCTTCATATTGGGCTTAGTTTGATTATAAGGGGGGGAAATATGTGGTTGGATTGTTTTTATGTCATTTACATTTATATTTTAAGCAAAATTGAACGGCATAAACCTTTTGGACTGGGTCCAAACCGATATGACCCGTCTTAAGAGAGTCCTTGCATATTATAGGCCAAGTCAAGGATTACTTTACTACGGGATTGCAAGCGAGCTCATCTCCATGGGTGAGCTGAGTATGAGCTCGGCCTTGAGAGCGAAGTCGATTGGAAGACGTATAGAGAAAGATTTGTGTTTGCTCTACAGTTGTTGCCATATATAACTCACAGTTAAATAAGGACTCTCTAGGTGATAGAGATTCTTTCCGCATATACTGGGGTTGCTCCCTAATTCTCAGAGATTATGCATATTTTATCCTATGTTGTAGAGATTCATCATATCTCTCCTATTTCTGACTCTATCTCATAGTGGTATAAGTAGGGGAACGATTCCTATTTACTGGTACGTTTACTTAAATACTTTTATGGCTCAAGTATTGTTTTCTCCCATAAATCGAATATTGATTCTCACATAGAAGGATCTTAGCTGGATACCATTCCGGCAAGTCGTGTGTTCATTGGTTTCAGGCAATGAGTCAATCCAGTCAGACTATCAAAATATCGGCGTGTTGATCCACCAAAATTTTGGCACGATAAAAAATAACTATTATAGATAATGATTTCTTTATTTTGTTATGTAAACAAGAATATGATATACAATCATCATACAGAAAGAACTCCATTCACATTTAAAAAAAAAAAAAAAACGTTTTTTCTCTTTGATCTCTCGTCTTCTTCCTCCACTTTCCATCTCCATTCCCCTTCGTTTTCTTCTTCTGTTTCTTGTCGATTTTCGGTTAGTGTTTCTGAATCTCCTATGGGAAATTTCTTGTTTTTCAAGAATAATTGGATTTGATTAATTTCTATATCTGTAGTTTTTTGTTTTGTCTTGTTAGACTGTTTAATAAATCATGTTTCCTTACTTCTCGTTTTATTATATGTTATCTCCCCTGTGTTGGGAGCCTTTGCCTTTTCCCCTTTGTTGGGAGCATTTGTCTTCTCCCCTTTTGTTGGGAGTCTCTGCCTTCACTCCTATGTGAGAGCCTTAGAATGATCTTGATATTTGTTCTTGGAGCAATGCTTGAGATGTTTGGTTGCACATTTACTGCCGACTCAAATGCGTCACTTTCTTGTTTTTTAAAGCTAAATTCTTACTTTTCAAGGGTTTACTAAAGGCTAGTGTTGAGTCGTGTCCAAGTTTTCCTTGGAGAAGCATTTAGGCATCACATGTTATGGTTCTCAAGAATATTCATTGGAGATTTGGTTTAGGGTTGGCTATCATTCTTCAAGATGTGTTAGGCAATCTATATGTAAATCTTAATTGCAACTATTACATTATGGACGAGCCTTCGTCATTTGTGGAACACCGTCCTCTTAAATTTTATTTATGCAATTATGTGTTGTTTGCTTTCAAAATAATAATGAAAAAGAATATGATATCTAACAAAAATGAATTTAAAAAATAAATTTAGCGGACAACAAAGGGATTTGACACAAAGAGGTTTGGTTTAGAGTGAAATTATTCACAACCTATAAAATTTATAAGTTCACACCATGTATGTTGCATCAACTGTGTTTTCCAAAACACCCCGCCCATTCTTTCCCTGCCCACGCCCTTGCACAGAAACAAATGTTCCTCTACCACCCCCTCACTTCCCTCTTTAGCACCCCCGACATTTCCCTCTTTCCTGCCACTTTCTCCTTTGCAAACTCCAATCACCGAAAGTCAATTAACCAATCTTTATCATGAAGAAGAAAGAAAATCTACTTTTGTTATTGATGAAACAACATGCTTTAAGTCTACGGTTAGTGCGGGAAGGCCCCACTACCTCCTCCACCCCTTCCTCCATCCTCTACGACAACCATGCCACCACCATTTACTCCACTCCTTCTCGTTCTCACCCTAAGACTTGTGCCATTGCAATCTTCCCCACCGAACCTCATCCTCCTCAGCTCTCTTTCCCCTCCTCCCTTCCACTAGACTCCACCGCTCTTTGTCACAACCTATTCCCCACCACCACCCTTTATTCCCCTACCATAAACCAAATCTACAACTGACCAAATATATATATATATATAAAGATAGGAGGAAGAATAAGGGTTATAGGTAGGTAATGGGGTAAAAGATGAAGGTAGTATGTTTTCATCTTCTTGATTACAACATCACGTAATCTTGTTTGCACAACTCCAATCTGGCTGTAAGTTTTATTTTTATAAGGGTGAGGGACGGAGCGATTGGGCGAAGGTGCGGGATAGAGAGGAAGCGTGGCATGAGGAAGAAGGGGTATGAGTATTTTGAGAAACAAAGCGGTGTATCATATATGGAGTTTATTGCAAAACTGACATGCGTACTTTTATTTATTTTCAATTTGACTCGCAAACTTTGGAAACATCAAATGTGGTTTATGTACTTACATTTTCAAAATTTTTAGACGAATTTTTTAACACCTATTAAACACACATAACGGGAAACTCAAAAAAACTATTCATCCGCTAATTTTTTGAAACAATCGTTGTTTTTTTTAACAAGCATTACTTAAAGACCAAGTTTGACTCAATCAAAGACCATAAACTTCTTGCAAGCACCCTCCACCATTTTTACTCTAAGTAAATCAATAAAGACCCTCCCCCGGGCCTTGACCAAATTCATCTACGCATCGACCTCATCAGCGTCGTCGATGGCCAAATCAAGAACCAGGTGGTGTTGGGTTTCCTATAATCATGCGCAGCGGAATAAAGCATTAAAATTTTCATGAAACCCAAAGCCCATAGATCCATTCATATGATTAAATCAAATACATGCATAATGAATACTATAATACTAACCCTTGAAGCCTTTGATTAACAATCTTTATTCTTGGTGGAGATTTGAAACTTGATCACGAACAACAGCAGGAACACGAACTATGGAGGTGATAAGCTTCACCCTCTATTGGTATCCACACCTCGAACGAATATCAAGAAACTGCTTGATCTTGGTTGCTAGACCAAAATTGTGAAACACGTTTTCACAATTGTATAGAACTATATGGAATTATATGTGATGTTCTTGTTCTTCAATCTAGAGATCTATTAGAATAAGAAATAACCCTCTCAAACTCTTTGGAGGCTCACACAATGCTATGGACTGATTAGGGCAACTAGAGGAGGTTTTTATACTTGTTTCTCATATTCCAAATAGGTAACAAGTGGCCAAACCCGCAAGAAATCGAAATAAGAAAGTTTCTGCCCGAAACAGACTAGGTCCGGCCGGGTCCTATACAAGGTCCGATCGGGTCCTTGTATAGGTCCGACTGGACCAACCAATTTCTCTGGTTTTCTTGTTCTCTCCTCTAAATTCCTAAAATCCCTTAAAGGTCCTTCGACCCAAATTCCAATTAAGTCCTTTAGGATTCGTTCTATTTGTGTGTGACCCTATAGGATTACACTAAGTTGGCAATGAGTTCAAACATAAACCCATAAGATATGATTAGGTTCTAGCAAACCGTCATACCTACCCAAATAGTGTAACTATATACAAGTTCGTATTCCTTTATAGAACATGTCACAATCCCTTTGTCCACGATGTCATTGAACACAAGTCATGGTCATTGAGTCAACTTGTATTTGTTCAATACTTTATCGATTCCGAATATGTTGATAATCCAAATGACATTGATCCAATCAATTCATTTGAGTTTGGCCAAACATTTCATCAACATCATTCTACGAGGGGCCCAAGCTTGACATCTCTCCGAAGAGGGACAAATCCATTTAGCTTAGTATTCTTCCACACGTGAATCCGATTATGCCAATCATACCCTTTATAACTTCCTGGTTAAAGGTAGCGTTTGAATATGTCAAACATAATGTTCATCAAATGGAAGACTATAATAACTTCATGTATAATGATTCAAATGACATAACTAATATGAGATCTATATATGACATTGACCATGACATAAATATCATAGAGCGGGTCATATCCAGTACCTTGTTCTCCAACACGTACCCATAAGTCTAACATGATCATCCCATGATCATTCAGACTTATACTAGTGCTTAATAAGTACAAAGGACGGAGATTATTATAAGTAAACATGAACAACAATAATAATCAAAGCATCTCTTTATTAATATGAATGAAACGATAACATACACAACGTTTAAATAAACGTGCCTAGGGCACCAACACTAACAGGTGGATGTCAAGATCGGAGAGGGGAATTCCTACAAAGAGGGCTTGTCCATTTGTCTCGTCAGAGTGTTTCCGGCGACAGTAATAGGTCGCCGAATTGACGAAAGCGAAAAGTCTGGCGTTTCAAGGCCGGTGATTGCATGTTTGGCGGCGGAATGCTCGTTTTCGAGAAAGGATCTTGTGTTATGTGCTAATGCATGCTTAGATCTGGCCGGAATATTGCCGGCGGTGGTCCCACTTGCGGCGGCTCTTGGCGGCGCATCTAAAGGCCGACGACAATAATTTTTGTGGGGATGACTTCGTCTTCTTAAAGGGAGAGTCCAGATATGGTGTCCATTTGATGTTTCCATTGTAGGATGACCGGAAATTGAAGTTGCCGGAAACGAAGAAGATTGTAGGCCCAATGAGCGGCGCTTTTGGAGACTGAAGAATGAGCTAGGGTTTTGGGGGCCCTTACCCTTTCTTTTCAACTTTGTTTCTATTCACTTGTTTCTGCCCATTACAATTCATGTTTCTGCCATTGATGAGGCTTCCATGTTGGGAAGTTGATTCCCAGCAGAACAACCCCCATCCCTGCATATCTCCTTCTTAGTCTATTAATTTGAATGATTTTGGTTATCTCCTTTTCAATCTTTTAACGCCGGTTTAAAAAATTAACTCATGTTACAAAAAATTAACAGATGAATAGTTTTTTGGAGAATCCCGTTATATTTTTTGACGGGTGTTAAACAAGTCGTCTCAAAATTTTGAAAATGGAAGTACACAAACCACATTTGATGTTTCCAAATATTGCGAGTCAAATTGAAAATAACTGAAAATACGCATGTCAGTTTTGCAATAAACTCATCATATAGGGTATACTTTGAAGTTTGGGGGTGTGGGTGTTTGGAAATAGCCTTCTCTATTTATTTTAGGATCAATAATTCATAAAAACCATGGTCAACAATAACCACCAACCATTACGTAGACACAGCTGATTCAATTAAGTTCAAACAAAAAACATAATCATGTTAAAATTAGCTGGAAACAAATATTTTTAATAAAATAAAATGAAAATAAAAAAAAACATAAATATGAGTAGTAAAAATAAAAATAAAAATAAAAATAAAAATAAAAATAAAAATAAAAACAAAAACAAGGAAGTCGTTTTTCTGCACTGGCCGACGGCTTTATCAATTTTACCCAGTCCACCTCCCTCTCTCTCTTTCTAAATCACTGTCTTTCTTCTTCGTCTCTCCTCCGTCTCTTTTTCTCTCTGTATATACATATATACGCATTTTTATATCTATATTTTCACGGTGGCAATTATAATTGATCGTTGTTTAGAGGATCTCGGAGTCGTAATTTGGCTGGATCGAGAAATTAACGGCTAGGATCTAGAGAGAGAGAGAGAGAGAGAGTGAGAGGAAACGCTTTCTCTCGGCTGGATCTGAGCGGCGGAGATGGCGTTGTCCGGCATGAGAGGTTTGTCTGTCTTCATTAGCGACATTCGTAATTGCCAGAACAAAGAGCAGGAACGCACTCGCGTTGATAAGGAGCTCGGCAAAGTTCGCACTCGCTTCAAAACTGAGAAGGTTAGGGCTTCTTCCCTGTACCGTTTGTTCAATTTTGAATTTACCTCAACGTTTTTAGCTGGAATTGGAATCTGCTTTAGTTAATGTAAGGAATTAGGTCAACTTTCAGTCAATTGCATTTTGCTTCTAGGCAATTGGAACTATGATTGGGTATTATTTTGTACTCCTTCCATTTCTCGAAATGAATGTCTGAAAAAAAATTCAAATTTGCTCTTGATCAAGAGTGATTTTGAAAATTTTGTGGACATTCATTTGGTACGTAGGGAGTGATTATTTGGAGGCAGTTGGGGTTATTACCTCCGTTAGTGAATTTAGTGGGTGGGTAAGACTATAAAACATCGATAGGTATTCAAATAAGGAAAAAAAATGTTGAAATTAAATGCATTTACTTTGCTGGTTTTCTTCTTCTTCTTCTTTTCTTTTTTTTTTTTTTTTTTTTTTTTTTTTTTTTTGGGTGGGGGTGGGGTGGATTTTGATGCATGAAGAGAAATGATACTTGACTATCTGTTGATAATGGATTCAAACTAGACTTGAAAAAAACAAACTATTTTGTTAATGTACTTCATTGTATTTGATTTATTCTCCTTTTAAGAGGAAGTTTGATTAGTTTCTACTTTTAGGTACTCTCATTTTTCTTAAGTTTTGACAACTACATTGGTGTTTTTTTTCCCTATTTGATTATGATGTAACTCTTTAGTTAAAGCTAGACAACCCAGTATCCGCTGCAGCTGAACAACTCTATACGTGTTGATTGCTAGAAGTCTTGAAACTCGTTCATTACCCCTTGGGGAGTTACAGGTGCCAGGGGTGGCGTATATGAGAACTTGGCATGTAGACTATTTGTGATGCGGTGCTTTTGTTTGGATGCAAGGAAAGGTAGATGCAATGGTAGCAGATAACAATCTCTTAGGTGACTGATTATGAGCGAACTTGTGTTAATAGGGTACATGGGGTATTGGGGTTTTTGATAATTTATATGGATACAAAGGAAACCATTCATCTATGGGAAAGAATAATGTACGAGCAAAGTGAACAAGACTCCCTCAGTAATAAGTGGTAGAATCATTTTATAATTAAGTAGAAATGAAATAAATGTTGGAAACAGGGCGAAAAAGTGGAGAAACCTTGGAAAAGAAAAGCTAAATTAATGGAAAGAGCCTGTCAAGCCCGCTAAATGGCAGTGATTGTGCCAATACGATATGCCTGATCCACCCACCCCCCAAGCGGGAGAGAGAAAGTGTCTGATCATGAAGAATGTGAGGGCTGGTTTACCCGTCTATCAAGAGGTATTAGTTTGACGCTCGTTTAGGCTTGCCAAGGTGAAGAGATGAAGGTAACTGTTTTCACATTCTGAAACTCTTACCTTATTATAGTCACGACGTAAATTCTGTCCTCATTAATATCTCTCCAATGGGATAGAAGGATGCTATAATGGAAGAAAGAGGATAAAACTAGGAAGCCTATTCATCAGACCTCATGTCCCATTGGCTTAACTCCATGGAACTTAAGCGTGAGCATTACACCTGATCAAAGAAATAGGATTAAAACTGTTTCACTCACTTTGTTGAAATAAGGGAGTATAAAATTACTATGTAGGAGTATATGACATGGCAAAGGACTCACTTTAGACCCCCTTACTTTGTCATCCTTGACCTTGAGTAAGTTCCTAAATCATAATACCCAAATTTCATAGTCTAAAAGTGTGCTGAAAGTTGTGGATTTGAATCAATTGCCTAGATCGGACTCTATACTTGTCGAATAAATTTGACTTGAAAGTTTTCCTAAAGGCCATACTTTGACCTTTTCATGTATCTCATAACAAGTTCATAAATTGCTCATTCCTATCGTCTAGGAGCCTTCTTGTGCAGCATTAATTTAACTGGGACTGGCAGCAAGTATTTACGTTTTGAACTGGCTATTACACGGGGTTCCCCTTTTAATAGTTTAACTAGGTTTAGGAACTGATTTTTTTCCCATTAATTTTGTCTATACTATGCATATGTACCTTAGGGATATGTCGTAATTGTTTCTAAGATATTGGTGTCAGCGTATCATTGTGGTGTTATAGTGTGGTGATGCATTTGCTTTGCTGCTTCTTATTCGAGAATGACAACCAATGTCATCAAGGAGAAAATGTGGCATATTGGTGACTTGGCAATTGGGTGGACAGGTATGGGGTTATCCAGGGATCTTATTGGGAAGATTGTGATATCCTGATCTGACTTAGAAAGTGCAGGAGTACTTGAGGGGTAACTTAAGGTTGAACCACTAGCTACAAACCAGTATGCATTTCTGTAGTCAATGTGGGTTCTTCTCAAGTTGTTAAGCCTGATGTTTGAGCAGTTTGAGTTTCGGCCTGCGCTGTCACTGATTCAAGGGGCTTTTACCTGGAAGTAGCAGTTGATCTAAATCTTAATATTGGGGATGCTATGTAGATTATTTCTTTGCATAGTCTTGTTCTTGCTTTATGTTTAGTCCCTACTCTCATGCAAAATATTGGTCACTGATCCCTTTAGCACACTCGCTTGCATGGCTTAGTTGGAATTGATGTGCATCCTATTATTGGCCCCCTCTCCCATTTTGCTTCCGTACATTTAATACTTAAAGGGCAAAGTAAGCAGGCTATCTCTTGATGTAGGCTGAGGTAAACTGCTACTGGCTTGATTTAGATTGTGAGGTGGGTCAGCCATCCAAAAAGGAAGCATGCGAGACTAAAAACCACCGTTGGCTGATGCCCAAAAGTGAGGCTAAGAAACCAGTCTCTCCTATAATGGACTGCATCCTTATCCCTCCCAAAGCCTCGTAAATGAATCTGGAAGAAAAAAAAAAAAAAGATCAGCAAGCTAGACGCGCCCTCTTTTTTTAGTCACCCCAAGTAACCATTCCAAAGATATTGGAGTAACATCACTAAGGAGAAATAAATGATCATGCGACCACCAATAGGCGATTACACTTAACAGGCTGTCAATTTTGCAACTTTTTGCTAATACTCCCTCCGTTTTTAAGAGTCAAAAACTTTATGGGTTCAAAAATTAAGAAAAGAATCTTTTTATTGTAAAATTTAGAAAGTGGGGTAGAGTGTTGCGAGTATAGAAAGTGGGTAGGAGAGAGTTAGTGCATAGTTGTCCTTGTGTATGACATGTAGTGCCCACTAAATAAAGAAGTATAAAAAACTTTCCTTTTTGGGATTTTGACTCGTAAGTTGGGACACCCATTTAGGAAATTTTTGGCTCTTAAAATGGGACGGAGGGAGTATTAAGTGTGTTTAGCACTACAGTTCACCATGCAAGCCACCCAATGCAAATGTCTGGACAAACGATCTTTTAAAATTTCTGGAAGTCTATCTTCCCAAGTGCACCAGTAGATGGCAATCATTCCGCACTCCTAGAACATACTTGCATCTTTGTCTTTATTGAAGCCAATTACATAGCTGCGAAAAAGGAAGATAGAGAAACTGACTGAACCCAAGCAAGAGATTATTATACTGCTGATCTAGCTTCATGATAAAACCACACAAACTCTGGGTGCTCAACACAACCCGAACAACTTCACCATTTTCTCTATAACTGAAGTAAGAGATTATTATACGGCTGATCAATCGAAGTTTTTTCTTCTGACAAATCGATTTTTACTTGTTACAGGAACATCTTGGCCTTTTAACACTCTGGTTTGCTCTAAGATCTTCCATTCGACCACAGTTAGAACCTAAATCCACAAATATTACTCTTGAGTTAGGCGCCTTGTATTTTCGCTTTAATTTACTGAATCTCGGAGCTTTCTGCTGATTCAGCCACCTTGAATTCCAAGGAACCCTTGCTTTATGTGTGTATATACACACACACACACACACATATACACAATTACACATACATATAGCTGTCTTTATCTACCAAGAACCTAATTCATGACCTTACCTTGGTCCACTGTCCTTGAAGTGCCTACTACACCTCCCATAAATGTGTGTGTGTGTGTATTTATATATAATGAGCAATGCTAGGGGAACAAAATAAGATCACAAAATCTTGCTCACAAAATGAGGTGACGATATTTTATTTGTTGCATCGATAATGGACCCGCCACACTCTACTTAAAAACACCAATAAACTATGACACTTAGGATTTAGTGAGCAAGATTTTGTGACTTTTTTGTGCCCCTAGTATTATTCATATATAATCTACCGGCTTTGTAGACATAAAAACTGATACATTAAATATTGTATTGAACTTTCAATTTGATAAAGATATCTAAAGCAAGACGCATGAGAAACTGTTTGATGCTTTCCCTTAAATTAATTTTATCTCTGGATCTTTTACTGTCATGTTCAAGAAGTTTTGATTGCTGTCCCTCTCTATAGATCATTCTCTACCATATTTAAGATATCCTTGCTTTGACTTGAGTTTCCTGATATCGGAATATGAAAACATTTGGCTTTATTTTTCTACATGTTAAATATGTTGTCAGTAGTGTTAAGTTCAGACAGCTGTTGTATCTTCAATTTGCAACTTTGATCTTCATAGATCACATTTTTCCTTTGATGCATGATCTGCTCTTCGTGCTATCTATGTGTAGGTCATGACTCATGTCCACTGAATTTGTATAGAAGGATAGTGACTTTATCCTCTGTGGTTATATTTTTCTTTTTCTAATGACAGGGTTTGACGCCTTATGAAAAGAAGAAATACGTTTGGAAAATGCTTTACATATATATGCTAGGATATGATGTAGATTTTGGTCACATGGAAGCCGTTTCTTTGATATCTGCGCCAAAGTATCCAGAAAAGCAGGTAACATTCTAACCTCCTGGCTTCTCCGACAGTTGAAAAGTTTTTGGCTTTTCTATGTGGAGGTCATTTGGTTAACCCAAATGGGTGACCATTCAGCGCAAACATGTGTTCCTCAAGGACACTAGATTCGATGGTTCTTATCATAGTTCAGTTCATATATGCGTCCAACTAATCATCATTTCATCATCCTTCTTCATACTTAATATATCACCGGGCTTGTGAATAGTGTCCATGTATTAAGTGCTGAGATCAAGGTATAGTACAGGTCAAGTGCTGGATGTATGGTTATTAAGGACCACTAAGGATGTACTTTTTTTAGGAAATTCTCATAATATGATGTAGATGGACTGCGCACCTAGCAGTGTTTTCAGGATTTGCAATCTCTAGTTCTCTGAACTTTAGGTTTTAAGTTACAGAAGTTGTGCGGCTTTACTTATATCATCTAATGCTTCACTTTGTATACAGTGGCGGATCCAGGAATGTTGGTCAGTGGGGGCCAAATTTTTCTTCACGTTGCGACAAATGTAAAATATTATACATATTAAAATAATTGCATAGTAAATCAACAATTATTAATACTCCCTCCGTCCCAGAAAGATGGTCCACTTTTGATTTTTGACAGTCAACACATGTGAACTTTGACCAAAGATTATTATCAATCTAGTCATCCCAATAAAATTTTAAAATTTCTCAATGATAAATCACTTGATGATTAATCAATCACAAGTTTTAGAATTTCACCAGGTTGGTTGGATTGACATTTATATTTAGTCAAAGTTCACTTATATTGACCATCAAAAGTCAAAAGTGGACCATCTTTCTGAGACGGAGGGAGTATAACATTTACTTGGAACTCTTTATAATATAGTATATAAATTTTCACCACTAGGCTCTAAGGCACGAATAACACCAAAATATTAAATACTTCCTCCATCTCTAAATAATGTCCAAAATCGTTTAAAAAAATTAAAAGTCTTTTTGGGACGTAGGGAATATTTTTCATTGCGATTATGATTTTTTTACAATACATATATAAATTGTATATAATCTTTAAGCACTTTATAAAATCAAATTATTAGTTAAAATGAAGTTATTTTCCATTTTTTATATTTTTTAATCTATAATTCATTAATTATTTATATAATAAAAAGTTCTTCATATTTATTCTTTAAAAAGGATGAACATAATAGAATTTAATTGAAATTTAATATTTTCATCATAGTGTTAAAGAAATTACAGTATGGAGTACTTCGCAAAAAAAAAAAAATTGAAACCCATTAATTATTGTACAATTTAAGAGCACAAAATAGTTGTAGTGGTTTTTCTAAGTAATGAACCGGAAAAAAAAAAAAAAAAAAAAAAAAAAAAAGGAGAAAAGTGGAGTTGTGGGTTTCGAACACAAGATGGCCCAAGTCATATCAAACTACTTTAACCAGCTGGACAAGCATAAACATACGTATGTTATGACATAAAATATAGAACATACATTATGCATTTTTTTATTTTTTTATTTTTGAAAATTCAGCGGGGGCCGTTGCCCCCACTCGGTCCTTAATAGATCCGCCCCTGTTTGTATACTATGATCAAGTTTTTCACCCCGACAATGTTCATTATATCATTAAAAGTTTCTTTAACTTGTCGTGCCAATGACTTGTGTTTGGAACAAATAAATATGCTCTAACTAGAACATTCTCCTAATCATCTTTTTGATAAGTAACATCCTCACAATGTTTATCCAATAGGACTTTAGCTCCTAGCAACGTCTTCACCTTTAACTTCCAATGTCGTATCTTGCATATGATGCTGCGGCAAAAAAGTTTTTTGAACTATTGGGCCAATGATGTGTGATTCTGGTTTTCTGGTAGGCCAAAAATACAAGTAGTGTTTTGCAATTGTCTCCAACTTTCTTCCTTTTAAAGGTTGTGGTTTTAGATTGTAACCTATCATGTGATTAAGGGGGTTGATAGACATTTCTAAATTGACTGGTGAAACATAATCTTGTGTTAGTGCATGCTACATTTATTTCTCGATATCTATTAAGGGCACTCTATATTTTTTCTTGATGTCTATAAGAGATATACTTCTTAACTGTGAACTGACTGATAAATATACCCATGTTTTACTGTCCACAGGTTGGGTACATTGTGACATCATGTTTGCTTAATGAGAATCATGATTTCTTAAGATTGGCAATTAACACTGTCCGTAACGATATTATTGGCCGCAATGAGACTTTTCAGTGCCTAGCATTGACGTTGGTATGTTTGTAGAAGCTATTTGTTTTAGTTGTATTTAATTTCTTTATTCTCTCAGCTACTATATTGGGCTTATTTTGCGTTTCTTCTTTTTTTTTTTTTTTTTTTTGTTTTATTTGACATAGTTTCATGCCTAGTAAACACGAGTTGAAAATATCCTATACTTGTCATATAAGTAGACAGTTGTATCTATGTAACATATTTGGTCCTTTAACTCTCAAAAAGAGAATCCTAGCTTGCTTCATACAAGCCTTAGTTCCAACTTTTGTGCACCTCTACTCTCTGCTATATGTGGACTGATTTTTTCATGGTTTACATTGCATAATTGACTATAAAGAGCAATGATGAGTTGGATTCACATTAAATTCTTCTGGCTAAGAAATAGGCTTGGCTACTGCCACCAGAGTCAGAAGCTAAAGGAGGGTTGCTTGAATATATTTACAATGATGACAGGAAATTAAATTATCAAGCCTGTGTGATCCTTAACTAGTTAACTGTTGACGGGTTTGAGTTGGATTCACATGAAATCTTTGCTTTTGCTTTTGAGTTCATTGCTTTCAGATCCAGTGTGGAACTGCAATCATCAATCCATTACTTATAACGGTCTCCCATCATAAAATCCAGTATCTGACACAACCACCTGCCTTGATTACTCCTGACTGGGAATCACATTGCCGATGTATCTATCTTGATCACTTTCCTGCCTTAGAGAGGGCAAGCTTCTTTCATGATTGAGAGAGGAACAAAAACTGTTGCACTTTGCTTTTCATTTCAGTTTAACCATTACACTTTTTTTTTCTATAAATACATTGCACTTTTATTGTCGCTTTCCAAGTTGGATTAAGAAATAGCCAGCAGACTGTCGTCTGTGGGTTTTCTCGCTCAAGGATGATTCTCCTACCACATAAATTCTCTAGAATCCCGGAGGCTGCTGCAACCCTTTATAACCCTTATTTCGAAGAACATTAAAGTACTGTCCATCAGCACTCATTTAGACACTTCATTGTCCTTCTATTCTTACCGTGACACTATTAATTAAAAAGTGCTCTTTGTGGAACATATACCCAGCAAGTGTTTTGTAACAAGAACCTTATTCGAAGGCTACTTGTTTCCCTGAGTAGAGAGAGAAACTTGAAGAAGTTTTCAACCATGGCCCAATTGCCTAGACACAATATCTTAGCGAACTTGTGAAAGAAATTGGTGACTTCTCTTCAAGGATAGAAGATAGACGGATTGTTTCAGTAGAAAACTAAAACAGATGTGTAATGGTTGTTTTAGAAAAGAATAAAGGGAAATGGTTAAAACCTTATTTTTTTGAATGAGAGACGTTTGCTCTGTGTACTTTTTTGTTGCACCCTTATTCCCTTTTTGCTATTGTCATCAATAAGCAGCTCTAAACTGATTCAAGCTTGATGGTACCAGTCGGTAGTAGTGATCTTGTGCACCTGGCATTTTACCAATTATTATCTGCAATCTGATCATGTATGGATACAGTCAGCAGGAGCCTTTTTTACGATGTAGAGCTAGAAAAAAACAAAAAAACAAAACCATCTCTTAAGCTGCTAACAAGAAGTAGTGCATACTGATTTGTTCAATCGAGTTTCCAGTTATAAAGCTGATCCACACCACTGATCTAACTTCTACGTCAGACTTAATTCTGAAGTGCACAATTTTTATTTGAGAGAAAATGTAACTTTGAATAATTTCAAAATTGGGACCTCTATTAAATTCATATTCTTCAACTTCTGGCACATGACAGTCATAAACTACTTCACTAGTGCGAGAACCACGAAAATTGTTAGCATCAGTACACCATATGTTCTCTTGCTTTCTATAAGCTGCTTCAGGTGAAGACCATGCAATGAATCGATTTAGATTGTGTGCCAGTCTTCTGTTGATTTCTGAATGTGAAAGTTGCTCATTCTCCCCGATTATTTTATGTGGAATTCAAATTGCATGTGAGCAGTGAGATGTGGATTCGTTATCTGTTATGATGCATACTTTCAACCAAACAATGAATGAATGAAAAAAAAAAACTTTTTGCAGCAGCTTATGAATGCATGTCTTTTGTTATGCCCATGCAGGTTGGTAATATTGGTGGGAGGGAATTTGCTGAATCACTTGCACCTGATGTGCAAAAGTTACTTGTAAGAAGAATCTCTTTCTGTACTTAAATTGGTCATTTTGCAATGTGGATGATAGTCACTTTTTTGCTGCAGCTTTCCAGTAGTTGCAGACCACTTGTGAGAAAGAAGGCTGCTCTTTGTCTCCTACGCCTCTTCAGGAAAAATCCGGATGTTGTCAATGTAGATGGCTGGTAAACTTGTTTCCATCATAAGATATCTCCTGAGATTGCATTAAACTTTTGTTCATAGATTTGATTATATTTGCCACATGTTTTCAGGTCAGATCGGATGGCACAGCTATTAGATGAACGTGATCTTGGAGTTTTGACAGCATCTATGAGCCTTCTTGTTGCCTTAGTGTCCAATAACCATGAGGCATATTGGAGTTGTCTTCCGAAGTGCGTTAAAACATTGGAAAGGCTTGCCAGGAATCAGGATATTCCTCAAGAATACACTTATTATGGCATCCCTTCTCCCTGGCTTCAGGTTTGTCCGCTCATTTCTTCAATCTCTTTGTCAATGGGGGAGAAGTAGGTCTATAAGGGCAAGTTTTGCCTGAGTCAGCTCTTCTGGAGCAGGATGATCAAAGTATTTTGTTTAACGAGCATTATGATAGAAGAGTTCTTTTTCGCATGTTCCTTTTCCATCTGTCCCAAGCAAAGAGTCGCATTCTAAAGAAAGAAATAACTTGAGTGCAATTTTGGAAGGTACAAACAAATACAGATACATCCTTAAAAAATGTACAATACGACAAATTCATTGGGACTCTGACATTTCGTGAGCACATCTGAAGTAATTCTTTTACGCAAGTATATTATTGTATCCTATTTCACTTGCCAATAAAATGTTAATTTTTCAACCATCGCCCAAAATTACCACTATGGACTCATGGACAGTTTATGTTGAAGGTAACTCTCAGTGCCCATTAGAGAACTTGGGTAAGAGAGAAAGAGAGAGAGAGAGAGAAGGGGATAAAGAGGGGTTATTCTCTCAGGTTCGTGCTGTCGTTTCTTCACAGATTTTTTTTTTCTTAAATGAGAGCAGAAGTAGTTCCAGACCTGAAGGAAGTTTGGCATTAGAGTCTTGGTTAAGAAGTTGTTTTAATTTGCTTCTTCGTACTTTTTCACTATAGCTGTAATGGTATGTTTATCACTCACATTTGAATATTCTTCATATTTATGAATTCTTCTAGTTCTATCAAACAACTAAAAGAGAGAGTTCTTCCCTGGTTTACCTAGTTAAAGGTCTTGGTTTTATGGAGTGAATATGTGGTATTACTTGTTAGTCTTTTAGGCATACATCAGTTTATATTTTTCCACCCCCCTCTCCCTCTGGCTTACTTCATCAGGAAAGCTCAGATTTGTACCAAAGGTTTTTCTTGATCTCTTGACATGCTTAATCAGACACCAATGACTGGAGACACAGTCAAATGTCTTCAAAAACTTCTATATTCTTGGTGTGTCATTCCTGTGTAGACAGTAGATAGACTAATCTGCGCTTTCCTCGTGGAGTGTATAGTGTATTATCGTTTGTAAGTTGTAGAAAACATTGGGTCTCTCCATAAGTCGAGGCACTTTTATTTGCTGAGCGCAAGGGCTCAGGAAAAGGTAAGAATGGTGTGTGTTTGTTGCATTATGGTGTTTTTGGGTTTTAGCTATTTTGAGGAAGGGATTGCACAGATTTTCAGGAAACTAGCATGTCCACCTCCACTTCCTCTGACAGAGAGGTTTTGCTTTTACATTGGTTATGGATGACAGCGATGGGATCCTTTAGAGGTGTTTCTTACCAACCTTTTTCAAGAGTATGGATGTGCTTAATTACCCTAGCTTTCAACATGTCCTCATTAAACAAAGACAGGAATAGACTTGCTATGACTATGAGTATTGGAAATTTATTTATCTGGGCACTGCCCTAGGCACTTTTCCCCTATGTTTTCTTGCATCGTTGAAGTAAATGCTGATGGAAATGATATGGACAGGAACAGGATGTCTGAATCTTATTCATTATTGTCTTTAGAGTTATATTTTGGCAGTCTCCATTTCTCAGTGCTAAGAAACGTGTAGTTGATACTGAAAATCCTGTGCATGCAGGTCAAGACAATGAGGGCCCTTCAGTATTTCCCAACCATTGAAGATCCAAACACGAGAAGAGCATTGTTTGAGGTATTCTTTTGAAATGTTTTTCAACAACATCACTACTCAATATGTATTAATAAAATGTGTGTATTGATTTTAGGTTCTGCAAAGAATACTTATGGGAACTGATGTTGTGAAAAATGTTAACAAGAACAATGCGTCACATGCGGTCTTATTTGAAGCTCTTGCTCTCGTAAGTTTATGTCTCTAATTATCCTATTTTCCTTTCCCTAGAATAAAAGAAAACCATTAACGTGAATTCTCATGATCTAGAACCCTATGAGCAGTCGCTGGAGATTTGTTTGAGTTGCAATTATTGATTATCTTATATATATAGCTTTGTGATTTTGTGCTAGGAATGTTCTGTGGTGTATGTGCAGGGGACGAAGGTGATATTTCACGGTAGCAATAAGATATTCATGCAATCGAATATTGAGCTTTTCCAAGAAGGAAACACTCCCCCCCCCCCTCTCCCACCCCCGAAAATCCTTTTAAGATACAAAATGGGTTCATCTTTGTAAGCTCTCAAGGGACCAATGCATTGTATCGTGTGAACTCTGGAACTTAATATTAAAAGTCTCTTTTTCTTGCCTGCGTTACTACTAAGAGTAGCAGGCTCCTGGGATTGCTATTCTTGACCTACAGAAAGATTTGTTGAGAGATTGTAAAATTCGTTATAGGACATAATCTAACTACTTTATTTGGTTCTTATGCACCTCGAGTATTCTACAAATAGACCAATTATGGGAAGTTCTGTATGATCCATTTCAAGGATGCTTAGCAGCTTGATTTTCACTTTTGAGGGGGGGGGGGGGAGAGAAGACTTTTCAGTAGTCATACAATAAAAGGTCAATTTAACAAGTGATAAACTTGGAATGTGACTAATCTCTAATAGACTTATTCATTGCTGGAAAAGTGAATTGACTGACATATTTAAAAATAAATAATAATAATAATAATAATAATAATAAAAAAGATCACTCCAACAAAGATATTAACCTTGCAACAGAAAATGCTGTAATATATTGTTATCTAAAACAAACGGAAGCATTTGAGTAAAAATCGAAGCACTAGCTCTGAGATGGCCAATTTAATGAGAAAATTGAAGCTTACTTAAGAAAAAATGTTTGAAGCAGCTAGATAAAATACTGGTGGTCGAACTAATGGCTTGTAACGTAATGGAATGTTGCAAGTTGTTATTCATGAATCAAATGTATAGGACCCTGTAGAATATAGCGATTGCTCTCCGTTCCTGGTTCTCATGTAGCTGGATCCTCCGGAACAGCCCCGTAGGGGCCTTGTACTACTTCAGCCCCGTAGGGAGGCCTAAGTTTCCAGGAAACTGCGCGAGTTTTAGCAAAAGCGGCTCTCCGATGGCATATAAATTAATGTAAGGAAAGTCTCAATGATTTTGTTGTCAGAACATTCAGCATAGTTCTGAAGTTTAAAATTCACAAATGTCCATCTTGCAAAGAGGCGGGCAAGCCCTACAGTTCACCATGTAGCTATTTTAGCCCTCCTGCTACCTGACTATGCCTCTGTTCCATTTGTAGCTCTATTGGTGTTTTTTTAACTAGTCATCTTAACGAGATTATAGGTTAACTTCCTTAGTTGTTACTGACTTCTAGAATTATGAATATGTTTGTGCCCCCTCCCTCCTTGTGCATAATGGTGAGGTCCATTGATGAATATTGTACTTTAATGACATTGTAATAGGTTATGCATCTTGATGCTGAGAAGGAAATGATGTCTCAGTGCGTTGCTTTGCTTGGAAAATTTATTGCTGTTCGTGAGCCAAATATTCGGTATCTAGGTTTGGTAAGTCAAAGAAACTCAGAGACCCATTCTTTCTGTTTATGTGCATGTGTTGGGTGGGTGCAATGGTTCATTCTCTTTTTTCTCCATCTCTTTCCATTTCTCCCTCACTTATTTGAGCTATAAAACCGATTTTGATTTGGGACTTTGTCGAGTTGAGAAGCTTTGTTTTGTCGCTATTTGTCTTATGGCATTATACAATGTGGCTCCATTGCAGGAAAATATGACTCGGATGTTGATGGTTACAGATGTTCAGGACATAATAAAAAGACATCAAGCACAAATCATCACTTCTTTGAAGGATCCTGACATCAGGTCAAACTTGACTTCAAATGTTATAATTTTTTGTCTGTTTGTTTTACCGATTGCTGTAGAGTTGCATGCATTTTGACAGCTGTTTTCCGTAATGTGTATCGATCATATATCCATGTTGACCATCGGGTCCTCTTCTTCAGTAACCTGCTTCGTTTACACTTTTTATTGATGTAAAGTAGCATCTTTTCCGTACTCACTATGCATTCTCTCACTCGGTTAATATTTTGACTAATAAAGGATCATCTTGGTTGTTCTTATCTAATTTTAAGCGAGGTATCTCTGAGAATACACCATGTCAGTCCCGGCTTTTAACTCCCATGTACATTAAGAAAAAAAAGTAGATGGAAAAGCTCTTAAATTAAATGAGAAACTGGCATGTTCTTGTTGTATTAAAAACAGTTTGTCCCTTAGTGGGACTAGTCAGAATTAAGTTCATTCAGTTATACCAAAAGGCTACTGCGCACTGCAGTGACTAATATGCCCAGCTGACAACCAAGATATATCGGGTTTGAGAATCAGGATAGTCATTGTTCTTACAGCAAATTAGGCTTGTACCATCCAGCTCAATTGAATGGGAGCACAATATGAAGTGGCCTTTCAGATCTTCAAAATTCCTTTTTGTGTTATTTACAGATTATTTATTTTCTTTTCATGCTGAAATTTCTCTCTCTCTCTCTCTCTGGCAGTATACGGAGACGTGCCCTAGATCTGCTTTACGGCATGTGTGATGTTTCAAATGCAAAAGACATAGTTGAAGAGCTATTGCAGGTACATAATCACTGGGCTTTAACTATTGTCTCAATTTTTGGGAAGAATCTTTTTCCAAGAAAATCAAAGTACGCCACTGACACATATCTATTTTCAGTATCTCAGCACCGCAGATTTTACAATGCGTGAAGAGTTGTCGCTTAAGTCTGCTATTCTTGCAGAGAAATTTGCACCTGATCTATCATGGTACAATAATCTGTATTATTATTATTATTGCTTATAAAACGCTCATGAAAAGTATAGAAATAGAGAAAATATATGATGTTATATACTCCCTACTGGAATTAAGTGTCCCCTATTCCATTTTGGACGTCTCAAACTAAGTGCCCCTTTTCCTTTTACTAGAGTTTTTCTAAATAAATTGTCTGTTACACCCCTCGTAATTGTGAGATATGGGTCCCCTGATTTGACAACACTAGAATGTAATTTGAGGGCATCAAGGAAATGGTATCTGAAGTTAAATATTCTCTTAAAGCGCTTGTAAAGTCAGTGGGGGATACTTATTTTGGGATGGATGGGATACCTATTATATACTGCAAAGATTAGCTGCTATAGCAGCTACTTTGCTTTCTTTGAATTGTGATGTGTGCAGTGGTGGACATAGTTGTAGATGCACATCCATAATGCATATACCAGATTACTATCTTTGTATGCGCTTGTGCATGTATTTTGAAGTCTGGAAGATGTTTTGAAATATGCTGTTTAACAGAAATATTTACAAGTGTAATCTGAAACTTCACTGGAGCTGAACTGAATTTACTATTAGGGCTATGAATGGCAAAAAGAGCTGAGGACTTCTATCCAAGTTATATGTATGCTGAATGTGTTCAACCAGTTTTTGAATTATTCACAGTCAATGTCTACAATTCAACTGGATAATGTTCTGTTAGTGTTTTATGAGTGCTCAACCATTGAACTGAGACCTTGCTTTAGGGATGTTCACTCAGAACCGCCTCAACTGTAATTGTTGCAGAAAATGTGTTGTTATATATTACTAATTCTGATATTTGCAAATGAAAAGATAAAGCGATTGAGGTTAAATGCAAATGCATGTACATGATACAGTGATCTGTACATTGTGGATATGTAGAAATAGTTAGTCTTTTGCTTGACATTTCAGCTTACGCATAGTGTTACTTTGATTTGGTTGCTTGAGCCTTGAGGTATGATGCACTCATGAACAAAGTTATGGAGAACTCTTGGTTTTAGCCTTGTTCTTTCATGAGCATTAGTTGATTTGACTTGTATCTTTATAATCTTACTGATTCACAATTCCCCCCCCCCCCAAGATAGACATTTCCCTGGCTGATAAGATGCGAAATTAATGAGTGTGTGGACCACGATTTTTTCATGGCGCATGGCTGCATAGAATGTGGAAATTTTGGTTAATTGCCAAAGGGGGGGGGTATGTTTGGCAACTTTTATACTCATCATCTGGCTGGTTAACACAACCAAATACTTGGTCAAGTTTATCATTTTAGGATGGAAAAATAGATTTTATGATTGAATATTTTAAAAACTTAAATGTGTAGAATCAGTCTTGATGTTTCAGTGTTTAAGATCACATATGTTCCTCATTGGAATTTTGGGAAGTTTTGTCCCTTTAAGGACTTTTGTGATTGCATGGTATTCTGTGTACTTTGACTTGACTATTAACATTTCATCAATGTGATAATTTTTCTCTCAATCATTGTTCAGGTATGTGGATGTTATACTTCAGTTGATTGACAAAGCTGGAGACTTTGTTAGTGATGACATATGGTTTCGCGTTGTGCAGTTTGTGACAAACAATGACGACCTACAGGTAACCTAAATATTTACTATGCTTCATTCTTTTGGTGTTGTGACTTTACATAATACTACCTCCGTCCCAGCTCAATGTGCACAGCTACTATTCATTTGGTCAACTCGATCGAACTTTGACCATAATTATGAAGATGTTGATATTCTTATGCAATTCCTAAAATTGTTATTTTTTCAATGTTAGGAATAGTATCAATAACATCTTCTAAAATTGCATAGAGATATCTAGATTTTCATAAAATTATGGTTACAGTTCAATTGAGTTGACCAAAAAAGTCAAACTGTGCACATTGAGCTGGGACAGAGGTAGTATTTAATAACGAAAGACTAACTTGTCATTTTTTCCATTAGCCTTATGCAGCACTAAAGGCCAGAGAGTACCTTGATAAGCCTGCTATACATGAGACAATGGTTAAGGTGTGTATATCCAATGTAGATTTATTTATATTTTTGTATTTACTTTTATAAGAAAACTTGAAGTGTTCTTGGTGTCTGATAATAAGAGTTGTAAATGGTAAAAGTTTCTGTCCATCGGGTGCTGTATTGGAAAGTATTGAACAACCATGTTGCTAGTACACTTCTGATTTTAAGTGGAGTAGCTTAGATATGTTAGTTTCTGTTCTTCTTGTTCCCGTTATTTCTAATGCATGTGTCTTCAGATCATGTATGCTTGCCACCTCATATACAAAATGAGAAAGTTGACTTCTGCACTCTAATATTCAGTACTGTTGCTAACAATTTTTTAATTTGTTTGTATGATAGTTTGAACGTCACAATACTGTGGTTTAAATTAAATTATATTTTCATTTTTTCTTGTAATAGGTGAATTGCCTAGATTCCAGAACATCTTCTCTTTACACCTCCCATCTCTCTCTGCGGCCCATATATGATATGCATGCAAGTCCCCAACTACATGTTTCAAAGCAACCACATGGTTAGTCGACTAGGTCACACGAGATAACAAAAAAAGAATGAAAATCCTAGTTTTCCAACCCCTTACTCTCCCCTTTCCCTATGTTCTGTCGGTCTCCCAAGTCCCACCAGGAACACATAGTAAGGGATGGGGCAACAGTAGAAGGTATTTGTATTATCTATTTTTTTCAAAACTGGTTCTTGTGGTTTTAGTCCTAGCGTACTCTGATGTTTACAGCATAGATGCTGGTTTGCTTGTTTTCTGTTTCCAAGTTGATATTGGTCCCCTAGCTAAGAGGTCTTTTTAATTTTGCTGTCTACTGGCAAAGCTCAGGTGTATGACTTGAATGAAACTACTTTGAATCTCATGAATGGTTATATTGTGGGGCAGGTCAGCGCTTATCTCCTTGGAGAATACAGCCACCTTTTGGCCAGACGGCCTGGGTGTACGCCAAAGGAAATATTTAGCATCATTCACGAGAAACTACCTACTGTGTCGTAAGTATATTTAGTGGTAGTTCTTCTCATGATTTTTGGTTCGTTACATATTCGTTCTTAAGTATCCAACTTTTATTTTCAGGACATCTACAATTCCCATCCTTCTTTCAACTTATGCAAAGATTTTGATGCACTCACAACCTCCAGATCCTGAACTGCAGAATCAAATTTGGTCTATATTCAGCAAGTGAGATCACCAAAACATGGATCAATAATTTCTTATAACTACTTTTAAGGCACTTAATGCTTTTGAAATCATGATTCTTTAATTCTTATGCACATTGTTTCAGGTATGAAAGTTGCATAGACGCTGAGATACAGCAAAGAGCCGTCGAGTACTTTGCATTAAGTAGGAAAGGTGCAGCCTTAATGGATATATTAGCTGAAATGCCCAAGTTCCCTGAGCGTCAGGTACATGCAAGAATTTCAATGTTTCATCCAAAGTCTTTTACCATCTCATGGTTTTGGTAAGATATTTCATAAATGTATTTTGTAAGAGGTCACTATGGAGGATTAGTTTACTATAAAACACACACAATGGCAAACACCACCAGTTAAACTTAAGATGTTGATTGTTCCTGACTATTTATCCTTTTGATTTAGTCTTCGTTGATTAAAAAAGCGGAAGATACTGAAGTTGATACGGCGGAGCAGAGTGCTATCAAGTTGCGTGCTCAGAATATGTCTAATGCTCTTGTAGTGACAGACCAACGGCCTGCTAATGGAACTCCTCCTGTGAGCCAGCTAGGTCTAGTTAAGATTCCTAGCACGAGCAATGTGGTGAGATCTCTGTCTACTCGAATACATTGACAAACGAGTTTATTATTGAAGGTTCACTAGTTTGTTTCATTTAGATACTGATTTGTGGTCTGAGTATATGAACAGGATCATGACTCAACTGAACAAGGGTCAAGTCAGGCCAATGGAACTCTTACTGTTGTAGATCCACAACCTCCTGCTGCTTCTGCTGATTTTCTAGGGGATCTTTTGAGCCCATTGGCTATTGAAGGCACTGCTAATGCAGCCGTCCAATCAGAGCGTAACATAGTTTCTGGACTGGAAGGTGCCCCGAATGCAGACGATGCGTTAGCCCTTGCACCTGTTGAAGATCAAGCAAATACCGTCACGGTATTACTTACTGTTCCTTTCTCATACTCTCCTATTTTCACCTGCCTAATTCATGAGCTTTTATACCTCAATGTACAAAGTGCCTGTCCGAACCATATTTGGACTGGGATTGTTAATATAGGTTGTGCGCTCTTATTACTTGCTGTTGCAAGTTAATTAATTAAGACACTATGAAAGGCCACGTTATCTAGCTTGGAAATGTCCATCTCCTAGATACAGGTTCTCAAATATAGGGCTTCTTGCTTATGTGTATCGTTGATCAGCATTAACCAGTAGATTTGGTAAAGGTTATGCTGAGTATTTTTGGATGCTTTGTCATCCTTGTTCATGTACTACTCTTTGTCGGAAAAAACTGGAATTACATGTAGTTTACTTATTGGTACTTCATAGTCATGTGCTGTAAATAATTTGGTTATTGGTATGCACAATCAGTAGTTCAGTACCGTGATAATAACAGCTTGCTTGCATTGTCATTCATTTGACAGCCAATAGGAGATATTGGAGAAAGGTTTCAGGCTTTGTGCCTCAAGGATAGTGGGGTTCTTTATGAGGATCCATATGTACAGGTGCATTTCTTTCGAACTCCCACTTTGATGGTTGTAATTGATCTCATTTATGCGCTTCTGAATTTTGAAAAAATGATTTAAGATAATAAACGGTCATGCAATGATATCTTTTATAATACCAGATTGGGATCAAAGCAGAGTGGCGAGCCCATCAAGGGAGGCTTGTCCTTTTCTTGGGGAACAAGATTACTGCTCCACTTGTCTCAGTTCAAGCTCTGATATTGCCTCCATCACACTTGAGGTTGGAACTCTCGTTAGTGCCAGATACTATTCCCCCACGGGCACAGGTCGGATTCTCCACTTTGGTATGAATCCTTGGTTTCATGTTTGTTAGTTGCTTAACTCTCTTTCTTCTTTTAGGTTCAATGCCCACTTGAAGTGGTTAATATTCGTCCAAGTAGGGATGTAGCCGTCCTCGACTTCTCCTACAACTATGGAACCCATTTGGTATTACCTAATCCTAGCCTCTCTTTTTTTTTCCTTGGGGGTGCTACGTATGTGTAATTATTATTTTTTTTGGATGTGTTTCATGTCTTATTTTGGTCTCTGTACAGGTCAACATTAAGCTTCGCCTTCCTGCAGTCCTGAATAAATTTCTTCAACCTATCCCGATTCCCGCGGAAGAGTTTTTCCCCCAATGGAGATCACTTTCTGGACCACCACTAAAACTTCAAGAAGTGGTTTGTTCATCTCGCTTTCTGTTCAGCCTTAGAATTTGTGTGTGTTCTAATTGTTGTGTTTAACTCTTTAACTCTTATCACCTTGTTACTTTGCATTCTGATGTCGTATATCATTTCCTGCTACAATGCTTACATTTTCATACGTATGGGTTAAAGTTAGAATATCAAGAGGATATCTTGATGCAGTCTCCTGTTTCAAAACAAGCGGCCAGTAATTTTCTTGGGCATTTCTGAAGTACACTGTGTAAAGTACCAGTTTCTGGACGGTCACTTTTACCCTCTTTACCCTTGACTTGACTGATTATTCCTTTCATTACCACCCCAACAAGGACAGAGGAAATAATATTTCTGGAACAGTTGTCTGTCATCTCTCATGATATTATTTGTCTGCAAAATGGGGGTCATAATGTTAAGCATTGAAGAATTCCTTGCACCAAAAAGACTACTCCTCTCATCATAAAATGTGTCCATTTCAAAAAATAACTTGTCCGTTAATGAATGTTCATTTTCTAGTGTAGTTACTAACTTCAGCTTTGTCTACTATCATGTCCTGATTTGCATTTGCAAGTTACAATGAAATGAAGCAATCATTAAGGATATTTATGTACATCTCTGCTACTAAAAGTGCTTAAAAATCAACTTCCTTAATTTTCGTCAATAAAAATGGATGGTTATTTTGTGTTGGAAGGACTATATCTTAACAAATCTATTTTTTTCCCCTCAATATAAGGTTGTATTCAGGTTGGGGTTGAGTGTCAAAATAGCAGGGGTTGGGAGGGTTGTGCGAAGGGATTTGCTATGATCAAAATGGCTAATGGTCATGCTCCTGATATCCCTCCATTCCACGTTAACAGTCCACTATCTATTTGGAATGTTCCATTGTAAGAGTCCTAGTCCAATTTCCCAAGTTAAGCTATAAAATATTTTATTTTTCTCAACAACAACAACAAAGCCATGGACTAGCTTCTTTACACGCACTCGTCCGTAATACGGGAACCTTTCATAATTGACACCACCCCCGGGCGCGGAGGTGGCGCGTCGCTTCCGGGCGACGACCTAGCAACCCTTCCATACTTATCACTATACCCACGCCTATGATGTGTAGCGTGTCACTGCTGAGGAAACGACCCAAGGATATTCATATTTTGATTCATGTCATAAAAATGTGACAATTTTTTACGCTGGCTGTCACAAGCCTACCGCCCCTCATCCTTTATTTTTCTCAAAAAAATATTTTAACTATGTTAGTTTCATTTCATATTGTAGAAAAATAATTACTCCCTCTGTCCCTAAATGAGTGTCTATTTTCAGGAATTTTTGTCCCAAAATGAATGTCCTTTTTTACCATAATTTTGTCCCTAAATGTTTTTTTTTCCGAAATTTTTTTCACCGGTCTCTTTATACTTGCAAAAACTAATGTTTTCAAAGAGGATTACAAGATTATATATGAATCTTTGCCACCAAATTGTACAAAAAATGATGCCCCTTAAAATGAAATTTGGACATTCATTTAGGGGGCAAAGGTAGTAGAACTTTAGTACAATCCATAGAAAATACAAAGTAGTAAAAGTAAATTGTTATGTTTGACTTTGGAGACTCTTTACCTGGAATGCAGGGAAGTAATTTTTAGCATTCTAATTTATGTTTGTTTCATTATTTTTCCGTTGCCCTAAAATCTGATCACATTTTATAAATTAAACAGGTTAGGGGTGTAAGACCAATGTCCCTGATGGAAATGGCCAACTTATTTAACAGCTTCCGGTTGATGGTCGCTCCAGGACTGGTAATTTCTCTGTTCCAATAACATGGTCGTGCTTTGTTGTCAAATCAGCTTTATCATCGACTTGCTTCTCATCTATACGAAAACTGCTCCGCTCGGCCTTTCCTTTTCAGGATCCAAATGCAAATAATTTAGTTGCAAGCACAACCTTTTATTCAGAGAGTACACGTGTCATGTTATGCCTGGTAAGGATGTTTATCCTTTTGCTTCTTATGTTTATCTCCCTGAACCGAAATAACAAGCTTTTGTATTGTGTGCCTGATACTTGGACATGGACCTGTGCATCTGCATTTTGCTGAAAGGGGAAACAATTTGGTCACTGAACTATAGACCTATTTCCAGTGTCATCACTATTCTTTTATTTATTTTTCATTGTGTTCACTGAACTTTTTCACTTTTTTCAATGTCACCACTACGTTCAATAAAGCCTCAAAAACATAACAAAAGTTAGTCACGTGACCTCACATGACCAACTTAGGCTAAGTTTTTGACGACTAGGTTAACATATGCTGATGTGTGTTCTGACTAGGTTTACGGAGGAACCCCCTGCCGTTTCACATGCACATGAGTTGACAAAGTCGTCAAAAACCTATTCTAAGTTAGTCACAAGAGCTGATGTGACTAACTTTTTTTAGGTTTTTGATGATTTATTGGACGGAGTGGTGACATTGAAAAAAGTGAAATAGTTCAGTGAGGACATTCAAAAAAAAAAAAAAAAAAAAAGGAGTAGAACAGTGAGGACATTTGAAATTGGCCTATCATTCCGTGACCAAAATATTAGTTTGGCGTTGCTGAAAGATCAATTTAATGTCTTTAAACTACAAGTATTTTCACAAAATAGTTTCCTAAATATATCAAAAATCAGGTCCTTTTGAACGATTGTCTTTCTGATGTCATAGGGGAGTGATTGGCCTTTTTCATAATAATTTCACTTGGTACATTTTTCATGTTGAGAGGATGCAGAGTATTCCAGTTTAAAGCTATAATATAGATAAAATGCACAATCTTTCAGTTGGTGAAGTTGGCTAACCCCCTACCCCCCTCAACCCACCCTTTCTTTTTCTCTTTGGCAGGTAAGGATAGAAACAGATCCGGCTGATAGAACGCAGTTGCGAATGACAGTTGCCTCAGGAGATCCCACATTAACATTCGAGTATGTTGTCAACTTGCTAATTTGTGCTGCCAAATTTTTCTCTACTATAATCAAGCCAGATGGCTTGAATATGAAGCCCTCTCACGCTTTTTATATTGTCAAGTTTACCCCTAGTTTTAATAAAAACTACTGCATACTACACACCTATCTACTATCTCCACCATTTACTTAAATACTTTTTCATTATAGTAAATTTAAAATTCATTTATAAATAATACTCCCTCCGTCCCAGAAAGATAGTCCACTTTTTTTCGTTGTTACTACGAGGGAACTTTGAGCAGTTATAAATGCTACTTATAATTATGTTAATGAGAATCTAAAAATTGATATTAACAGTATTTATAATGGTGTATCAAGAAAAATTTCATTAGAATAATTAAAATTAGCCTTAATTATTACTCAAAGTTCCTTCGTAAAACCCATGAAAATAGGAGGACTATCATTCTGGGACAGAGGGAGTACTAATAAACAAAAATGACTCACCTCCATTTGCGTGTAAACCTTTAATCCTAGTACTGAGAAAGTTTAAGACCTGGTCTAACCACTTGTTGACAGGTTGAAGGAATTCATCAAGGAACAATTAGTTGGCATTCCAACGGGTGCCAAGGCACCTGCTCCCCCACAGCCTCAGCCAACTACTCCACCCTCAGATTTATCAGATCCTGGGGCTATACTGGCTGGTTTGCTTTAGGACCATTGGATGAGGATGTGATTTCATTGAAAATTTGTAAACTGATTATACGACAGGCTCACCCATCTTCCCTCGAATCAAGTTGGGTAATGAACTATACGAAGCACGTGCTGGCAGGATCAACGGTAGAGATTTTATGCATAGAGGCAAGATATTAGAGTTGGATTTTCGAGAGTATGGGTTAGGCTTGAGAATTTTTTCCGCACAATTATCCATTGTGCCTTAATGTTCAGGTTTTCTCAATTTTTGATGAGGAGTCTTAACTTTTTCTATTTTTAATTTTTGTTTCTTTGGTTAACTTTTCCCTTTTCGCTATCCGTAGCCAGGCTTTTGACAGAATTGATTTATGTTATATGATTAGGGGTGTGAAGCATTGCAGTAAACTAGACTGTGATTGTATCATTATTGCATTTGTTTGTTGATGCATATATTTGTAATAAACCACAAATCCTTTCTTGGGTTGATTCAGCAAGTTTTTATTTTAGCTGCCAAAACATGTTTAAGAGGAAATTATTGTTTGAAGATGTCCAAGTGATTTATAGTTGGTAGTGTTTTCCCTATAATTAATTAATTATATTGTGGGGTGATTACGAATGTTGGGGGTGTTGAAAAGTGATGTTCTCTCTCCGTCCCAAAATGATCTTTTACAGCCTCAACCGTTACTACGAGAAAGAGATCCTCTGTACCATTCTTTGTGTGCCTCAACCGTTACTACGAGAAAGAGATCCTCTGTACCATTCTTTGTGTGCCACAAGTGATCTGACGGTTATTAGCTATTAAGACTTAAATACTTAGTGTTAAAAGTGATGTATAGCCGTCAGATCACTTGTGGTACACAAATGTGGTACAGAGGATCTCCACTCCGTTACTACGAAAGAATTTTGAGCAATAATCTTAGATTGATTTAACTATTTTAATGAAAAAAAATATAAAAAAAAATTGAAAGATATTTTAATGAAAATTTAAAACTTGTTATAAATAGTAGGGTAAATGACAATTTAGGGTCCAAAGTTTGGGGGGTGTGTGCCTATAGGGGTCTGATGTATCAATTTTGTCAATTTAGGGTCCAAAGTTGCGAAAGTTGTGCAGGTTGGGGTTTTTTAACGATTTCGTTAACAGAATCCAGTTAAGTCACGTGTGCTTTGCATATGCACTTAACTGGGGTTTATTTTGATCTTTGGCATGGGCGTTTGGTCATTTCAAACAAAGAAAAATAATAATAAGTCTAATTATTTAAAAGAAGAAAGTGCAAAAAACTAATATTCCAATTAACCCAACAAAAGGAAAAAATAAAATAAAACCTAATGTCAAGGTTCATCCCCCTTTGTTCCCCTTTCTTCTTCCCCAGCCACTCTTCTCCTCCCTCTGTTCCATACTCCCTTCCTCCATACTCCAGTCATCCCTCCCTCTAACCTAGCCCCCCATACCGTCGTCATCGTTTTTGTTCACGTGATCTAAAATACCTAAACAGACGCAATTCCCGACCTGAACCGACTTGGACCAGTCAAATCAATCTGGAAATAGACGTGGTCGGAGGAGGGCAGAGACGGCCATGGATGCCGTTGGAGTTATCGTCGGTGCAAGAGTTGTGGCCGGAGTAGAAGGAGAGGGCGGAGGCGGCAATGGATATTGGCCGGCAATAGACTAGTCGGTGACGGAGGAAGTGACTTGGTTGCGGCGTGACTTAGTGGCTATTAGGAAGATGATGATGATTTGTAAAAGGGTTTTTATTGTTTGTGGAATTGGTTGCCGAATTTAATGGTGGATGGCTGCCGGATTTAATGATTTATGGTGGATGGTTGCTGGATTTTATGGTGGGTGCCGGAATTTATGGTGGTGTGTGCTGGAATTTAGGAGAATAGATGGTAGTGGTGGGTGAACTCAACTGACGTTATTTGTGAAATGACCAAATGGCCATGCCAAAGATCAAAATAAACCCCAGTTAAGTGCATGTGCAAAGCACACGTGACTTAACTGGATTCTGTTAACAAAATCGTTAAAAAAAACCCAACCTGCACAACTTTCGCAACTTTGGACCCTAAATTGACAAAATTGATACATCAGACCCCTATTGGCACACACCCACCCCCCCCCCCCCCCCAAACTTTGGACCCTAAATTGTCATTTCCCCTAAATAGTATTGTTGATTGTATCAATAACAAGTTAATGGATTTTTATGATTGTCATTAAATCAAGTTAAATTTATTCCTCAAAGTTTGTTAGTTGTAACATCCAAAAAATGGATCATTTTGAGATCGAGGGAGTACTACTTTTTTACTTTTGTTCGAATTCTTTTTCTTTCTTTCTCTCACCCTTCCATTTATCCACACCCTTATTTTCTTTTCTCTATTTCAATTCACAATTTGGAATCATATTTCTTTGTTTAGGCAAAAAGATTTCAGTTGCTAGTTGCTACAAGCATATGATTGATCTGTCATATCTTGACTGGTTATTTGGATCCAGATACTGTGAAGTGATGAGTTGGTTATTTTTTCGAGAGTTATTAGTTTCTACTTTGGGGCTTTTTTATACGAAGCCTAAAAAAACCGACGAGTCGCACACTAAGCATAGCAATTTGATGTTTCAATTTTCATATTGACCATAGAATATTCATGCCCGAGAACGAATTCACCGCCGTATGGCTGACTGGCGATTACTATGTAGAATTCATAGATCTGCTAAAATGAATAGAAAATGAAGAGTTGAACTACTATAGGTAATAAAAGAGGGGGAAGGAAGATAGGTTCTTTAGAAGGAAATGTGTAATGACGAGATGTTCTGCCCTCTTTTTTGGGCCAAATAGTCCTTAGAGCTTCATTCCTTTTTAGGGGAAAGCCTACTTGGCATTGCTTTGTTCTATCTTTTCAACTATTTTATTCAAATTTTCTGTGTTCGTTAACTTTTAAAAAGTTTAGAAAAGCCTTTTTGACATTCGTTATCACCTTATTTTTCTTAAGCTATCATCAATCAAATCTCTTCATACCACTTTTCCCACTCAACTCTCGTGAAGTATACATCTAATTTTATACTCCCTCCGTCCTAAAATGATCTTCACTTTTTAAAGATATGAACACTTGCTTCACTATCCATGTTGTGTTTATGCACTTTTAAGGCCAAAAGGTAGAAACAAAAAGAACTATTTAGGACAATGAAAAATGGCAAATAGGAACATCATTTTGGGACGGGGGACGGGGCGGAGGGAGTATAAATTTATACTCTCAAATAATAATAGCTTACTTCCTTTAATTCAATCACAATTGTATTATCTCAAGTTGCATTTTTTGGGCAATCTCTGGCAAGATGTAAACTGCCCGAGAGAAAGATGGTGGGAAGACAATGTGTAAATGCTAAACGGGGCAACATTCATTCAAAAACAATCACATTCTCAGCCCTTTTTAACTGCTTACACCGATAACCAACCAATCAGATAAGCAACAACAAAAAAAAAAACTAGCTTATCCATCCGATCACCGGATCATTTCACTTTTTGGAACAATTATAACTTTCCCCACAAATGGATTGGGGACGAATGAGCAGGTTTCAACTCACTCTTCTATATGACCCTAAAAATTGATCAAATAAAACCATTTTTACGATTACGACGCACCATCCTTGCAGAAGACCATCCAGAAAACAGCAACCGCAGCTCCATCACCATCACCATCCCCAAACCCAACCCCAACAAATGGATTACCTGTACAACAGCATGAACCACTTTCTACCTCAACACAGTTGGTTTCAAGCCACATTCATTGTCAATCCATAGAGACAACCCCAACTAACAACTTAACACAATTACTACCTCCACTCCCTGCAGTTGCCACACTTCCAGCCACCCTCCAATGATGAATCCTCATGCCACGGCGAGCAAAAGCAATGTATTGACAACCCACATACATGGCACCAAAGGTCAGGGTTTGGATCTGCTCGAGAGCACACACCACAAGGCATGGGACCAACAGTAGCATCTTCTACAGAAAATGTTGGTTCTTGTTGGTCGTAATTAATGTCCATTTGATACTCATCGGGATTAGACTCCTGTTGTTGAGGTACAGAAGCCTCTTGCCAGTTACCCATTACATCGCCCGATTGGTCTACAACTACATCTGCCTGTACACCACCCTCCTCGGGTGCCAGTAACTCTGTGAAAGAGAAATATGTCTGTGGTTCGAATTCCATGTCCTCGTAGTTAAGACCTTCATAGTCAAACATCAGATCACCTTCAAACCCATCCATGGAAACATCCCATTCTACATGAGTGGAGTCCACTGTGGGGTCCAATATATTTCCTACATATGGTGATGATTCAAAGGGAGGAGGAATATTTTCTGAAGTGCTGGTTTCTTTGTCAGGCTTCACATTCCTCCTAACTGGTAGCTTCCGAGGCATAGCCCCAGAAACAGTGGCGCCGTTCCATTCAAAATCGGATTCGGGTTTCTGCTCCTTAACTTGATTAACCATCGGATGAGAAAAAAGATTAGGCTTCTCCTCCTCTAAGACATTAACAACATCCTCCTCCACTGGTAAAACTGAAGTTGAACCACTATTCTCATTCTTGACTTGCTCCAAGATTGTCTCAGGGTTTGAATCCCCTCCTTGAATTGCTTGCTTAGGATTCCTTGTTCTCTGCACCCTCTTTGCCTCTAACACTGCCCTGGTTTCCGGATCCATGTGAGGGCAAACTGGTGATCTTATCCTACGACAGCGACAGCATTTGAACCCGACCACATCAAAAATCTTATCTTCCGTGAGCTCCACTGCATCAGCATGATACCACTCTGCAATCGACAAATAGCCAGCAAATATGACAATTAATCATAGGAAGATCAGACAATTAACAGAAAAGGTGATTACAACGAAGGCTTACTTTCGCATGCCTCACAGCGAATGTACATGAGACTAGAATCATATGGCTTCTGACAGAGGTTGCACTCCAATGCCAAAGGATTTCTATCCGGGTTGTCCTTCAAAATTAAGTGCTTCAATCTGAAATCAACACCATCCTCTAAGTTCCCCTTCTTCCATATAAGACCTAAAGTCAGCTTCTTATTCTTATTTGTTGCCAAACTGGAACCATTTGAAGAAGCTCGTTTCTTCTTAGATGATTGCTGCAAAGTAACAGTAGATGCCGATGGCTGTTTATGGCCATTCTGCTTTCCACTTTTAGGGACCGTCAGTTCATGCCGAAGTTCTTGTCCTTGTAAGCATAATGGGCTGGTTGGAGATTCACTGATTTTCTCAGTTGGAATGCTAGATGTGGCAAGATAACACTCCCTGCAAGTGCCAGAAAGCTCCACATCATCATTCATACGAACCGACTTGCTCATTATACACCGTTCGTGACAGAAACCTGCAATATAGCAAATGGCATATAAAAAATCACTGATTTCGAAAGCCTTCAATCAACAACTGTAGAAAGTTCTATTCTACAATGAGCAATGAAAAGAAACAGTGGTGACTCTCCCCAAACTTCTCAGATGTCACTTAGAAATATATATGGTAATTTATCAGAGTCCTCTTCGAAAAAACTACATATAGTTATATAACGAGATTCTCAGGTAGACTTTTACTTTAGAAACTATTTAGCTGGAAAAAATAAGGACATTACAAGGAAATTAGTTCGATCCTTGAAATGTTAACTTCCAAGTATGGGCTAATCAGTATGACACCTCTACAGTTTCCTGTGAATCAAAATAAGCTTCCCTAAACTGGATAGGTTCACAAAAAAGTTGGCTACTTAAGAGTAGCACATAAATAAACATAATACTACACTACTACAGTACATAGGCGTTGGAAGAAACTCATTAAGATGATACCGACAAAAATCAAACGTTTTATAGATGCTGCTTTACTTGATTGTACTTTCTTGAAATTGCACAATAGTTATAGTGTTTTAAAATAAATGGAAGCAACTTTTTGCGTCTTAACCAAAAACGAGAAGTGGGACTATTTTTCGTACAAAGGGAGTATAACTGCATATGTCACCAAATTCAAATACCAAATACACAGTTTAAGTGTGTGTTTGGTTGGTGGAGAGAGTCTCTACGTAAATTATAAGGCATAATCAATTCAGACAAAGGAGGATCATCCTTCTGGAGCTACAAACTAAACCTAGCTAGGAGTTGAGAGGGAAAAAAAATCATAGTTCATCAATTGATAAGTTAGATGCCATAGAAGGATCACCCTCGTGGGCACAACTCATAACTATGCCTAGGTAGGACATACGAGGGGAATAGACACCCACAAGTAGTTTTCTGGAAATCAGGTCATTATTTGAAGAATTAAGTAGTCAAATTCGATTAGTTAGTGACAAGCTCATTGACAAATGCTCTGTGAAACATCAAAAAACATGCTTGCTGAATCAGTCACCAAAACAAGTTTGCTTCAGTCTTTAATTTAATAGTTCTAAATGAGTGTCCACTGAAGAAAACAAAAGAGGACTTTTCAGCATCAGTAGCATACATACATATAGACCCTTAATGACCTTGCTATATAACAATAGTGACTGCAAGTGTAAATTAAAACATGATGATTGACATGGGAGTATTTGGTAACTTCACCAGAAAATGGGCGCTCTTTTAGGGGCAAGTTCAAAAAAAATACGGACACTCACTTAGGGACGGATAATGACTAAAGCAATAGCAGGAATAGAATGTGGTTCATGTTCTGATAGCCATATGGCAGTCTATATTAACTTCTCAGGAAACACTTTGGAGTTTGGTGCATGCAAGAAAAGAATGCCAAGAAGCTACAAGGGTAGTGCTTACTGCAACAATAATTCTTTTGCCATTTATTCCCAGGACATAAGATGTTCAAATCAAATCCGTAAATTAAAACTATTGCACCTGATAACAGAAATAATTATTTCTGTAGATGGCAAACAGCTCAGAAGTATAGTAAAGATACCTTGGCATCTACTGCACTTGACTGCATCCCTGGTAATCAAAAAGCAAACAGTGCACTAATGAGTTGGTTGCAAGTGGTGAAAGAGCTTTAAAGAAATTTTTAATGATAGTAAAATCTATATTACCCAATTAAAAGATCAATTTGACACGAAGCACAACAGCATTTCTCCAGATTCTCTTTCTTCCGTGAGAGGTACAAAAATATATTCTTTCGGGAAGCCTTTAGTGGCCTTATCCGTGATTTTGACGAATTGTTCACACACATGCTAGTGGATGACAAAACCACTTTCTCAGCCTTCTCCTCATACTCTTTGATCAAATACAGAGGAATGCGTGTTTCCCAGAACCAATTTTTTTCTTGTCCATCTTCAGTTTGCTCTGTTTCTAAGATACTCTTCATGACACGAGAGGGAAGGTGCTTTTGATTCTCAAAAGTAACAGCATAGCTAATTTTATTCTCTACTGTTTTCCGATCAACAAGGAAAGCATTTCTAAAAGCAGAAGCTTCTGAGTCTTGGGCCTTCCCCTCCGGATGTGATTGCTCAGGACGAACAAGATCACTCCATCTCAGATGAAGATCAAGGTACCTGACCTGATGCAAGGAGAAAATTTTGTCAACAAGCTTAAAAATAAAACTTCACCTAGTAAAATAGTCTTCCACCAAAAAGAGATGGATTACTAAAATATTCTTAACAAAGTAAAGTATTCTTCCACAAAAAAGAGATAGGATAACTAAAATATTCTTCACCAAGTAAATATCTTCCACAAAAAAGAGATGGATCGGAAACAAGGAGGAAATATAAATGACGCATGGACTTGTCAAACGATGAAACGCACCTGAAGCGCAAGCTGTGATGCGTTCGTACTCATTTCAACTGCAGCTCTCCAAACAAACTGTCTGCTTCTTCTGGGAACCTCAAAACCATCAGCGTAATGTATACCCGATATCTTTCGAGAACCACCTACATTGAGTAGTAAAAAGAACCAAGTTAATTATCGAAAGTTTCAAAATGTATTAAAGTAGCGAGAACTTAAGAAAATTTATAGCAATGTTACCTTCGAGAGCTGCTTTCTTGATCACTGACAGTGGCAGTGTCCCCCTCTGAAATAAGTGTTTTGACAGAATACCACCTCGCCACCAAACGAAGTCCTTAGATGTGTCCTGGCCATCATCATCTGTGACCTCGGAAGTAGAGGATGATTTCCTACCACGCTTTCCGCCTGGTCCACGTCTCTGAGTAGATCCAACAGCAGTTGCAGCACTTTGAATTCCAGGAGATTCTGCTGATATATCATCAACCAGCTTAACCCAATCCGAGGAGAAGGCAACCATGCGAATGTTTTCCTCAAGCTACAATAAAAACAATAATGTTACACCAGTACTAACATAGAGCAGAAACCCACACTTCAAAAAAAAAAATGTGCAACCCCATAGCAGCCAGTTACCAGTCTTAGCCATAGATCTGAAACAATTAACCGTTAGTGCCTGAACTGCTTACATTCTCTCCCAAAAGATGAGAATGCTTCTCCATGCAAGTATTTTGGCAAAAGAAACAGCTTCCCCATGCAAACTCAGATGAAGATATATTTTATTTTTGTCATACAAGTATTATATAATTTAATTGTAGGACGATGACGGATCAAAATATCTTAAGCAATGTCCTGTGTGGTGTCTCTGACCATCTAACCTAACTTTGTCTCCGTCAATGCTCCTACCACTAAAGTTTTATAGCATATATTCCATTCTACTCTTTATTATAAATCCTTTGACTACTAAACTTTTCTAAGAACATCATCGACCTCAATTTTTAATAGGAATCATAGACCTCGTAAAGTCGTAATCATAATAGTGACCAAAGAGATCTCATTAGCAAACAACATGCCCCGTGGTATACCATCTTGCATATGCTTAGTAACTCAATCATGAAGGTAAAAAGATAAGGTTGACGTAGTCCTTGGTTTGATTCTACAATAATTTGGAATAAACAAATCTCTCCAACACTCTCCAATTTCTTTATCATACGCCTCGTCTAAGTCAACAAAAACAATATGTAAATCCTTCTTACCTCTCTACAAATTTCCATCAACCTTCGCAATAAGAAAATCTTCAGAATAATAGAACTAAGGCATACCAATATAATCACATGCCAATAAATAAAAATTTCAAGCAGAAATAAGATATTGATCTGAAGCAAGGCTCTACAGAAAATGGGGTCAAAAGCCTAGCCACATAAGCGTAAAACAACATAGGGATGTCAACACTAAACATATACCCTTGCAGGTAGGCACTGCCTTTTGACCACATTGCACAGAGCTCTTCCAAATACCGACACTAATAATAAGGGCATCTGCTACGCCTGGTAAAGGAAACTTAAACCAATAAATAAAAATACTTATAAACAGATAACAATCGTAATATACAGCTCAAGAACAATTGAATGCCAATTTTTTTCAATGTATTCTTCATCACTCATCATCTACTCTTTTGATGCTCATCCATTACATGTATGTAAATCATCACAAGATGCTGGAGTCTATCTTTAAACCTCTGCTGAATGCATCATACTCCATGCAAGGAAATACTCTTTAAATTGTACTTCAAAAAATAAATACAGAACCTGGAGGTCAGCAAACATTTATACCTGCTAGTTTCAACAAAAAGAAATAAAAGAATATACTTCCTATCAAAAACACATGCATGTAGAAGTCAAGGAGCACATTGGATAGCTGTTGTATAGCCAGAAAAATGTAGCAGGACAAGAAAGTCAAAGCAAATATGTTTCAAGTTAATAAAGAGAAAACAAACACCAAGAGATTTATGAATGAATGCAAGCTGAAGGAAAGGCATGCCTGCAGCAGAAAAGTACACTTACTTTAAGTAGTAACATTTTTATCCTATTCAAACTTCGAGCCTGCTCGACCTCTTTGCTCCAATGTTTTCGGAAAGTTGAATTGACAAAAGGACCAACTGTTAAACCACGTAAACTCTCCTCCATGAACATAAGGTAGGTTGCAATGCCAGCAAGACATCCCTCACTTTTCACCGGACGAAAGCCTGCAAGTATCTTCATAGCCCCTTTAATGGCATTTGAGGCAGCTGAATTCAATAAGCACCCCCTCTTGCTTGAACCTGCAGCCTTGCAAGAGAGACACCAACCACACCTCTCCCTTGGGACTTCAACGAGTTTCTTTTCATAATGCGGCCAAAAGAAGCGTTTAGCTGCTGATGCAAATGCTTTTATTTGAAGTGAAAAGTTAGCAGACATAATCTTCCTGTGATTGCTTGAAGTGTGAGATTCAGAAACTCGGTTCTCTTCGGTTGAAAGAATAGCTAGATTAGCAGCAGATGATGCGGCAAAATCCCCATGAATGTAATGATTCAAGTATCCCTGCATTATAAAGGTAGATCCCATGTATAGGCATCCACCAAAACGATTTCCACAACCACTTGCACCACGATAATCAGCTTGTTTGCTTTTAGATGACATTATTGAGGCAACAGACAACCCATTTATACACCCCCTAGGATTGCTGTTTCCCGAGTTACATTGAGCATATTCCATCACACTTGTCCTGACACCCATGCTTTGCTGGATCAATTCGGATGGATTAGGCTGCAGGCTTACTGAACCAGTAGATGTAGCAGTTTCCAGTTTCCTTTCTGCAGTAGGTTTACAGTTCCTAGAACCACTCCCTGTAATCTGCTGACCAAGCTGGTCAAATACCTCCACTTTTTCCAAAGGGCTCTGGTTAACCGCAGTTTCTTTACATCTATTCGGAAGACATGACAAGTCCACGTCTTCTAAGGTACTTTCAGTAACACCATTTGCAATATTCTCGTAATCAATTTTTTCTGGATAATTTTGGTTATCTTCTACAGATAAAGCACCCGGAGTACAACACTCGCCATCCTTCTTTTTAAGTTGCAATTTTTTATCCAATCCTACAAACTCAGAATGAGATAAGACTTCTTCAGACATGTCCCAATAAGTTAAAATGCCTTTGCATATCCCCATGTACATAGAAACATGCTCCACGGACGAATTAAGTGCTTTCAAAAGTCCATGAATATCATTCTGATTATAATATCGGACACTAGACTCTGAACTTCTTGAAACCTTCAGCCTGCAACCATTTAGTACAAAAGATCATAAAAGCAAACCAGTATACCAAAAAAATGGAATGGAAAGACGAACATAAAGTTTTGTCTCAACAATATGAATGAAACAACAAAAAATAAAGTAGTCTAGTCCACAACAAATTGATATGATGTAACAATTAAGTGGGTCAAAGGTAGAGAAATAGAACATACACCAGTAAATGATCGCAGGTACCCAAAAAGACTTGCTCATACAAATCAACCCCAAACATTTCAGCTCCTCTCAGAGACGTTGTCCTCGTAATTTTTGGCCCACTTTTATCTATTTTACACTCTGGACAGTACCATGCTCCCTGTGGTAACATCATCTTACTCAGGCCTATACACCTGGAATGGTAAGCTGACGGACACCCATCACAGCAAAGCAAGGTCCCATCCATGCCACAAAGCCGACATTCATCCCCATTACCATCCTCATCAACATCAACACCTGTGCTTTTGAGGCCCAATGCACAGGAGTTAGACGATGACTTTGTCGCATGGCTTTCCGAAATAATTTTCATGGCGCCGTCATTGCAAGCAGAAGTTTTAGAGTATCTCGGATGCACTCTTCTTGGCCCACTTTCAGTAGCGGGGAGGGCAACTCCATCAAAATCTAATCCAACCTCAGATTCTTCACGCATATCAACTTCTGCTCTTAATTCTGCTGAGTCTAAGACATCATCACACAGTATCTGCAATATCACCAGCTTCCTGCCTGCAGATAAAGTGTAATAATCCTTGCTCAAAGCATCAACGTAAAATCCTCTCCACTCAAGCCCTTCAGCATATCTCATAATCAATAAATACTGAACTAAGAAGGCTGGCCAGGTCAGTGTATCAAGCAAACTCCAATCGATGCACCTACATACAGAAGAGGCGTAAATTTTAATTTCATATGTGACACTACAGACAGATGTATGTAAACAATTCTAAGAACAAGCACAAGTTATAAAGAGGGCACGAGTCATATGGGAGGAAATATCAATATAATATGAAGCATTCATCTCTTCTTTGTTTTCTTGTACGAGCTGATAGTTTCAAAGTCTGCGTAATATAATGAGAATAGAAGGCAACCCATTAAGGATACATCGCAAACTTGCTCAATTGAAACATTAATATTCAGCTACAAAGATAAATATTATTCAATATGAATGAACAAAAAGAAGGTATATGAGTACCTGATGCATTTAGATGCAAGCTCTGAACCATCGGAAGAGAGTATTTCAAAATGACTCCTCAACGCACGCATTAAGGCAACATGAATAGCATCCATCAGTGTGTTCGGGACACAACAATTAAGGGCGCCCACAAAATCATCCAGTCCAAAGGGACTCAAAAACAGACGGATGCTAAACGAGCGCAAGAAACTATATACGGAGAAAAGATGTGAAACATACTCCTCTGGCACCCCTATGTTTCCCGAAGAACAAGGCAAATCAGGTGGTGGTGGAACATGAGGAGCATCAACCTCTAAACCCAAATCACAATCCTGAGCATACTCAAATGAATCACTAGATGAATCCGCATTACAATCACCTTGAGATCCGTCAATTTCAGATGTGCCGCCATTAGTCATGGTTTCAACCTTATCAGAAGCATGAACCGATTCAACTGCATTCACTGGAGTCACATCTTCAGCCTCCAAGTACTTTTTTGATACTAAATCATCTAATTTCTCCCTCCTTAACAAAAACTGATCATCCATGTCACATTCCTCCACAAGAAACTGTTTCACTTCACCACTCTCCAAATCCTCACAATCACCATCTTCGTAGTCAACTCTATACAACCCGGCATCATAAGAAGCAATCTTCCCAATAAAAATTCCACTGCCCTCAAACTCTTTCTTCACATACCTCCCCAACAACACTTTAGACCTCGTCCCAACTACCACTCTCTTCGACTTTTGATCATCTTCCCCATCCTTCCTTTTCCTTTTCCGACCACGACGCTTTGGTAGAACCACCTCAAATTCCATCTTCCCACTGGAATCTGGATTCAGATTCGAACTCCGGCCAATACCAACAAATTCACACTTCCAGCAATCTAATATTCAATTCCCGAGACAAAAGTTCTGAACCGCAAAAAGAGATTGACAACTTCGATCAAACCTGATTCAGCGCAAAAATCGATGCAAAATTTAGGGCTTTTGGCAGATCTTGAAACACAAATTCAAGCACCACAATTCCAGAAATCAGGCATGAGATCGTGCATCTATATAGAACCGAATCGGTTGAGATTCTAAACGAAGCAAATTAGCAAAAACATAAACTTATACATAAACATCTGTGTATACAGATACGCATAAAGTTACGGGGAATGGAGAAGGAACCAAACCTTTCAGAAACGGATAACCCTAGCCGCCATTGAAGATATGATTTAGGGTTTGTTGTTCTGTAAATAGAGAGAGAGAGAGAGAGAGAGAGAGAGAGAGAGGAGGAGAAAGAGTGTGTGTGGGTGAGGGTGTGGGTGTGGGTGTGGTAATAGCCCTAAAAGGAAGAGTAGTTGGAGAGAGAAACAAAAAGGGCTTCACAAACACACATAATAATGGGGATAACTCGTCACAATTTGACTCGTTCAACTCGCCCGTGGTCTTCCTGTCTAACTCAACTCGTCTGAGTCCCCGTTGTCGTTTTTTCTTGTTGTACAGTTTTTTCTTTTTTTCAAAACTATTAGAAATAGATTTTTTGGGAAACTAGTTTATCCCTAAATTAAATAAAGTCCACCTTTTTTTTACTTACAAGCATTCGGCGAACATTTAAGAACAATTTGGAAAACAAGAGTTTCTATAATTTAGGGAGAAATTGGTCAGATTTTCACTTAAAATTGTAAATTTTGGTATCAAATAATTTCAATTATTTACAAAATTGAGGGTGAATTAAAAGTGTCTAATTTACTGTGAAAATGTTTGTTCATAAGTTAAAATTACCAAAAAGTAATTATTTTTGAAATCTTTAACTGAAATTATTCCACTTTTAAAATCCGTGAAACCAATTTTTTCTAGTGTTAGAAAAAAAAAATGTACTTCATTCAAACAAAAAAAAAATAATAATAATAATTTGTATAAACTTACTTTTTACTGCTTCTGTCTCAACAAAAAAAAGTCCCAATACAAAGCATTTTAAAAATGACGCTCCATATACTTATGCAAATTGAAATTACAATAATATTATTTTGTTGATTAAATTAAAAACACTACTTTTATTTTGAGAAATCAAAAATAGAACCTTTTTTTTTTTTTTTTTTTTGACAATCTGTATCACCTCTTTTTATGTAGACATTAGTTATCAAAAGTACATTGGTTTTCAGCAAATTTTAAGCATATCTTTTCATGTGAGTTAATTCACTCTTAATAAAAACATATTTGAAAGAGTTGCATGTAAAAAATCCAGTGTATGGACAATTCAACCCTCGACAATTAATCTTGATAATATTTGTTTTACAACTTGATTTACTAGACATTTAATTTCATTTGGTGTAATTTCGTGAACAATATTGTAGATCGGTATCACTTAGCAAACTACACGCAAATTGCGATTTTTACGCACTATCAAGTCTAAAAATTTTATGTACTTTGACGAAACTGAATGTTCAGCAGTTCAGTACTCACCTCTTCTATTCGGAACCAAAAAGAACTTCAATTCATATTCAATTTGATTGTATAACCACATGTCTATTCAAATTTCTTACTGACTAGTAATTGTGTTTCGACTTTGATCTCAAGATTTATACAAACAGTGACGAAGCCACGATAAGGGCATGGGGATCATTCGACTCTTCAGTTTTGGAGTTTGTAAATTTTAGTGTTTTCCTATTTAGAAAAGGATGCTTACTATTATAAATGATGAACTGTATATTTTGACTCACTTATATTTTGAGAAAAAAAAAACAAATAAGAAAAGTAACTGCATTAAATTTTTATTCCCTTCTATATCAGATGTGTCTACCTCAATTAATATAGTAATTAAAAAACAACTATGCCCCTTTCTGAAAAGGATAATGATATGTATAATGAAAATTTGTAGCAAAAACTCATAGTGAATCTATGCAATCCGTTAGATTGTAATAAATCTTTGTGAACTACGGTGATAAAAACTCATTTAACGGATTATAGAGTTTCACTCTGAGTTTTTAGTACGTGTATCACTGTCCTTCTGAGAACTCTTGCTTCACTACTTGATACAAATATTGCCAGCACAAATATTGTTTAGCTTCATGATTCAGATTTTATATTGAGGGAATAGAGTGAACAGCATTATAAGTAGGAAAATTAAACAAAAAAAAAAAAAAAAAAAGTGAATGGTTATTATATCTTGGAAATGGCCGGTTCAACCAAGGTGAGTCAAAACGCTCAAGATTATAGAATGGGCATTCCCTCCACTCGGTGGTTTCTCTTTGGGATTTTCTGTTTTTTTATTTTCTTTTCCTTCATTTGCGCGGAAACGATAGAGGCAAACTCATACCACCAACAATAATAAAATTGGCGGGAAGGGTTTCAATTCAGTGTTTGCCTTACCCGCCAACATATGTTGATTTAAAGTAATGGTTCACTACATAATTTATTTGATGTAAACAACGGTCATTTGTCCTTTTTTTTTATTTTTATTTTTTAAAAAAAAAACTTCTCAAAAATTGTACTTGAAAGGAATAACCCGACTCGACCCACACGGGCACTCAGCCCGGCCCAATAAGGCCCAACCGAGCTGGGACAATCCATCATACCCCATGCTCAATTCAGTGTCATCCAACGACCGAGCAAAGAAAGTCATCCCAATTATTGTCACGCTCCCCTCATAACGAGCTCATCTCGTCCTACCGAGCTGAACTGATAGAAACCACGATCACACTAAAGGCCCCTCCGCTAATCCTCACGAGCGCACCTCAACTCGCAGGTCAGACCTTGGCATACGACTACTCGGTTCAACGAGCTGTGACTTGGGAAAATACCCGCCACGAGTATGGGCATTAGAAGCCTGGCCCAATATGTCATAAAGGCCCACTGACGGCTTCTGGAACTGTTGCCCTAGTACGTACATGATGACTCATTCATATGGATAGATCAAAATCTCTAGATTCGAGGAAAGAAATCTAGGTGACAAGGCAACTATTCTGTGGTATAAAGAGGGACCTCGACCTCATTGGAGAAGGTTAACTTCTCTCACTCCGCTCTCTCCTCTTTACGATTATTATTCTCTCCAAACAGACTGATTTATTCTCAAGCCGAAGGACCTTCGCCGGTGGAGCCCCGGCTGAGTTCACGTTTGTTCTTCCTTTTCAGGCTAAGCGAGGCATTCCAGATATCCGATCCTGGATCCGGCACGCTGATCGCATTTTTGGCACGATCAGTACTATTACTCCCATCCCACAATATTTTTTTTCCTGATAAGTTGAAAAACAAGTGTTGTGTTTTTTAGATTAAAATGTATTTTTGAATAGTTTTAGTTTATTATAAGTCATGTTCAAACAAGTGAAGTGTTACAACTTATGTGTGACATTTATTATAAGATTAAAGAAAAAATAGTCATGGCTCAATACAATAATCAATTTGTACGGATAAAACTTTATGAGGACATCTTAATCTTATGAAAAACCAGTTATTTTTAAAAGTACATTTAAACATTCAACTATAGCACTTTTAACATTTGTTAAATAGAGCTAGTTGAAGGTTAAAATTGACAGGCTTCAAGTTCGTACTTTTATGCATTTTAGCGCTTGCTAAAAAGTGATAATGTTGTTTAAAAATGTTAGTGCGTGTGTTTATAAGTGTCAGTGTTAGTGTTTAGAAATGTAAGTATGTGTTAATGAGTATGTGTGTCAATGTTGGTGTTTAAAATTACATTCATGTGTATAGTAAAAGTTGTATTTGTTTAGAAGTGTCGGCGTATTAATTATCAGTTATTTATGGCACGGCCATTGCATAATTTGAAAGTTTATATATGATACTACCACCACACGGTTTAAAAAGACATTTTTTAAGTGTAAGGAAATACATGCTTCTTTATTATATTAGATTTTGGCTCATTTAATCGAATTTCCTTATAATTTTTTTATTATTTTTAATATTCATATTTCTTAAGGATAGAAGAGATAGTTTTTATACTAATTTGTACTTGCTATTTTGATGAAACAATTTGTATCAAATGGAGTCTTGGATGTCTCTTTTATCTTGCTAAAAAATAATGTAAAATTGTCTATTTGTCGCTAACTGAGTGTTCAATTTCATTTAGAGACATTCATTTTAGAACGGAAAGAGCACATAAACACTTTCTCTGTCCTTAAATAAATGTCCAAATTTTATTTTGGAGGGACATTCTCTCTGTTTTTTATATATTTTATTACAATGATTCATATATCTGATTGCAAGTATAAAGAGATTTGTGAAAAAAATGTAAAAAATAAATGACAAAGTTTTATCAAAAAAGACATTTGTTTTGGAACGTTTTTTTCCTTTTCTTTTTTTGAAAGTAAACATTCATTTAGGGATAGATGAATTAATAACGGTCGAAGCCATAACAAAGTATAATGGTCTAAAAATGCATTAGACCTGAATATCCTTATTGATAGTACATGATAGCGTGTGAAAAAAAAAATGAAAATAAACGTTATTTTGAGAGAGTAAAAGTAACTTTTTACAATAGAGTAGTTTTTCAAAAAAAAAAAAAAGGCGGGGCTGCAAACACTTTTGGCGGGTTAGTGAAGGACGAGTCAACTCAATCAAAGGTTCCAGGTATTTTTTGGGGGTTGGCATTGGCACCAGTAGAGGTCAACACAAGTTGTCTTATGTTTAAGTGGGGTTTTAAAAAAAAACATTTTCTTTTTTCATTCAAATGAGCAAATGATAAACTGGCGGGAATTGTCTCCATGATTTTTGCATTACCCGCCAAGTTTTTGTTGCTTTTAAAAAAAATTGGTGTTTTTTTTTTTTTGAAAAAATCTCCAAATGCATTTCCTATTAACTTGCTTTTTCATTTTTTACTAGCGGGTAACCTATGCTCTGTGACACGCCCCTAGGTCCCGGGATCCCCTAATAGAACCTCGAACCTGGATGGGAGTGCCTAACGGGAAACAAGAACTTAACAAGAAACTTAATGACATTTGTTTAGCAAACTGACATGATATATATACTCTAGAGTAAGGAGCTATACTAGCTCATAACACGAGTTCTAGACAAGAAAATTTAAAACCAAACTTAATACATACACAGCGGAAACATGCCTAGCACATAAGCTGGCATTAAGAGTACTATACAAGATGTCTAGTGACAATAAGAACTGAACAAGACAGTCTACCCAAGAATAAGGAGTTATACAACCCAATACATCGTCCTCACCAAGTGTAAAAGGACACAAGCCCCAAAATAATCACGCCCTGCGAAGCAAGCTCCCAACTATGCCGAGCCTCACTGCGCATTATCCTTCCTTTCCTGGGGGGGAGCAAATAAAGGGTGAGATAAATCTCAGTAAGCTATTAGATGCAACTACATGACATGTTATTATGCAATTCAAATAGATACTCAAGTAATCATTTATCAAGTATCATCAAGTAACAAGTATATGAGAGGATAATCCACTCATCAAGTAGCACATAAGCTAAACAAGCAATTTATAAGGATATTGCTTCCTTCCTTATTCCTCCCAAGAATACCATTGTTGTCGAAGCTTGTATTACTTTGACATCACGATCAATAACAGGAACTGATTATTCAGTATATATCAGAAGACCCGGTAACCAGTGTCATTCTCAATATCAGTACTCATGATTATTCATGAGGTGTTCGGGACGGGAAATTAGCATTCACTTTAGTCAGGCTTATTGCTCCAACTAAGGAAGCTATGCCCTTACTATGGCCGGTAGTAAGGGGTCGGGCGGAAATACATAGGACCCGACTGTCACTTAAACCCCAGCTCTCGCGACAAGCGTGAACCTATACATTTTCGAACAAGCAAGGAGAACCAGCTGGACTCACACAAGAAAGTACAAGTAGATATTTACTTGAACAACGGGAGAAGAACTAATCCAAATGTAGTGGACTAGCTCAACAAGGAACATGCTTCAAGTAATCAAGTAGTCACCTTGTTATCAAGCAACTATATGCAATGTTTGCACATACACAACAAGAACATGTCTCATACACGTTAGTGCTTGTTCATAGCACTTTCTAGTTCACTACCATACATATGTATTGGTGTCAAGTCAAGTACAAGATTTTATTATCTTATATTCAAGTCTTAATCCATTTCTATGGATGTTCAAGTCATGTACAAGCTTTTAATGTCTTATACTTCAAGTTATAACTTCCAATATTTTGACATTCAAACAAGTATAAGAGTTATACATTTACTCTTACCAAATCCCAATCCTATTCTTAGGATGTTCAAGTCTAAGACCTTATGCTAATGCCTCTAAGGTGCACAATCATTGGATTCACAACAAGTATAACACATTAGTGCTTGTTCATAGCACTTTCAAGACATAAAGAAGAGATACTACTCTTATACTTATGTTCTCATTTTAATTCAATGAGTATACATGGTTAAGACCAAGTCGGATGCCCCTAAAGTATCACAACACTTGCTAGGACATCTTATATTAAGGTTATATACCTTAACTAGGGTTACTTCCAACTTTATACAAACTTTAAACAAAATCTTTGTTTTTCAGACAACTGTGCGGTCGCCCACAATGGACTGTGCGGCCGCACACAAGCATGTCAATTTATTTGAAAAATCCTTCAGAAAGATGTGCGGTCGCACACTCAATTTTGTGCGGTCGCACAGTGTACTAAAATGCGAAATTCCCATTTCTTTCCCAGGTTGAACTATTTCCGTCCCAAAACGTAGGAGTAACAATCTAGTAACAATTTCAACAACTCTAAAATGTAAACCAAACTAAATTTCCCATTTCAAGTTACTTTTGCTTTCTTACACAGAGGGTTTCATACTCCCTTTGTCCCAAATTTACAAATACCACAAAAATCATCCCAAACACAAAATTAACAATCACAAGTATCGAGAATAACATTTATGCATGTTATTACAAGCAAGGGGGAGCTAATAACTTACCTAGTCAAAATTCAAGTTGACCAAAACTTATTTCTGTTCGGCCTGGAACGCTCTATTCAACGCCACAAATATTAATCCGGGATCGGAATCAAGAACGGAGGGATAATTAAACTCGAGGAGTAGGGAATAGGGAAAACTTTTAACCCTAGCTTTGAAACAGAGGGAGAACGAGAAGAATGAGAATTGCTTTCTCAGAGAAGGCAATCAACAAGATATACTTTGAAACTTTCAAAGAATTGCACTTAGGCCCCTCAAGTTTCACTTTTAACAAAAAGACCCCTAAAGTCAATTTTTCACAAATGACCCAAAAGTCAAAACTAAACATTTAACCACCTTAATATTCTAAAGCAGTTAAAACTTTAACCCGAGTAAAACTAACACCTAACATGCAAGTTCAAGTATTTAACAAATATGTCAAATATTTAACAGGAAATTCGATGGGTGTTACATCCTCCCCACCTTAAGAAAATTCGCCCACGAATTTTACTTACCAAAGTTTTCAAATAGGCTCGGGTATTTATCTCGCATCTCTTTCTCGGTTTCCCAAGTAGCTTCTTCAATTTCATGATTTCTCCAAAGGACCTTCACAATAGGAATCCTTTTGGTACGCAATACTTGCTCTTTCCAGTCAAGAATTTCAACAGGCTGTTCCTCATAAGACAAATCAGGCTGAAATGGAATAGCCTCATACTCAAGAACATGTGATTCATCTGCCATATACTTGCGAAGCATAGATACATGGAATACATCATGAATACCAGATAAAGAAGGAGGTAAAGCCACTCTATAAGCCAACTTACCAACTCTTTCAAGAATCTCCAATGGACCGATATAACGAGGAGATAACTTTCCTTTCTTCCCAAATCTCTTTATACCTCTACGAGGAGAGACCTTCAAGAATACAAAGTCACCTACCTGAAATTCAAGATCCCTTCTACGATGATCTGCATAACTCTTTTGTCTACTCTGAGCTGTGCGCAATCTATCTCGAATAAGTTTCACACTTTCAACTGATTGTTGAACCATTTCAGGACCTAAGAGTCTAGCTTCTCCCACTTCATCCCAACATATAGGAGATCTACATTTTCTGCCATACAGAGCCTCATAAGGAGCCATTTCAATGCTAGACTGAAAACTGTTATTATAAGCAAACTCAGCCAAAGGAAGATGAGTATCCCAACTGCCTTTGAAATCAATAGCACAAGCACGTAACATATCCTCGAGAATCTGTATAAGTCTCTCAGATTGCCCATCAGATTGAGGATGAAAAGCAGTACTGAAATTCAATTTAGTACCCATGGCACCCTGAAGAGCCTGCCAGAATCGAGAAGTAAAACGAGGATCTCTGTCAGATACAATACTCACAGGAACCCCATGCAGTCGGACAATCTCCTGAACATATAAAGATGCCAACTGAGACAATGAATATCCCATGGAAACAGACAAGAAATGAGCTGATTTAGTCAACCTGTCCACTATAACCCAAACAGCATCATGGCCTCGTCTGGTACGTGGCAAACCAGTCACAAAATCCATAGTAATATGCTCCCATTTCCACTCTGGAATTTCCAATGGTTGCAACAAACCTTCTGGACGTTGATGTTCCACTTTTACTTGTTGACAAGTCAAACATTTAGATACATACTCAGCAATTTCTCTTTTCATATTGTTCCACCAGAAATGTTTCTTCAAGTCTTGATACATTTTAGTGCTTCTAGGATGAATAATATACTTGGCTTTGTGAGCCTCTTCAAGAACTTTCTTCTTTATCTCAGGATCAACTGGAATACAAACTCGACCTCGGAAGGTAAGAATTCCATCACTATTCAAAGAAAAATCTGGTTGCTTTCCTTCATTCATTCCACTAATGATTTTCTGTAATTCAGAATCAATTACCTGAGCTTCTTTGATCTGTTGGAGTAAATCTGAAGTAGCTTTTATATTATCAAACATAACTCCATGATTTGATTCACAAGGACTCCAATCACACAAGTCTTCAAACATCTTCCATTCACGAATCACCAAGCCAGAAATATAAGTCTTTCTGCTCAGTGCATCTGCCACAACATTTGCCTTTCCAGGATGATAAAGAATAGTACAATCATGATCCTTCAATTTCTCCATCCATCTACGTTGCCTCATGTTAAGCTATTTTCGAGAAAACAAGTACTTCAAACTTTTATGATCAGTGAAGACTTCAAATTTAGTTCCATACAAGTAATGCCTCCATTTATGCAAAGCAAAAATAATCGCAGCCAACTCTAAATCATGAGTAGGATAATTCTTTTCATAAGGAGATAATTTTCGAGAAGCATAAGCTATTACCTTGCCATCCTGCATCAGAACACAACCCAATCCTTCTTTAGAAGCATCAGTATAAACCATGAAATGCTCAGAACCATTAGGCAAAGCCAAGACTGGAGCTGTAGTCAAACGCCTTTTTAACTCCTGAAAACTTGCTTCACATTTATCATTCCACTCAAAAGAAATAGCTTTTCGAGTCATATTAGTCAATGGAGTAGCAATCTTGGAGAATCCCTCAATGAACCTCCGATAATAACTAGCCAAGCCCAAGAAACTACGGATCTCAGTCACTGTAGTTGGCCTCTTCCAGTTTACAACTGCTTCAACTTTGGAAGGATCTACTGCAATACCAGTAGCAGACACCACATGCCCCAAGAATGAAACCTCTTCTAACCAGAAAGCACATTTGCTGAATTTTGCAAATAATTGTTTCTCACGAAGAACTTGTAATACCACTCTGAGATGTTGTTCATGCTCAGCCCGTGACTTAGAATACACAAGAATATCATCAATGAATACCACCACAAAGCAATCAAGATATGGCTTGAATATACGGTTCATCAAATCCATAAATACAGCTGGAGCATTTGTCAAACCGAATGGCATAACAATAAACTCATAATGCCCATACCTGGTACGGAAAGCTGTCTTTGGTATATCCTCAGATCTGATTTTCAACTGATGATAACCACTTCTCAAGTCAAGCTTCGAATACACTACTGAACCCTGAAGCTGATCAAACAAGTCATCAATATGAGGTAACGGATATTTGTTCTTGATAGTTACCTGATTAAGATCTCTGTAATCAATACACAATCGCAGAGTCCCATCTTTCTTTCTAACAAATAACACTGGTGCACCCCACGGTGATACACTAGGCCTGATAAAGTCCCTTTCAAGCAATTCCTCAAGCTGTGTTTTCAACTCTCTTAACTCAGCTGGAGCCATTCTATAAGGTGCTTTAGAGATTGGTGCTGTACCTGGTAATAACTCAATACAGAACTCAAGCTCTCGATCAGGTGGCATGCTATACTCAGAAGAGAACACATCTGAAAATTCAGACACAACAGGAATATCCTCCATCTTGGGAACAGATAAACCCTGATCAAGTACACATGCGAGATACCCGGCACAACCACGAGATAAAAATTTTCTAGCTTTTAAAGCAGAAATAACATGTATAGCACATAAAGGCCTATCACCTTCAAAGGTAAAATCAGGCAAACCAGGAATAGAAAAAGTTACTACTTTTCTATAACAATCAACAGATGCATGATGCACATATAGCCAATCCATGCCCAGAATCACGTCAAAGTCCCTTATAGGTAACAAGACTAGGTCAGCAAGAAGGGCATGATCACCTACAAGGACCTCACATTTCTTGTAAACCTCAGAAGTAAACATGCAATCTCCCATAGGGGAAGATACTTCTAGCACATAAGGCATAGAATCAGGAAGAACATGCAAATGCGACACAAAATGAGATGCCACATAAGAATGAGATGAGCCTGGATCTATCAAGACTCGCGCTCTCGTACTAGAAAGTAATATAATACCTCCTATGACCGCAGAAGACTCAGCTACACCCTGCTGATCTAAAGCAAACACTCGACCCTGAACTTTTGGTCGACCCCCACTATCTCTCTTGGAACGTGAGACTGGTTGACTTGTACCCCCAACTTGATTTACTTTACTTTTAGGACAATTTCTAGCAAAGTGCCCCGCTTCACCACATACTATACACTTTCCTTGCTTTAGCCAACACTTGTCTTCAGAATGGCCTTCTTTTGAACAATAGCCACATACTCTCCTGGGACCTTGGACTGTTGTCCTCGAACCAGTTGATACACTACCTTTACTTTCAGTTGGCTGTCGGAATAGACGATCTTGGCGGCCAGATTTACCACCTTTAGAACCAGATCCCTGAGTTTTCTCCGATACACGACCAGTCATGGTTGTTCCCAACTTCACCTTGTGTTCTTCAATATCATTTTCAATGGTATAAGCCTTCTCCACTGCTTGCTGATAGCTAGTGAGCTGTAGAGAAAGAAGTTGCTTCCTATACTCAGCCCTCAACCCTTTAACAAACCTCTGTGCCTTCTTAGCTTCATTTGGAACTAAGTGATCACAATACCTTGCCAATTCTGTGAACTTGGTTGAGTATTGCCCCACGGTCAGACTTCCCTGCTCCAGATTAAGAAATTCCATTTCCTTTCTGTCTTGGACTACTGTTGGAATAAACTGCGACTTAAAAGCTTTAAGAAAATTCTCCCATGTCTGAGGTATACCTTCCAGTTCCCAACTTTTACTCAACACTTGCCACCAATATTCAGCGGCTTTCTCAAGTTTAAAGGTTGCAAAAGTTACCTTATCACCACCTGCACATCTCAAGGCTGTAAAGATCTTCTCAATGCTTTCAATCCACTCCTCTGCCTTTTTAGCATCAAATTCCCCGTCAAAACTGCGAGGTTTCAGCTTCAAGAACCTTGTAAGACGATTAGGATAATCCCAGTCAACATTATCAACCATTTCTTCCTGAGGAGTTATAGATCTCAGCTGATTACTGCCACTAGTACCTTCAGAACTCATTGTACCTGTAGGTAAACACTCAGCGTTATTAATAACACCCCAAGACTCACCCATACCTAGCCATAGACCCTATCCAGACTTAGAGCAAACCAAGGTAGCTAAACAGGGTAGCTAAACCAGGCTAGCTCTGATACCAACCTGACACGCCCCTAGGTCCCGGGATCCCCTAATAGAACCTCGAACCTGGATGGGAGTGCCTAACGGGAAACAAGAACTTAACAAGAAACTTAATGACATTTGTTTAGCAAACTGACATGATATATATACTCTAGAGTAAGGAGCTATACTAGCTCATAACACGAGTTCTAGACAAGAAAATTTAAAACCAAACTTAATACATACACAGCGGAAACATGCCTAGCACATAAGCTGGCATTAAGAGTACTATACAAGATGTCTAGTGACAATAAGAACTGAACAAGACAGTCTACCCAAGAATAAGGAGTTATACAACCCAATACATCGTCCTCACCAAGTGTAAAAGGACACAAGCCCCAAAATAATCACGCCCTGCGAAGCAAGCTCCCAACTATGCCGAGCCTCACTGCGCACTATCCTTCCTTTCCTGGGGGGGGAGCAAATAAAGGGTGAGATAAATCTCAGTAAGCTATTAGATGCAACTACATGACATGTTATCATGCAATTCAAATAGATACTCAAGTAATCATTTATCAAGTATCATCAAGTAACAAGTATATGAGAGGATAATCCACTCATCAAGTAGCACATAAGCTAAACAAGCAATTTATAAGGATATTGCTTCCTTCCTTATTCCTCCCAAGAATACCATTGTTGTCGAAGCTTGTATTACTTTGACATCACGATCAATAACAGGAACTGATTATTCAGTATATATCAGAAGACCCGGTAACCAGTGTCATTCTCAATATCAGTACTCATGATTATTCATGAGGTGTTCGGGACGGGAAATTAGCATTCACTTTAGTCAGGCTTATTGCTCCAACTAAGGAAGCTATGCCCTTACTATGGCCGGTAGTAAGGGGTCGGGCGGAAATACATAGGGACCCGACTGTCACTTAAACCCCAGCTCTCGCGACAAGCGTGAACCTATACATTTTCGAACAAGCAAGGAGAACCAGCTGGACTCACACAAGAAAGTACAAGTAGATATTTACTTGAACAACGGGAGAAGAACTAATCCAAATGTAGTGGACTAGCTCAACAAGGAACATGCTTCAAGTAATCAAGTAGTCACCTTGTTATCAAGCAACTATATGCAATGTTTGCACATACACAACAAGAACATGTCTCATACACGTTAGTGCTTGTTCATAGCACTTTCTAGTTCACTACCATACATATGTATTGGTGTCAAGTCAAGTACAAGATTTTATTATCTTATATTCAAGTCTTAATCCATTTCTATGGATGTTCAAGTCATGTACAAGCTTTTAATGTCTTATACTTCAAGTTATAACTTCCAATATTTTGACATTCAAACAAGTATAAGAGTTATACATTTACTCTTACCAAATCCCAATCCTATTCTTAGGATGTTCAAGTCTAAGACCTTATGCTAATGCCTCTAAGGTGCACAATCATTGGATTCACAACAAGTATAACACATTAGTGCTTGTTCATAGCACTTTCAAGACATAAAGAAGAGATACTACTCTTATACTTATGTTCTCATTTTAATTCAATGAGTATACATGGTTAAGACCAAGTCGGATGCCCCTAAAGTATCACAACACTTGCTAGGACATCTTATATTAAGGTTATATACCTTAACTAGGGTTACTTCCAACTTTATACAAACTTTAAACAAAATCTTTGTTTTTCAGACAACTGTGCGGTCGCCCACAATGGACTGTGCGGCCGCACACAAGCATGTCAATTTCTTTGAAAAATCCTTCAGAAAGATGTGCGGTCGCACACTCAATTTTGTGCGGTCGCACAGTGTACTAAAATGCGAAATTCCCATTTCTTTCCCAGGTTGAACTATTTCCGTCCCAAAACGTAGGAGTAACAATCTAGTAACAATTTCAACAACTCTAAAATGTAAACCAAACTAAATTTCCCATTTCAAGTTACTTTTGCTTTCTTACACAGAGGGTTTCATACTCCCTTTGTCCCAAATTTACAAATACCACAAAAATCATCCCAAACACAAAATTAACAATCACAAGTATCGAGAATAACATTTATGCATGTTATTACAAGCAAGGGGGAGCTAATAACTTACCTAGTCAAAATTCAAGTTGACCAAAACTTATTTCTGTTCGGCCTGGAACGCTCTATTCAACGCCACGAATATTAATCCGGGATCGGAATCAAGAACGGAGGGATAATTAAACTCGAGGAGTCGGGAATAGGGAAAACTTTTAACCCTAGCTTTGAAACAGAGGGAGAACGAGAAGAATGAGAATTGCTTTCTCAGAGAAGGCAATCAACAAGATATACTTTGAAACTTTCAAAGAATTGCACTTAGGCCCCTCAAGTTTCACTTTTAACAAAAAGACCCCTAAAGTCAATTTTTCACAAATGACCCAAAAGTCAAAACTAAACATTTAACCACCTTAATATTCTAAAGCAGTTAAAACTTTAACCCGAGTAAAACTAACACCTAACATGCAAGTTCAAGTATTTAACAAATATGTCAAATATTTAACAGGAAATTCGATGAGTGTTACACTCTGTGCACGGGAAACCAATACTATGTCCTAAAAAAATATTTTAATTATAGTTAACTAATATAATTATCATCATTTCAACTAATACTATTAATAATAAAAATTAATCTATATGATTACTATTATTATAATAACTATTATAATTAATTATACTATTGATAGTAATAGTTAATACTCCCTCCGTCACACCACAAGTGAGACCAACTTGTGAGGCACAATAATTAAAAAAAAGGTAGTGTATGTGTGGTAGAAAATGAAGAGAAAGAATAAGTGGGGTAATAGTAGTGTTGGTTGAATAAAATGAGTGGTGGAAAATGAAGAGAGAGACTAAGTGAGGTTAAATAGTGGGGTTGGTTGAATATAAATATATTAAAACATTTTAATTTTGGGCAGTCTCACTTGTGGTGGGACGGACTGAAAAGGAAATTAGTCTCACTTGTGGTGGGACGGAGGGAGTACATATTAATAGGAATGATTAATCTATATAATAATAATTATTAATATAATTATTATAATAAAATAATATTATTAATAGTAATAGTTAATTGATATAGTAACTATTATGATTAATTAATATTAAAAATTAATAAACTAGCTTGTATAATAACTATTATAATTAACTAATATTAATAATAGTAATAGTTAATGTATGTAGCCTATTATAGTTAACCAATACTATTAATAATAAAAGATAACTTATAAAGTAACTATTATGGTTAACTAATACTATTAATAGTAATAATTAACTTATATATAGTAACTATTATAGTTAACTAATACTATTAATAGTAACAGTTAACTAATATAGTAACTATTATAGTTAACTAATACTATTAATAGTAATATTTAACTTGTATTGTAGCTAATATTGTTAACTAATACTATTAATATTAATGGTTAACTTATACTATTAATAGTAATAGTTAACCCATATAATTACTAATATGATTAACTAATAGTATTAGCTAAGAATGCGAATATCAAAAGTCATTACATTTTAGGATGATGTTGATGTGGCTTATCCAAATTCAAGCTTTTATTAAAACATGTATACATGTCAAACACACAACTCTCCTCACCAACTTTAATATATATGGAAAGAGATTTTGAATCTTTTAATGTCTTTGTGTGTTTATTCCACTCATCTGCTTTTAAGTTTTACTATAAAATCGCATTTGAAAAATTGAAATATATTTACATTGACTATTATAATAACACAAACAAATTTCATTGGCATACCGGTGCACAAGACATCCCCTCATAGCGGTAAGCCGTCCCTATATATATATGCAAGCGGTAGCTTCCAAGACTAGAACATGTGATCTCTTGATCACATAGCAACACCTTAACCTATGCGCCAAGGCTCCCTTTCAAGACTCAAATGGAATATCAATATCACAGCCCCATATGAGCCAAAAAGCCTCTCAGATGTGGTTCTGCTATGCTACCATTAGTAATGAATTTAAACAAAAAAATAGTTTAACCATACAAGAGCACCGTGCATTAAATCACTTAACACAAACAAAAACAAACCATCACAAAAATTCATAAAATAGGTATGGAATGGAAGTGTCTCGATATTATTTCCATCTTTCTCTTGGAAATCATGGTGTCTCACCTTCTATTCCCCCTTCTCAGTTTCCCGAATCGGAAGCCATGGCTAATCTTCTGCGCTAAGAGAAACATATGTCCAAACGCCATAACCGTCACGCTTATGATGCTACGCCAAGCATCTGAATCAAGATCTAACCACCATCAATTTGTGTCTCCGCCCTTTTGTTAAATCGCTTTTACATGTATTTTTCCTTAAAATTCTCATTCTATGTAGACCCGCTTCGCTGAGCGTGAGGCCATGGAGAGGAATGGGACAGTTGAAATTGAAAACCTAGGAAATTTGAGACCGTGGAGGGGATTTGGTGAAAGAGATGAGAGAGAAAGGGAAAGGGATTTGGGGAAGAGAGGATTCTGAGAAGAGAGGAGAGAGAAAGGAAAAAGGGCAATTCTGTCCTTCAAAGCAAAAATAAAGCAGAACGACTGTTATTTAGGAACAAGATATCAAGGCTAAAACGTCACTTATTTAGGAACGGAGGGAGTATGATATATAGATACATGCATATATGTACATATGTATATGTAGATTAGGGTTTTGCAATCTCCCTCACTAAAATCCTTGCCATTTATGATAAAGTGAATTGGATAACAAGGTCATACCCACAATCAAGGTTCTAAAAAACGCTAGGCGGTCGCTAGGCGCCACAGGGGTGCCTAGCGCCTAGGCGGGGCCGAGAATTCAGAAATAACTATAATATCCTAGACGGGACCTAGGCGTTTCACGAACTCCTAGCGCCTAGGCGGCCTAGACGGGGGTCTTTTAAAACACTGCCCACAATAGCTCACATGTATAAGACCAACTCCAAAATGATTTTTCCATTTGCTATTTATTTATCTTTGTCTCAAAAAAAAAAAAACTTTTTTACTTATATAATTTGAGCTTGAAAAATACATAAATCTATAGCATATATTAAAAGTCAAGGTAGAGTCTTTAGATGGTGCCATGTGGACAAGTTTTGGGTAACTCTTGATTTTGGTGGTGCCACATCATCCATAGCATTTTTAATTATGTGACTTTTCATTTTTTTCGTAATAGCTAATAGTAGTAATTAATTGTAATAGTTATTATATTAGTTAACTATTACTATTAATAGTATTATTTTATTATAATAGTTAACTATATAAGATAACTTTTACTATTAATAGTATAAGTTAAGTATAATAGTTAAGGGTAACTATTGCTATTAATAGTATTAGTATTAGTTAACTATATAAGATAAGTATTACTATTAATAGTATTAGTTAAATGTAAATGTTATTCTATAAGATAACTATTGCTATTAATTGTATTAGTTAATTGTAATAGTTACTATATAAAGTAACTATTATTAATAAGAATATTAACTAATTAGAATAGTTACAATACTCCATCCGTCCCATCTGAAATATGATTCTTGGTCCCGACACGGGGATTAGGGAATAATAATCTTTTATTATAAAAAGTTGTTTGAAAAGTAGGTGTTGTGAGTATGAAGGAGAGAGAAAGTGGGTGGAGAATAATAAATGAAAAGTTGTTGTGAGTATGACAAGTGGGTCCTACTAATAAAAAATAATAAAATCTTTCCATTTTGGGATGTCTTATTTCGAGTGGGAGACCCAAAATGGCAAAACGTCCTATTTCGGGTGGGACGGAGAGAATATATTTTAACAATTACTATTATTAGTATTTTTTGAACAAAATTACTTTTATTAGTATTAGTTACTATATATAGTACTCCATCTGTCCTAGAGTATATGTCCACCCTCCCATTTGCACGGAGATTAAGAAATGGAAGAAGTGATGTAATTGTTGTGAGTGTAAAAGTAAAGTAGGAGAGAGAACGAGTGGGAGGGAATAATAAGTTGATTGTTGTTGTGAGTATAAAAGTAAGTAGGGGAGAAAATGAGTGGGATGAATAATAAAGATTATTTGCCATTTTAGGAAGTGGACATATACTTTGTGACAAACTAAAAAGGAAAGATTGACATATACTCTCGGACGGAGGGAGTAACTATTACTTTTAACTTATTATTTACGAAAAACTTCGTCTCAGGGTAAGAGTCATACTTTCTATTTTGGTACATCCTACAGTAAGAGTCTCTTTCCTCAAATTACAAAGACTCTTTATTAGTCATCCCACTCATTCTCTCTCATATTTTACTTTTATACTCACAACACCAATCAATTTACCATTTCTCCTACTCATTCTCTCTCTTACTTTACTTTTACACTCACAACACTTAAATCACTTCCACCATTTCTTATTCTCCGTGCATTTGAGAGGTACAACTCTTGCTTTGGGACAGAGGGAGTACTACTTAGGTAACCATTACTATCTTTTAATTTACTATTTAAGCTCATAATTACTATAATGTTAAATATAATTAGAAAATTATTTTCTCAATCGATCAAGACTAAATTGACATCATTATTGGACAAAAGAAGTAATTTTTTTTAAAAAAAATTATAAAGTTATTCTTAATCAATGCTATTAACCAATTTTTTTTTTTTTTTTTGAAAGAAATGCTATTAACCAATCTTAATATCTATTTTATACTATAGTAACTAAAACTACTTCCACTATTATTAAAATATCACAAGTAGATTTATATATATCTTTAATTTTATTTAAAATATTTAATAATTATATAATGTAATTATAAATATCCACGCATAAAAGAAAACGGGTTAATCCCTAGTAAAACATAATTAGTAAGCAAGTCTTCATATTTTATAAATATTATGAATGAATAGTCATCATTTTGTGACAAAGGAGTATAAAATTTGAAATGTACCAAAGATTTGTTTACACAGCGGGAATTGTGTTGGTTTGTACGAAGGTCTATTTGAAAAAAAAAGAAAAAAAAAATACTAAGGCAAAAGGCATCTACTACTGTTTGCAAGAATCTTATTTGGGAAAGTTGTGGGGCTAGGTAAGGCACGTACTAGTTCACATTTCACAATCACAATACACGAAGATGGCGGGAAATCGGATGTCTTGCGCGGACGCTTCACTGGAAAATTGACTGTCCCCAAATCCAAACTCAAGCTAGGGTTTTTACGCAATCCCCAATGTTTACACTCACATCTCTTCCTACAACGGTAGATTCATGACCCAATTTGTTATTTTGAATTCAAGGAGGGTTTGGGTTAGGGTTTTTGCTTCTATTTGAAATTTATTGCAACAATCATGGGAACCAAGATCACCGAAGAACTAATGACAACCGTCCGGTCAATTGTCGGTCAAGATTATTCGGAAATGGACATAATCAGAGCTCTTCACATGGCCAACAACGATGTCACTGCCGCAATCAACATCATTTTCGACACCCCAAGTTTCAAAAAATCGGAAATTCCGGCTACTCCGGAGCTTTCAAATAGGAATTTGAAGTCAAAGGCTGAATCCAGTGCCGCGAATTCGAAGCCTAAGAGTGTAAACTGCAGTTCTAATGGCGGCCATAGCCCTATTAAGGCAATGGAAAGTAAGGGTGGTTTGGAAGACCCTAAGGAAGATAAGAATGTGGGATTGAATTTGGATGAGAGTGAGTGGTGGTTGGTGGGTTCTGGTGAAGTTAGTGGGTTGTCTACTTGTAAAGGGAGGAGGCTAAAGCCTGGTGATCAAGTTAATTTTAGTTTTCCTCCTGAGAGAAGGTTGAGTGGGCAGGGGAAATTTGGTGGGGGAGGCCGTGGAAGACAGCCAGCTGCTGCTTGCTCGGAGATTGTGAGGTTCTCTACTAATGACTCCGGAGAGGTAATTTTTGTCATGAGATCATACTTATATAGAACAATATTAGATTTATTGGTGGAGATTTTGTTAGTAAGGAGTTGTACATGTGTGGTTAATTGCAACTTATTTGTGCAAATAAGTTTTCAGAAACCTGGTAAAAAGTACTATCGATACCTGTCAAAGTCTGACTACATATGAAGTTTATAAATGTAGTTGTCTGTATGTCTGTAGCAAATGTCGTGCTAACTCCTTTCCAATAGTAGAGGTGTATATTCACTTTTGGGCTGTTTCATTAAAGATTCCCCCCCCCCAATCTAGGTAACTATTTTGCCAATGCTAACCTTCATTTCATAACGAGTTTGTTTTGACGGGTAATTCGGAGAATTAGCAGATTATTGATTCATTCTCTTACTTAGCGCGTTTGGTCAAATGTCACTCTTCTATTGGGACGGAGGGAGTACTTTAGTATCATACTCCCTCCGTCCCAGCACAAGTAGGATTAGAGGAGTTTGCACACTAATTAAGAAAAACTAATAAATGTGTGGTAGAAAATGAAGAGAGAGAATGAGTGGAGTAAATAGTAGTGTAATTGGATAAATTGAGTGGTGGAAAATGAAGAGAGAGAATGAGTGGGATAAATAATAGTGTTGATTGAGTGGTGGAAAATGAAGATAGAAAATGAGTGTTGTTGAAACATTTCCATTTTGGGCAGTCTCACTTTTAGTGGGACGTCCCAAAAGGGAAAGAAGTCTCACTTGTGCTGGGACGGAGGGAGTATGTGTTTATTTTACTATAAAAGTAAGTTCATTCACACATCATGAGAATTGCATGGTGTAGTTTGAAATGAGACTCTTTGGAGGAAACAACTCCATATTTATAATGGGACGTTTGAGTGGAATGATGCACAACACATTAGAAATTAAAGGGAGAGACACTAGATATTAATAAAAGTGGTTGATGAATGCTATAATATTATGAGTTTCTGTGCAGATTGGGCGTATACCTAATGAGTGGTCTCGATGCCTTTTGCCGCTTGTGAGAGATAAGAAGGTTCAGATGGATGGTTTTTGTAAATCTGCTCCTGATGTGCTGGGGGTAATGGACACTATTCTTCTTTCTGTTAGGTATGCCACTGCTGATTTAGTACTTCTGGGTAAAGGAGGAGTGAGCATTTAAGTGCTTATTTGATATACTATGCAGAATACTGATTTATGCTTTTCCTTATCCTTTGCAGGGTGTACATTAACAGTTCCATGTTTCGTAAAAGTCATCAGACCTCGCTTAAAGCAGCCAGTGGTGCTGCAGACGACTCTGTTGTTCACCCTGTTCCTACTTTGTTTCGTCTGCTTGGATTAACCCCTTTTAAAAAGGTATATCGGTGGAGAAGTTTCAGTTTACAGATTGGTCTTTGTTACGACATAGTATGGTTATCTCCTTTTATTCTGCGTATGGGTGATTATCATGATCTCTATCTTCTTTTTCTTACAATTAGGCGGAATTCACTCCCAGTGACTTGCACACAAGGAAGCGATCTTTAAGCTTGGAGGTAAGTTAAATAGAGTGCTATGTTACTTCTGTTATGGTGAATTTTAGTATTTAATCCCATCTTAACAGGACAGTTCTGGTGCTCCTTCCCCATTATTACATGCACACAAGAACCCATCTTCGAATGGAAATAAAGCTGATGATGAAGAGCCAATTTCAGGAAACGAGCTTGACAATCTTGTTGGTGTTGGGAATAACTCTGAATTAGAGGTATTTTCCATGTAACATGCAGTGTAAAACTTCCATATATATATATATATATATATATATATATATATATATATATATATGTAAAAGCGGAAACATTGTATATCTCTTGTCAGGAAATGGAACCCCCCAGCGCTCTCCAATGTGAACTTCGTCCCTATCAGAAGCAGGCTCTTCATTGGATGATTCATCTGGAGAAGGGACAATGTGGTGATGATGGTGCAACAGCTCTTCACCCGTGTTGGGATGCATATCGCCTTGCTGACAAGTAATTTTAATTTCTCACTTACACATATACACTTATACATAATTATCAGAGGTAGTTTGCTGTACACATTCTAAAGGAATTTTCTTTTGGGGTTTCTAGGAGGGAGTTTGTCGTCTATGTCAACTCGTTTTCAGGTGATGCTACAGTTGAATTTCCAAGCACTCTTCAAATGGCGAGGGGAGGAGTATGTTCCTGTTCACGGTTTATATTTGCATTGCCTTGCTTCTCAAGTTTATATGTTTTGACTTGATTATACTTTTGAAGATTTTAGCTGATGCCATGGGTCTTGGGAAGACTATCATGACAATATCGCTCCTTCTTACTCATACGGAAAGAAGTGGATCAATTGGTATTGAATCCGAAAGTCAGTCATGCAGTGGAAGTAGTGCAGTGGGAGTTGTTTCAGATCAATCTCCAACAGTTCCCAAGAAACCAAAAAAATTTCCAGGGTTTGATAAGCTTATAAAGCAAAAGAAATCACATGTTGGTGGTGGGAATCTGATTATATGCCCTATGACTCTTATCAGCCAATGGAAGGTTCTTTCCCTTTATATTATATCACCTTATGTACGCAAGCTAACATGTTAAGTTAGGTAACAAGGAGCATTTTTAATTTGAATGCCTGTGTATATTGTTGATAGGCAGAGATTGAAACACATGGAAAACCAGGGTCTTTGTCTCTTTATGTTCATTATGGACAAAGTAGACCGAAGGACGCCAAAATATTAGCTCAGAAAGATGTTGTACTAACAACTTACGGAGTATTGGCCTCAGAATTTTCAGCAGAGGTAGCTTGGATTTTTTTTTTTTTTTTTTGAATATTTTGTTGGTTAATGCTTCATGATTGGATTCATACTGTAGAATTCTGAAGAAAATGGTGGACTCTACTCCGTGCGATGGTTTAGAGTGGTGCTTGATGAAGCACATACTATAAAGTCTTCTAAGAGCCAGATTTCTATTGCTGCAGCTTCCCTTGTTGCCGACCGTCGATGGTGTCTTACTGGGACACCTATACAGGTATGTATGTTGTGGTGGTCTAACGCAAATCGGTTTACTGTTGTTTTCGTTTCAAGTTTCTAACTATAGCAAGGAAACTCTACCTCTAAGAAGCACTGGCACAGACAAGCCGAACTGTGCCACATGATACCTTCCAAAAGCTTTTGAGACCTCAGAGGACATGTTATATATGCGTGTGTGTGTAGTAAACATGCATACATACAAAGCAATTTTGTCACTCAAGCGGACAGAAGGTTTGGAGAAGTCATCATTAGTGTTTATGTAAATGGCTATAAAGTAGTTGTAATAATAATCAGGCCTTGAAGTAGTACTAGTAATATAAATATAAAAGATGTAAAAAAGTAGCAAGAAACAATTATGAAAATGCAAAGAAACCTAAACTTAGCCCTAAAACTAGCAATGAAAATTTAAATGTTGAGAAGAAACAAGAGGTATGAGGAAGAAGCCCTAAGAAGAAGTAAGTTGTGAAGATATTACTTTTAACTGCTGAATAACAAATTAAAAGCGGAGGATAAGAGAACATCCTACTGCTTGAAGGTTCTTTCCTCTCCTTGGTGCTTTATTCTTTACTTTGGACTTTCTTCTTCTTGACTCGTGTTGCCTCTCGTCTTCAGACAATGGAAAGATTTGGAGACTTCTTGTTGTGTCGAGCACACGTCTGATAGTGTCAGAGAATAAGGTGTCTGAAACACATCATAACTTAACACGTAATCTCCAGAGTGTCTGTGCTTCCTAGCCTACCCTATAAGTTTAGAACAATGCATGTTATTCTTTATCATAACACTTAGGTTGCTTTGAGTATATAGATTTTTGTAACTTTCAGTTTGAAATGTTTGTTGCTATTACTTGCATTGCATGGTTATAATCTCTGACATTCTGTCTGATATAGTATTTGTTTTGTCTGATGTGTTGGTAAGACCTCTGAGCATTTTCATTGACTATGTTGACAGTTCTTCACCTTCCATCAGTGAGATTGCTGTGAGAGCTTGGGTTCGTTGTTGTTTCATCTAATAAATTTATTCACATGTGCATCAATTTTCGCTGTTTTAGGTAAAAATTGACTAAATGATATGGGATTTTTGCAGTGCAGATATTGAATGTGACTTTTGTTTTAGGTACCGAATGTGAAGTATTTCTACCTTATACCTTTGCATCAAAGGGGCAAAAATATAACATAGTGATAGTTTTTCTTAGTACAAATGGGGAGCAGAAATTTATTTTTATGATTAAAAGCATTTTTTCTTAGAATTAGATTGACAGTTAAGAAAGCAAATGGGGGCAGCTTACCCCTTAAGCTTAGGGCAGCTCCGCCAGTGGATTTTTGTGCACTAAGGGGCTTGTAGAAGCTCTTACTCCAAAAGCTGCAAAAGAGGTGCTTGTTTTGAGAACCCTAGATTTGAAAGAGCTTTTGGAAGGCTAAAAATTAGAGCATTTCATCTCAATAGCTTCTGGAAACCTAGCTTTGAAGGCTTGAGCTTTTCAAAGGCCATTTTTTCTGTGATTTTTCATCCAAATGCTGCTATGAAAGCCACAAAACATAATAGCGTTGATTGCTTTAACCATCTATTCCTTCCCTCTGATTATTTAAGTGTCCCCTCTACCATTTTGTGATGTCCCAGTATAAACGTTCCGTTTCCTTTTGTCGTGAGATACAAAAGATAGGGCTACCGTTGATTGGACACCACAGACTGATAATATGGGGGTAATAAAGGAAAAGCACATAAAGTCGTTTTATTCTTAAAGCCTGTGTAATGTCAATAGGGGAAAGACTGAATAACTTCGGAACAAAATATCATTATCACTCCCTCCCATTCGATAAGTCAAACTTTTTATGAATGATGCTTACTTGCTTTACCTTCGTGAAATTACACTATAGTTATTGTGTTTTTGTAAATGGACAATCTTCTTGGGACAAACCAAAAAGGAAAGTACTTATCAAAATAACAAGATCCCAAAAAGGAAAGTGGGGGCAATCTTTTTGTATGGCGGGAGTATATGATAAGTGTAATTCTTACTATTATCATTAGAGGTTGGGTAACTTATTCAAATTGAATAATTGAAGATTAAAAAATTACCACCGTTGTAATAGAAGACCTGAAACCAATCTTTTTCTTTTACTATATACAGTGTATAACCCAACTTATCAACCTATTAGTAGATAACTTTCTAATGATAGGTAAGGTTTTCAAAACCAAGTTTTCAATGAAATCCCAACTTTTTAATCTTGTTAGAACTACACCGTATGTTTGGCATGTCTTCGTTTGTCGGATAAAGCAATATGGAGGTTGTATTTGTGACTTCTAATCCTAAGCTTTCCCAGCCTCCCTAGCAGATATTAATATTACAGGTGTGGAGATGTAGTTTTTATTTTCTTACATATTTTTTTCTTGTTATAGAACAACCTGGAGGACTTATACAGTCTTCTTCGGTTCTTGAAGATTGAACCATGGGGAAGCTGGGCATGGTAAGCAATCTACTCCTTTTTGCATCATGTGTCAAGTATTACTTACTATATTTATTAGTACTCACACATTGTGAAAAAGGTCCAAATCTTTTTGGTAATTGTGGAATGACTTTTAAGATGCTCCAACAACACACATTGATGTTTATCGAAGAGTATATTTCCGAAAATCCGTTATATAGCCTCCAAAAGTTAACTAATATAATTTGATATTACTCCCTCCATCCCAATTGTCTAGACGCATTCCAAATATTTTGGTGATTAAAAATCTGCCGTCATTATATACTTCAACCGTTATCAGGATTGGTATCAGCTTGTTATAGCTAAGCTAGTATAAGAACAAGTGTTTTTTGATAATACTCCCTCCGTCCCAAAATGATAGCCTCGTTTGGCTTTTCAAACATTTTAAGGTTACAGTATAAGTTTTGGAAATTTAGTGATTTTGAGCCTTTATTTTGGAAATAGGACTAACTTTCTGGGACAAACAAAAAGGGGAGATGGGAATATCATTTTTGGATGGAGGGAGTATAACTTATGCTAATGATGTTGACTTTACACACAAATTATGCACATATCAATTCTAGACACTATTAAGTTTTTTATGCGCCATATGGCAGTTCCCAGATCCTTCCAGTAGATTAACATGTTTTGGGGATGCCACGTTTCTAAGTTTTGACATTACCTTTTTCCTTTATTAGGTGGAATAAGCTCATCCAAAAGCCTTTTGAGGAGGGTGATGAGAGGGGGTTAAAGTTGGTGCAGTCCGTATTAAGGCCAATCATGTTAAGAAGAACAAAGTTTAGCACGGACATGGAGGGCAGGTAAGAAGTGGCTTCTTATATTATGCTCTTCTTATTAATTCTCTGCGGTTCTATTCGTCAGTTTACTTTCTATCTGCTTAACGATTCTGGGTGGCAGGCCAATTCTAGTTCTTCCACCGGCTGACATTCAGGTGATGTATTGTGAACTTACGGAAGCCGAAAAGGACTTCTATGAAGCTTTGTTTAAAAAATCCAAGGTATACCATCACGATTTAAAATTTTCCAGCCTTCATTTAAATCTTGCTTTTCCTATAAGAGCATAACAATATGACTTGATTTGAAGGTAAAATTCGATCAATTTGTTGAGCAAGGGCGAGTTCTTCATAACTATGCTTCTATTTTGGAGTTACTCTTGCGCCTTCGTCAGTGCTGTGACCATCCATTTCTCGTGATGAGGTATGATTCATGGAATGTGTCTTTATTAATTTTTGTTCATGTGTTATTCTGCTCTGTCATTTGTTTTGGCTAAAAGCTTCACACTGATGTTTGTCTGCCATATTTGGCACTGGTGGAGATTGAGGGGCTTTGATTCCATATTTATTTCTCAAGGTGAAAGGGCCGTTCTTAAGAAGCCCCCTATACATGTTGAGGGTTATTGAATAAACATTTACGCTCTCACAGTGAAAGGGCCGTTCTTAAGAAGCCCCCTTATGAATTCTTTTGATTCAAGTTCCACCTTGAAAGGAAAATTTGGGGGTCAAATCTTCTAGCATGCTGATACATGAAGTTACTGGAAATTCTTCTCCTAACGATTTTGTTTTATGACTCAAGCCAGGAGGTTTGTTATTACTGACATGCCACCTAGATTCAAAAAACATATAGCTCTTTGTGATGAAATTTTAAAAATTCCGTGATCATAAAAGATCACACTTAAGTCAGATAATTGCTGTTCTTTAAAACACTTGAGTAAATATCTAATTATCTACATATATGTCTGGCTCATAGTTACCAGGAACGTGGGACGTTTCGGGACGCGGGACGGGAACGAGGAACGTGACTTAGTAAATTTTGGGTACGCGGGGGGTAGGATCAATTGGGAACGTGGTACGCTCTTTATTGGAAACACATCACTAAGTTGAATACACACACACACACACACACACACACACACTTATAGATATATTGTTAGGGAGATAAAAAACTATAATGTAAAGGCGGATAACCATAAAAGATTGTAAATGCAGACAAGATTCTACGTTACCGACCGTTTATTTTCCGGTACGATTGTTGAGTACTTTGGGTCGAGTTCCCTTGTGAACCCGGGACGCGTGTTCCCGGGACGTGGGGCGAGGGGGTTGGGAGTTCCTGGTACTCTGGCTGTTAATATCCTTGAGATCTCTGTTCTAGCATGTTCTTGAAATACTTTTGTTGATGAACCACTTTGCTTTGTCCAGTCGAGGTGATACTCAAGAATTTACTGATCTAAATAAGCTGGCAAAGCGTTTCCTAAAGGGTGATCGTGACAGTGTGGACGGCGAAGCTAAGGATGTGCCTTCGCGGGCTTATATTCAGGAGGTTGTGGAAGAGTTAGGCAAAGGGGAACAAGGAGAATGTCCAATATGTCTTGAAGCTTTTGAAGATGCAGTATTAACTCCATGTGCTCATCGCCTGTGTCGAGAATGTCTCTTATCGAGTTGGAGAAGTCATGCTTCTGGTCTTTGTCCTGTTTGCAGGTATCTTATTTTTTCTTTATTTTATGCAAGTAAGCTCTCCCGTTATTGGACCCATTTCCATTACACTTTGCCTTCTCACTCTTTTTTGTTGGGAGGGGGTGGGGATAGGGAGGGTCTGTGGGGGATTCTGGAGGGAGTTCCATGTTATTTGATCAATGAATTTTTCCTATTTGGCAGAAAGACGGTGAGCAAGAAGGATCTGATTACAGCACCAACAGAAAGTCGATTTCAGGTTGATGTTGAGAAAAACTGGGTGGAATCATCAAAAGTTTCTGCACTACTGCGTGAACTAGAAAATCTTCGCTCATCGGGTTCCAAAAGCATTGTTTTTAGTCAGTGGACTGCTTTTTTGGACCTTCTGCAAATTCCCCTTTCCAGGTAAAAGTTCTTTTTACCTGAAATCAACTAGACGGTTTTGAGTTTTTTTCTTGTTATTGCTACTCTGCATGCTATGATTCACATCATTCCAGTACTTAATTATGTGTTCCGTGGAGTAACTCTAGGTTTTGAATCATGTTAGTGCATTCTTGACATACTAAAAGACTACTCCCTCCGTCCCAAAACAAGCCAATTTGGGTGTCCCATTGAAAAGTACCATTTTTTTCCAAAAAGGAAAATATATACTCCACTTTCTCTCTCCTTCCCACTCACAACAACTATCCACTTACTATTCTCTACCCCACTTTCTCTCTCCTTCCCAATCACACCACCTACTTTTCCAACATCTTTCCTTAATTCCCGTTCCTAAAAGCAAATGGGTACTTCGTTTTGGGCCGGAGGGAGTATGATGATATGTGCTTGCCAAAATGGGCATGTAGATAGAGTATGGGGTTCAGTTTGACAACATTTTCTTTGTATTGCCTTGTCCTTTTCTCCATTAGGCGCAATCTCTTTGGTATAGACTTTCCATGAGTCCGTTTAGCTTGTGCAGTTCATTGGCTTTTCCAATTTTAACTGTAGTAATGGGATCTAATACGTCCCCTGTCTTTGTACTTGTCCAGGAACGCCATTTCATTTCTCCGTCTTGATGGAACTCTAAACCTGCAGCAGCGAGAAAAAGTGATAAAACAGTTTTCAGAGGAAAGCAACATCCTGGTTTGTCACTGTACCTCTGGATTCGGGATCTTAGGAGGGTAGAAAAGAGTGTGGGGTGCTAAATTTTACACTTGCGCTTTTGGCCTCACTTTCGTTTTTGGCTGTGATACAGGTGTTACTAATGTCATTGAAGGCTGGAGGAGTTGGAATAAACTTAACAGCAGCATCAAATGCCTTTGTTTTGGTATGTTTTTGTGCATTTCCTTTCTGCATGTTCTGATGCAGAATCTTATGCTATATCTAGTGTAGAGGAATCAATTTAAATTAGGGTTGATATTAGAGCTCCGTCAGCAAGTTGTAAAGGGGGTCTGCTTTATCAAAGCTGCAATTTTTGCTAGGCTTGTTGCAACATCTTCCCTACAGCCTAGCATTCTAAGTCATCGTTTTCAATATCAGGCTGTTAACCATAGAAATTTGTGAATATTCATAACTTTTTGATAAATTTTTCACCCTATGTATCGTAAGTAATTATGTTTTTTTTCTTTTTTTTTTTTGCAAGTTAGGAGGAAATTTTCCGGTTCATGGATTTAAAAGACTATTGAGTACTCCCTGTCCAGTGTCAATTAGGAGTGTTAAATTGTCAATGCGTGTCTCTACAGTGACTTAGTTACACACTGATCATTTAGTTATGCACATCCTCTCTCCTGTTATGATTTCTTGTTCAGGGGGCTGAGGAATGAAAATGATGGTGGTCAACTTTGTGTCGTTGAGATCAATGATCAAAACGATCTTGACATTGCAAATTATTTTTGCATTAAGAAAACCAGCTTACCATCAATCATACTACGAGGAATGCCTAAAATGTTAATTCTCCGCCTCAAGACCTCACTTTGCACCATTTCTCCCGACCATTGATTTTTGTCACGTGCTGACAGAATTATATGCTAATTTCGCTCTTTTTTTTTTTTTTTTTTTTTTTTTTAAGGATCCATGGTGGAATCCAGCTGTAGAGGAACAAGCTGTCATGCGCATTCACAGGATTGGACAGACGAAAAATGTGATGATCAAACGATTTATCGTGAAAGTATGTCCAAAATTGTTTGATTTTCTGTTCTTTCATATCGTTTCTCACACATTCTATCCCCTCGCCCTCCCATAAATGGGGCGGGTTTGACAACTCTAGAAGCATGAACTAGATTGATCAGGCTAACTTGAATATTACAGGGTACTGTTGAGGAAAGGATGGAGGCAGTACAAGCTCGTAAACAGAGGATGATTGCTGGTGCCTTAACTGACCAGGAAGTCCGAACTGCACGAATTGAGAAACTTAAGATGCTTTTTACTTGATACCAACAAAAGAATGCTGCTGAGTTCTTTGCATCTGGAACCCGTTACATGGAGAATAGATAATAAAAATGTTGTATTTCAAGCAGATTATTATTTGGGCTGCCATTCGTAGATTCTTAACTGCTGCAAAGGACAGAGATTGGGATTAAGAAAGCTAGGAGCAAGTGTTTAAACTTCCATGTCGATTTCATCTTCAAAGCTAAAAACTGCAAGGAATTTCGCAAGCTCTTTCTCCTTGTCAATTTCTCGATTTTGCATGGGAGCCATGAGAAATAGTGTTGTAACATTAATTTAGTCTGTTAGCCTTCTGGTTTATTGTTCCTTGTTTTTGACAATCTTTTGTAAAGTTTGGTAGTAACATTTCTTGTTGTGACTGACGTGTATATGTATAAAAGGGTCAACCCACCCTAACATCACCAGAATGTTACGCTAACGATATTGCCATAATTGTTACAAGTTTTCATTATATTATTGGCAATGATAAGTTTACTCTTATTTGCGCGTTTGCTCTGAGTTTGTGTTGGGACATTTGTTTGTACAGATTGGGAATTGAGTTATTGTGTAGCAATATACGACCTGCAGGAATGTATATGATCGATGAACTGATGTAAGTGTGCGTTTGCATACATTAGGTTTAGAACGAGAAAGAGCGATGAATTTTGTATATATGGCATTCGATTAAGTGGTGGTTTATTTGTGTGCATATAGCTTCTTGTTTAACTTAAAGTGATGAAAATTTCATCAAGGTAAGTTTTGTAGTGAGAGAATACAGTTTGTGAAGTACTCTGACAAGTTTCTTCAAAACTGTCAGGAGATTACTGGGTTTTAAGGATATTAGGAAGAAATTCACTTTCTTTATAGTGGAAAGCAACATCTTAACAAGTTTCATTTCTTGGGAGGATGATAGGGGTTTCTCCTCCACTCTCTTTTTACTTAAATAATAATCTTCTCTTCCGTACCAAAATAAATGTTATTTTTTTTTTTTATGATAAAAAAGATATTTATCATGGGATGGAGGCACTGGCGGAGCTAGCAGGGCCCCATTGTATTTGTTGAAACTTTCTCTTTTTGAAATAAAAGAAAAAATACACTAAAATTGTGCAATTTTTGACCGTATTGATAAAAATTTCCGACACCGCCACTAGAGGAGAGGAAGATATCACCTTTTGACATAATTTCTCTTCATTTTGGCATCATCAGATCAAAAGTTCACATTTATTATCTCTGGATAGATATTCTCTTCATTATTAGGTCCAGGTCCAACCTGTTATAAACTTGTGGAGGGGAAGAACAAGTAGGGGCACTTTGGGAAACAATTGTTTTATGGGTGTGAATAGAAATGTGATGGGTGTAAATAGGAGTCCTCAATTCAATTCCCAAGTAATTTTCCTTGATTGATCCATAAAGAGGAGAAAATGAGTTTAGCCAAGGAAGAAGACGACGCGGTTCCGCAGCGGCGGCGGCGATTATCCTGCACCGTCTACTTCGATGCCCTCTGCTTTTGTTACTGTAACCCTAATCCCCTTCTTTCCACTTTATACTCTCAAAAATCCAAATCCCTATTCCTTTCTTGCTGTTTAAACTAAGTTATGATGATTGCACATTACATCGAAAATTTGTTTGTTCTGGAAAGATTTTTCTGCCATTTATTCCGTAATTAGGGTTCTCAATTATGCTTGTGTTCTATTTACTACTCCTATGCCACTCATCTAACTGTTCTTTTTGTGTACTTGTAGACAAAGTCTTTTGTTGGATGCCCAAAATTATGTCATTGCTAGTGAAGTTATGCATTAAACATGTACTCCCTCCGTCCCAAAAAGATAGTCTCATTTACCGATTGATGTCTAACGCTAGTGAACTTTGACCAAATATTAATGTCAATCTGAAAATTCTAATGGAATTCTAAAAATTATTATTGATTAATCATTAAGTGATTTGTCAGTAACCTTTTTTTTAAAATTTTCATTGGCATGATTAGATTGACATTAATCTCATCAAAGTTCACTATCACTAGTGTGAAAATCAAATGATACTATTTTTCCGGGATGGAGGTGGTATAACTTAGCAAATTCCACCTATTTGGATGCTAGGATGAGATTGTATATTTGCCCCATTTGCATACCTCACAGTGCATGACCATTGAGACTAATATTATGTTGTAAAAGAGTGGATAATCATCAAAATACTAAAATAAGTGTATTCTTCTTCATAGTATTATTGCAATTCTTCTTACATTTAAAATACTAAATTCCTTGAAACTTCAAATTAATTTCTATTTTTCACTTGAAAATTGCCATCTTTTACTTTTTTTTTTTTTTTTTTTTTTAAAGGTATTCAAAATCCATTCTTAATTGCTACTCAAGCTATTTTAATAGATCTTTCTTGTGCCAATGTAGAATGCAATTAGGGCTTTGATAGCTTTAATTTAGAAAAATTATTTTGTATGCAACAATCACATTGGTGGTAAGCAAATTATTATGTGCAATAATATTAGAATTTGAAGAGATATCCCTATATCTTAATCCTTGTTGTGTTCTAACAACAACAACAACAACAACAACAACAACAACAACAAGAAGTCCCAAAATGATCTGGGGTTGGCTAACATGAATCCTCAAATGTAATCGTGAAAGAAAAGATGTGGATAAAAAGAAGAAGAAGAAATAGGTGGGAATAAAATTTAGAAAAGGAATGGAAGAGAAAATAAGTATTATATACTCCCTCCGTCCCAGACAAAGTGAGACTTTTGATCAACTTAATTGCACTTTGACAATTAATTTGAAGAATAAATAATGATCGTAATGAAAATTTAAAAATTGTTATTGTATCACGATTCATAATATTTTCAATAACAATTTTCAGATATTAAATATGATAATTATTTTTTATTTAAATTATTAGTCAAAGTGTAATCAGGTTTGACTAAAAATCTCACTTTGTCTGGGACGGAGGGAGTATATATATATATAATAATGAATGAAAAATGAAACAGCAAAAATGAGCAAAGAAAATATAGTTATTTAAAGGAAAAAATGAACATTAAAAAAATTTAAAAGAGTGAGAAAGAAGAAGGAAAATCAAACCCCATCAGCCACCTGAATTTTCGCCCTCCACTTCGGCCTCTTCAACACCATATTTTTATCCAACCCTAGTAAACTCATATCGCTTTCAATCACCCTTGTCCAAGTTTGACATTAATAGTTCATGCAATACTTAGTTAATGAAAGAAGGATGTTGGCTTGTACCTATATTTTTGAGGGTTATATAGTTACTATGAGTGTCTCAAGAGCATTATGCATGTTACATAAGTTTTTATTAGAGTTTGCTGACAACGTTTCTAAAATCCGCTAGTGAAGATTTGAACAATCATTTAGTAACACAAGGATGTGAAACCTAAGCAAGTACTACCTCCCTCTCAAAATGAATGACTAAAAGCTTTTCAAATTTGCTCTTGAAGTCACAAGAGCATTATGCATGTTACATAAGTTGTTATTAGAGTTTGCTACACTTCTAAAATCTGTTGGGCTGTGGAGTCAAAACCACGGAGAGAGAAAAATCAAAACCGCAAACGGAGGAGCAACAACGACACGACCGTGTCGGGGGGGGGGGGGGCATGGTCGTGCATTAAGAAAGAAGGGATTTCAGCAACACGGCCAAGCACGATTGTGCACCAAATAGGGCACGACCGTGCAACAGGAGGAAAGGCCGAATTGCAGTTGGGCCGTAGCTTTCTTGGCGTGAAAAGGAGTTCACGTGTGCACAAGTTGACTTTGTGGGATACTAGGAGTCCCCTGGGAGGAAAAGGAATATTAAATCTTTAAGGAATTAGTTTCCTTATTGTTATTAATTTCTTTATAGAAGTATACTCTCCTACATACCGCATTTAATTGTTTTTCGTTTAGGTTTAGGACTTGTAACCCTATATAAATAATTTGACATCCACCATATTTTGTGGGCTTGGAGTGCTTGGAGTAGAGAAAGCTAGGATACACAAGAGAGCCACAAAGAGTGTCAAGGAAAGGCCGGGTGCCTAGGAGAGGCAAGACAAGAGGGGCGATCCTACAACCCGGCCATGACCGAGATGTGTGTTCTTGGAGAGGAGATAATATATAGGAGAGATGTTGTTCTTGGAGAGTAGCCATGCTTATATCTTACTGATTGCATGTGCAAAGTTGTAAGCACCATCATATATTATTATAGTGTATATCCTGGCTTGGCAACTCCCCCAGATGCAGTCATGTGTTGACGAACTTGGTCACCAAATTCTTGTGTTGTTTTCTTTCATATTACTACATCATGTTAATTCTCCACTTGTTAGGACTACTAGTATGGGCTAGGCGGATATGTTAGATCTCCCAAATCCCAACAACTGGTATCAAAGCTCCAGTTGGAGATCCAAGGGCTGCCAGATTTGATTGAAACGGAGGGTGCAGAAAATCAATATTCAAGTGCATAGATCTTAAAGATTCTGAATGCGAAAGCAGATTCAGATGGTTAAGATTGCAGTAATTCATGGTAAGGAGGTTGTAAAAATTCAATGATAATCATGTCATAGATAAGATGAGATTTGCAGAGATCTAAGTGGGATTTGGAGATGCAGAGATCTAGATGGATCAGGTGTTCTTGGGATTGTCGGGAGTCAACTTGGGTTGGGGAAAGATCGCTAGGAGAGAAGTTTGCTTAGTGCAAATTTTACCGATGGAGCGAAAGATATGAAGAAGAGGAGAGAGGCATCAGGCACTTGCGAAAGCAACCGACGATGCATAGGAGAGTCGTATAAGCCCGTGGACTTCTCGCAGAATGACGGAGGAGCGACCGGTAGGAAGCTCGAAGAGATTAGGAGAAAGGAGAAGGTTTTGTACACTGCGTGCAACAACATTATTCGCCCCGGTGGGAGTAAGAGGCTTGTTGACTGGCCTATTGGCGGAAAAAGGAGAGTCATCCACAAATGGTATGTTAGGGGGAGAGGTGACTACTCCTAGCTGGCCAACAAGGAGAACGAGTCACAATACCTAACAAAGAGCGAAGAAAAGCCATGAGCAGTCGACGCAAGAGACAAGGGGAGATCGTCTTTCAAGGAGAGGCATTGCGAGAAAAGTGGGTTTGAAGGCGAAGGCGAAGGCAGACTTGCAAAGGGATCATCTGAGCAATTGATTCGGAGAGGCAAGAGGAATCCGACACGGAGAGGTTGAAGCGTCGCTTGGTTTCAAATCGCCTTATTACTTGAGCTTGGAGGCTTCGGGAGGGAGCTTAGTGCTCGGCGTTGTCAAGATTACAATATGTGGTGGATCATTCTCGGGTGAGAGTTTGAGGAGTTTGTCACAATAGTGGTTTATGTATCCAAGTGAGAGATTGTTGGGTTGTGGAATCAAAACCATGGAGAGAGAAATGTCAAAACTGCAAACGGAGGAGCATCAGCTACACGACTGTGTCAAGGGGGGACACGGTCGTGCATCTGGAAAGAAGGTATTTCAGCAACACGGCCGAGCACGATCGTGCATAGGGATGGCAATTTGTCCGAACCCGATTCGTATCCGGGACAGTCGGGTTTGGTAACCTTTTTTCAAAATCCGATGGGTTACGGGGCGGGTTTGGTAACACACCCCAACCCGCGGGTCACCGCCCCGTATACTAAAGCATGCTTCTATTTACTGTAATGTCCCAATACACTCCTTCATATTTTGCGTGGTTATTGATGATTTTAGTTTCATCTCTACTTGCAGCATATATAATACGTCTTTCTCATTTTCTAATGTTAATGTATGATGTTAATTTCATCCATAAAATTGTGCTTTTATGGAATACGGGTCGGGGAGGGTACGGGTTCAACACCATACGGGGCGGGGCGGGTTTGGTAACAGGAGTGTTCATTGAGTGGCGGGTTTGGTTATGAGCAAACCCGCTCCGTATCCGCACCGTTGCCATCCCTAATCGTGCACCAAATAAGGCACGGTCGCGCCGCAAGAGGAAAGGCTGAATTGCAGTTGGGCCGTGGCTTTCTTGGCGTGAAAAGAGTTCACGTGTGCAGAGGTTGACTTTGTGGGATACTAGGAGTCCTTGGAGGAAAAGGAATATTGAAGTATACTCCTTCCGTCCTACATATTGCAGTTAATTGATTTTGGTTTATGTTTAGGACTTGTAACCCTATATAAATAATGTGACAACCACCATATTTTGTGTGCTTCGAAGAGAGAAAACTAGGATACACAAGTGAGCCACAAAGAGTGTCTAGGAGAGGGCCGGGTGCCTCCGAGATGTGTGTTCTTGGAGAAGAGAGATAATATATATGAGAGATTGCATGTGCAAAGTTGTAACCACCATCATATATTATTATAGTGTATATCATGGCTTGGCAACGCGCCCCAAATGTAGTCATGTGTTGACGAACTGTGTTACCAAATTCTTGTGTTGTTTTCCTTCCCATTACTACATTTTGTTAATTCTCCCCGTGTTGAGACTTCTAGTATGGGCTAGGCAGATATGTGAGATCCCCAAAATCCCCAACAAAATCTGCTAGTGAAATCATTTAGTATAGCACAAATGTGAAACCTAACAAGTACTCCCTCCGTGAATTACCAATTTTTTTTTCTTCAAATTTGCTCTTGAGTAAGAGAAAATTTGAAAAAAAATTGGTCATTCATTTTGGGACGGAGGGAGTACATTGGATTAATGCCAGGAACAGACAAGAAGATCTCATGTAAAGAAACCCTTATGGCCTTATAATCTCCAAAAGGGCTATTATGGGGATTTAATGCATATGAGTATGATTTAATTTTTCCCTTTTAGTACCCTTTCACACTGTCTGAACGTCTCTAGTCATTGTTTGTACCTCTGTGGATATTGATTCAAACTAACAGGCATTATGTTCTACCAGCTCCGGTCCATCAGATGCAACAATACTATCGGCTTGGAACCCTTGATAACTGTTCTCAGAAATGGATTAACCTTTTTGATTGTTTGAACCTAAAAACAAAACGCTCTCATGAGGTGGAGGTATGCTAACTTTCTGATTTGCAATGACCACATTTCCTTTGTTAAGTATTTCACTACCTAGATTCAAATATTTGGTGTTCCATAGACCAATATTCTTGTCTGATGAACCATTTACATGGCGATACATCTCTTCTCATATCTTTCCAGTACTTAATACTCCATCCGGCCCAAAACGATCTTCTCATTTGACTATTCAAACTTTTTAAGAATATGAACACTTGCTTCACTAGCCATGTTGTGTTTATGCACTTTTATGTACAAATTATAGAGACGGAAATAACTTTTTGGGACAGTGAGAAATGGCAAACAAAAAAGATCATTTTGGGACAATGGGAGTATAATAATATGGATTAGATATTCATTAATGGGACGGACGAGGTATAAAAGAAGGGTTTTGGTCATGATTTCGCTTACTGTTTTATTTTAGTGGAATGTATGTTTCTGGTTAGGAGCATAGCTTTGTCTGAAAAATAACCGTTTGAAGTCGTCATTGCAGGAAATTCTTGAAACACGTGAACATATCTGGTCTTTCAGGTCACCGGAAGAAGCTGCATCTAACTGGAATGAACTTTTTGGACACTTGGATAATGAAGTAAACTAAGTGAGGTCTAGATTCTACTGTGGACACTTGTCTGTGAAGCGAAAATGGTGATTGTTTAGCCACTCTGTTTTTTTTGGAGCAAAATGGAGCAAGGGCTCGAATTTCGAAAAAACATGAGATGAACAATAAACATCAGCTGTGATAGTTCTGTAGTTCCTTTGTGTGTGTGTGTGTGTGTTAAAGTTTCTATAATTGAAAAATGAAAAGTTCTCAGTTCTAGTTTCTGGAAATTTTAAGGTCTCTGTCATATTTTGCTACACACACGCACACCCACCAAGAATACAATAAAAAAACTATCCTAGAAAGATTGTTACAATTTCATACTCTCTCCCTCTCCCTCCCCTTTCCATATGAATGTATGTTGCACTTTCCTTTTTATCTGTTTCAAAATAAATATCACATCTCAAGATGAGGTAATCATCTTAGCACAATTTTACCATTGTACAAGCGGTGTAATAATAAGTAAAACACAATTCTTAAAAACATGGTCAAGTCAACTACGCCATTTATTAAGTAAAACACAATTTTTAAAAACATGGTCAAGTCAACTACGCCATTTATTATAGAACAGATTTTTTTTTTCTGCAAGTACTAACAAGTAAAACACAATTTTTAAATACGTTGTGAAGTTAATTGCTAAATCTAAGTATATTGTGACCTGAGATAAATTTGGTCTTCATGCATAAATTCATAAGCAAAACATATGTTCATTTTTTTTTTTCTTTCTAAATGATAATCTTCTAGAAATATACATCTACTTGGGATTTGGGAAACAACATTTTATTCCCATGAAAATCTAGTGATCTCCTGTAAATTAATTCTTCACGAACTTATTGCTTCCACATTTAAGCGCATGCTGTATGACCTAGAAATTCAAAAATGTAATTCTCATGATAACTTTCTTTATAAAAAACTAAATATAGAAATTCAATAATGTAATTCTCATGATAGGTTTCCTTTTTAAATACTAAGTATAGAAAGTCAATAATGTAATTCTCACGATAAGTTTCTCTTGTAAAAACTATAGTTACATTCTTGTTATATGTTCAATATCAATTAATATGACTAAGTTTCCACTAGTGTCAAATCTCTCTTGTTTTTCTTGGTGAAAACCTAATTTTGAAATAGTGGAGGAAACTAAGCTGTTTGTTTGAGAATTTGAGTTAGTATCAATTAGCATGTTTTTTTTTTTAATTATTCTTAATTTTCTACCTACAAATGGGAAAATCGGTAAAAATGTTTACACAATCATTTCTAAACATCAAAAATATGAATGCCATGTCGGTATTTCTAGAAAAGAAAATATACTCAAAATTCTAACCACCAAGTGCCGTCCCATATTTTAGGGTTTCAGAGGAAAAACAAAGGAATAGGCCCTCATCAACAACATGGAAATACTACAATTTGATGATGAATTGTCATGAAAACATTGTTCCATGAAAACAATATTGCTTGGAGAATTCTTAAAGATGATTTCAATAGAAATTCACCACAAATGCAAGAAGTACTGTCTACAAATGTCGATGATGTTGCTTCCACGACAAGTGAAAACACCTCCAACAACAACTGAAATCAATTTTCACGACGTGTCCTATAACCAATACGACACCGTTGAATCCCTCAAACAAACATCAACAAACATGTAACCCCGAAATCATATTGAGCCCTAATCACAACATTCCCTCGCTCCTCAAACAATCCTTGTCTCAAGGATTGAAGTTAGGAAAGTTTGCAGCAATAACGGGCCAATCTTCCCATGTCGCGTCCTCAGGAAGGGTATTAGACCATTGAATCAATACTTGTGTTGGGTATCCAGTACGTGGTTTGAGGAGGGAAACATGAAAAACTGGGTGTATGAGAGAAGGAGGAGGAAGGTCAAGTTTATAAGCTACCTTGCCCACTTTAGCCAAATCTGAAATGGACCATAAAAGTTGGGAGAGAGCTTCATGTTTTTGCACACAACCACTGAAGTTTGTCTATAAGGATGGAGTTTTAAGTACACCCAATGAAATCATTCACTACCTCAACCTTTGTATAGTGCTCATGATTGAAAAGATCCTGAGAGTGCTTTGAATGGTGTCATAAGAATGGCAGCATGGAAGTTGGTGTTATACCACCATTCTGCCAATGTTATCCAGTTGGACCAAGCCTTAGGTTTAGCACTTATAGTATGGCCCTCAGATACTGTTCCAAACATCGATTAAGTCTCTCAGTTTGACCATCAGTTTGGGGATGATAAGCTGTACATGTTAAGGGAAGTTCCAAGCATTGTAAAAAAGAGATTGCCAGAATTGGCTGAGAAAGATTTTATCTCTATCAGTGGTGATGGTGACTGGAAGCCCATGCAATTTATAGATGAAATCAAAGAAAACTTTGGCAATGTGGTAGGCAGTAAGGGTGTTTGAAGGGCATGAAGTGAGCATTTTTGTCAACCTGTCAACTGCAACCAAGATAGAGTCCCAGTGATTAGAAGTAGGGAGTCCTTCTATAAAATCCATTGAAATGTCAGACAAGGCTTTGTAGGAATGGGTAGGGGATGTAACAATCCAGGACTAAGAACAGATTCAGACTTGGTTTGTTGGCATACCTGACATGGGCAGTCCAAGGCTTGAAATCTTTCCTCAAACCAGACCAAAAGAAATATTGTGTCACCCTCTTTGTTATTCCTTGAATCCCAGAGTGGCCTCCCAGTAATGATTGATGTAATTCCTGGAAAATTTTCTCCCTCAGATTTCCAGTTTTTCCAACCCAAAGTTTGCCTTGAAACCTTAGAATACCATCTTATAAGGAGTGATCAGGGAAAGCACTACTGTTAATAAGAATACCCTCCATGACTTTCTAAATTTACTCACCACCTTCCATGCTTTCCAACACTTCAGTTACCCAACTAGGTTGCACAACAGTAATGGCTTGACATATCACTTCACCTTGATTTTCATGAAGTCTAGACAGTGCATCAGAAACCTTGTTATCAACCCCTTTCTTGTAAGTGATGGAGTAGTCATACCCTAAAAGCTTAGAAATCCACTTCTGCTGCAATGGACTTGTGATTTTTTGGTCCATCAAGTACTTGAGGCTTTCATGATCAGTTTTGATCTGAAAGTGGTGACCACACAGATAGTGCCTCCACTTTTCCACTGCTAACAAGATAGCCATAAATTCCTTTTCATAACTAGACATGCCCAGATGTTTTGGACCAAGATCCTTGCTTATAAAATCAATGGGTATGTTGTCTCGCATAAGAGATGCTCCTATACCTTCATAGCAAGCATCTGTCTCTAGTATAAACACCTTTTTGAAATCAGGCATAATCAGAACTGGATCATTGACCATGTCAGTCTTGAGCTTATTGAAAGCCATATTAGCCTCCTCATCCCATCTGAATCCATTTTTTTGAAGCAACCTAGTCAAGGGTTTGCTAACAAGTCCGTAATTTCTAATGAACTTTCTATAATACCAGTCAATCCCAAGAACCTTCCCAGTCCCTTTTGAGTAGTGGGAATAGGCCATTATACCATGCATTCAACCTTGGTTGGGTCAGTTGAGACCCCATCCCCAGTGACAATGTGACCTAAATACTCCACTCTAGTTTGACAAAGGTACACTTACTCTTTTTCACAAAAAGTGAGTGTTTCCTCAACCTCTTCACTGTCAAATTCAAATGAGTCAAGTGTTCCTCCATTGTTGGACTATATATAAGTATATCATCAAATAATACAAGTAGGAACTTCCTCATAAAATCACTAAATACTGAATTCATAAGGGACTGGAATGTGGCAGAGGCATTTGTGAGGCCAAAAGGCATTACCTTAAATTCATAGTGTCCACTATGAGTTCTGAAAACAGTCTTGTGCACATCCTCTTCCCTGACCTTAATCTGATGATAGCCTGACCTTAAATCCAACTTGGTGAAAAGAGTGTAGGGTGCTAAATTTTACACTTGCGCTTTTGGCCTCACTTTCGTTTTTGGCTGTGATACAGGTGTTACTAATGTCATTGAAGACTGGAGGAGTTGGAATAAACTTAACAGCAGCATCAAATGCCTTTGTTTTGGTATGTTTTTGTGCATTTCCTTTCTGCATGTTCTGATTCAGAATCTTATGCTATATCTAGTGTAGAGGAATCAATTTAAATTAGGGTTGATATTAGAGCTACGTCAGCAAGTTGTAGGAACAGACAAGAAGATCTCATGTAAAGATACCCTTATGGCCTTATAATCTCCAAAAGGGCTATTATGGGGATTTAATGCATAGTATGATTTAATATTTCCCTTTTAGTACCCTTTCACACTATCTGAATGTCTCTAGTCATTGTTTGTACCTATGTGGATATTGATTCAAACTAACATGCATTATGTTGTACCAGTTCCGGTCCATCAGATGCAGCAATACTATCGGCTTGGAACCCTTGATAACTGTTCTCAGAAATGGAGTAACCTTTTTGATTGTTTGAACCTAAAAACAAAACGCTCTCATGAGGTGGAGGTATGCTAACTTTCTGATTTGCAATGACCACATTTCCTTTGTTAAGTATTTCACTACCTAGATTCAAATATTTGGTGTTCCACAGACCAATATTCTTGTCTGATGAACCATTTACATGGCGACACATCTCTTCTCATATCTTTCCAGTACTTAATGTTGGTGTTGTATGCTCTAGGCACGTTTTGTAAAACGATTAATGTTATTTATATATTAAAGATATTGAATGTTTGATTATTATATCCTTTGCATGTTTATTATAATAATCCCCGTCCCTGATAATTATGATTAATTGTTAGTATAAGTTTAATGGATAATCATATGATGATTATGGTGTATGGGATACAATTAAACTTATGGGTATTTGTTGGAGACCAAATACTGGACTGACCCATATGAGATTTATGTCATGGTCACAATGTCATAATTAAGTCTCATATAGTTATATTACTGGAATCTTTAGACCTGAGATTATCACAGTCTTCCACTCGATGAACATTACGTTTGACATATTCAAACGTTACCCCTAATCGGGTAGCTATAAAGAATGTGATTGGCGTAATCGGATTCATGTAGGGAAAGGTAATAAATCAAGAAGGGATTTGTTCCTCGTAAAGAGAGATGTCAAGCTTTGGCCACTCGAAGAATGGTGTTGATGAAATGCATGGCCGTGCTCAAATAAGATTTGTACTATCAATACATTCTGGATCGAGAAAGCATTGAACATTGTAAGTTGACCATTGACCATGGCTTACGTTCAATAGACATCGTGAAACAAAGAGATTGTAATATGTTCTATAAAGGATTCACGAACTTATACAAGTTATATTAATTGGGTAGTCATGATGGCTTGCTAGAGTCCGCTCATGATTTATGAGCACAAATGTGTTTGGGCTCATTGCCAACTTAATATAATCCTATGGGGTCACACACAAAAGGACGAATTGTTTAAAAGGCTAAAATCGGAATTCTGATGGTGCTCGGCCGAGCACCTCATATGACTCGGCCGAACATGGGAAATCAGAAGGTCAGATTTTCTGGAGCAAAGGTGCTCGGCCGAGCACCTTAAAGGACTCGGCCGAGCAGGCCCTGTTCGGGCCCAAAAACTGATTTCGTGTTGTGACGGGTTTTAACCTATTTCTCCTAAACGGTCTAGGACTAATAAGTATATAAACCTCTAACAACGACCTAATCAGTATGTATTGATTCCATATCAATTAGATAGCCTCCGAGAGAGAGAAAAACAAGTTCTTCTTCTTCCTCAAGAACAAGAACATTGATTTTTCATATAGCCTTCAAAGTAGAAAGAGTTTCTATTGGGTCTAGCAATCCGGTTCAAGAATCGTTCTTGAAATTCGTTCGCGTGTGGATAAACATAGAGGGCGTTGGCATCAACTCCTTCAAAGTTCGTGATCCAAGTTTTGCGGTCGTTCCTACGTTCGTGATTCGAAGAAGCGCGAAGAACAAAGATTGAAGATCTCAGAATTTTAAAGCTCCGTCACGGTTAGTGTTCTAAATTCATCTCCATATTAATTTAATCATCGTGATCGGATCTAGGTTTTTGGGTTTATTCCGCTGTGCATGTTTGCTCAAAACCCAACAGTGGTATCAGAGCCCCGTTCATCATGATTATTTTAATAATAACATGTTAATGATATAATTGGATTATATGTTTTGGCATGCTATGAGAATTTGGATTCAAGATGTTTATGTGATCTGAGTTTTATGTTTGTATATGAGATATATTGAAATCATAAAATCGCACCGTTTAAATACGTTATGTGGGATCTACGATTGCAATAATAATTTGATTATTATGTTCCTTTAGATTATCAAAAATTAATTGGATTGATTTGTTGATGATCTTTGATTCATGAATAAATCGTTTATTCAAGGTTTTGATGAACATGATGATATGATCATTATGAACACCAAATCCTAAATGAATCGGGAAGGCAATCTTAGAATTAAAATTCGACAAGAAAATCTGTTCTGTTCGTGGTGCTCGGCCGAGCAGTCTATAAGACTCGGCCGAGCAGAGTCGTCAGAAGCAAGGGTTTTCTGGAACACAGAGGCGCTCGGCCGAGCACCTTAAAGGACTCGGCCGAGCAGGTTGATTTTGGACAGAATTTGTTTTTCAGATGGCTGGTTTTAGAAACCGTGTTTCCTGAAATTAAATGGCTTGTTTAAAATCACTTTGGATTGAATTTGTTTGTCAGATGGCTGGTTTGAGAAACCGTGTTTCCTGAAAACAAATATCAAGGTCAAAGTAATGAATTGATGGGACAAAAGAATTTAGAATCGAGTTACTTTATGTAAGGGATTGTGGATGCCTATTGGCTTAGTTTCGACCTTACATAGTTGTTTCTTCTAGTTTCTAAATTTGGTACGGGATTGTGGATGCCTTTTGGCTTAGTTTCGACCGTACACTCGTGCTCTCAATAATGTGTTAAAGAATTTATCCCCATAAATCAATCACATGAAATCTTAATTTAATTAATGAGATTAGTTAAATTATTAACCGTTGCTTTATGTGTTTATATTATGTGACTATAAACATTGACCATGCTATATGTCATGAACCTTCTTTAAAATTTAAGTTCCGTACCAATCCATGATTAAAACACTTGTGAGTACGTGGGTAGTTTTGTGTGGGTTACGCCCTAGCGTAGGTGCATTGATTCTATCCATTTATGAGCAAGATGAGGAAACAGTGATTCCTATACGTTTAAAATGGTTTAACTTAATTAGGCTATCAAAACAGTTTTGGGCCTAAGGCACAGATGAGATTAAAACATGTTAGATATACGATATCTAAAATCTCATAAAAGATCTAAGAGTCATATACGATATGATTGACAAGGAGTTGTCTACCTAAATAACTTATTTTGAGCAGTCGTGCCCTAGCCGACTCAAAGTTAAGTGAAATATGGATCTTAGCCCATTCAAATTATATTATACATTGGATGTATATGAAGGTTATATAATTTAGTGGGAGTATTTGTAAAATACTATTAATTTAATATCTTTAATTAAGTTGGTACTTATATTTAATTATATGTTTGCATAATTGTAGATAATGGCTCAGAATACAAATTTATCACTGCGATCTATCCTTGAGAAGGAGAAACTTCAAGAAGATGGAGCTAACTATACGGATTGGATCCGTAGCCTTAGAATTGTTCTAAAGCATGAGGATAAGCTCTATATTCTTGATGAGCCCGTTCCTGAAGAAGAACCTGCTTCTAATGCACCCAAGGATGAGAGAAACGCCTACAAGAAACATGTGAATGATTCTCGTGAGGTGGGTTGTCTTATGCTTGCGGCCATGTGTTCAGAACTTCAGAAGATTCTTGAACACTTGGAAGCATTTGACCTTGCTGCTACATTGAAAGATATGTTCCAAGAACAAGCAAGGCAAGAGAGGTTCGACACCATAGCTGCCCTAGTCTCATGCAAGATGAGCGAAGGACAGTCTGTGAGCCCTCATGTTTTGAAAATGAAGGCTTACTTTGAGAAACTAGAGAGGCTTGGCCATCCAATTGAGATTGAGTTGGCTACCGATTTTATTCTTAATTCATTGCCCAAAAGCTATAATCAGTTCGTCATGAACTTTAATATGCAAGGGATGGATAAGACTATGTCTGAATTGCATGGGATGCTTAAGCAGGCAGAAAAGAAAATCGGTAAAGAGACCGCTCCTGTACTCATTGTATCTAAGGAAGGAAAGGGCCAAAAGGCAAAGGAAAGGGTAAAGGCAAAAGTTGTCAAACCCAAGATTAGCAAGGCAATTGTTGCCAAAGCTAATATGGCTAAACCTGCTCCCAAAAGGATGCAATTTGTTTCCACTGCAATGAGATTGGACATTGGAAACGAAATTGCAAGGTTTACAAGGAAGAGTTAAAGAAGAAGAAGAGCGGTGGGACTGCATCTACTTCAGGTATCTATGTTATAGATATTCTACTTCTACTTCTAGCTCCTGGGTATTAGATACTGGATGTGGATCTCACATTTGTTTAAATGTGCAGGGACTAAGGAATAGAAGGCTACTTAAAGATGGCGAAGTGGACCTACGCGTGGGGAATGGAGCAAGAGTTGCTGCATTAGCCGTAGGAACATATGATGTCATTTTACCTAGCGATTAATTCTTGTTTTGAACAATTGTTATTACGTTCCGGATTTAAGTAGAAATATTATTTCAATTTCTTGTTTGGATAATGAAGGTTTTAAGTTTCTTATTGAAAATAAGAAGTTTTCTATTTATTTAAATGATATGCTTTATTGTACTGCATGTTCATTTAATGGCCTTTATGTTCTTGATGTTGAAAATGGGAATAATGAGAATGTTTATAATGTAAATAAGAAATCCAAACCTAATTATGTAAATCATACTTATTTGTGGCATTGCCGTCTTGGTCATATTAATGAGAAGCGTATCTCAAAACTCCATGGGGACGGACTTCTAGATTCACATGATTTTGAATCATATGAAACTTGTGAGTCATGTTTACTTGGAAAGATGACTAAGGCACCTTTTACTAAGAGTAGTGAAAGGGCTAATGACTTATTGGCCCTCATACATACTGATGTGTGTGGACCAATGAGTTGCAATGCTAGGGGAGGATATCAATACTTCATAACTTTTACTGATGATTTTAGTAGATATGGCTATGTCTACTTAATGAAACATAAAAGTGAATCTTTTGAGATATTTAGAATATTTCAAAATGAAGTACAAAATCAACTTGGCAAAACTATTAAAGCACTTCGATCAGATCGTGGTGGAGAATATTTAAGCCAAGAATTTGATAATCATCTGAAAGATTGTGGAATTGTTTCACAATTAACTCCACCTGGGACACCACAATGGAATGGTGTGTCCGAACGGAGAAATAGGACTTTATTGGATATGGTCCGCTCCATGATGAGTCAAGTTGATCTTCCTTTAACCTTTTGGGGACATGCACTAGAAACTGCTGCACTAACACTAAATAATGTTCCAACAAAATCTGTTCCAAAGACTCCACATGAGATGTGGACTGGAAGAAAACCTAGTTTGTCTTTCATGAAGATTTGGGGTTGTGAAGCATTTGTTAAGAAGCTCATATCTGACAAACTCACACCTAAATCTGATAAATGTATTTTCGTTGGTTACCCTAAGGAAACTAAGGGTTATTACTTTTACAACCGCGCGGAAAACAAAGTGTTTGTTGCCCGTCATGGTACCTTTCTAGAGAAAGAGTTTCTCTCCAAAGGAATTAGTGGGAGTAAAATTAATCTCGAAGAAATTCGAGAACCCGAAAATTACATGGAACAAAATGTTGGATCTGAACAAGTTTCACAAAGAGTTGTGGAACCTATTCAGAATACTCAAGTTCCTCGCAGAACTGGTAGGGTGCGATCTGAACCTGAGAGATATGGATTTCTCATGACGGATAGCAATGAAGTAGAAGTCATAGTTGATGACGAACCTACTTCCTACCAAGAAGCGATGTCCGCTCCTGATTCAGATAAATGGCTTGGAGCCATGGAATCTGAAATTAAATCCATGTATGATAATCAAGTTTGGAACTTGATTGATGCGCCCGAAGGTGTAAAAACCATAGGATGCAAATGGGTTTTCAAAAAGAAAACTGACATGGATGGAAAGGTGCATACTTATAAAGCTAGACTTGTAGCGAAAGGCTATAGGCAGATTCATGGAATCGACTATGATGAAACCTTTTCGCCCGTAGCAATGATCAAGTCTATAAGAATTTTACTTGCCATAGCCGCATATTTTGACTATGAGATATGGCAAATGGATGTCAAAACAGCGTTCCTTAACGGGAACTTACTTGAGGATGTTTACATGACACAACCTGAAGGTTTTGTAATTCCAGAAAATTCTAACAAAGTATGCAAATTGCAACGATCCATTTATGGATTGAAGCAAGCCTCTAGGAGTTGGAATCTTCGATTTGATGAATCGGTCAAAGAGTTTGGCTTCATCAAGAACGAAGATGAACCTTGCGTTTACAAGAAGATTAGTGGGAGCGTAGTATTATTTCTGGTACTATATGTTGATGACATATTGATCATAGGAAACGACATTCCCGCACTACAGTCTGTAAAGACTTGGTTAGGAAAGTGTTTCTCTATGAAAGATATGGGAGAAGCCGCTTATATCCTTGGCATTAGGATCTATCGTGATAGATCCAAGAAAATTGATTGGTTTAAGTCAAGATACATATATTGACAAAGTTCTTAAGAGATTCTGCATGGAAAACTCTAAGAGAGGAAATTTGCCAGTAGGACATGGCATAACTCTAAGCAAGAATCAGTGTCCTAAGACAACTGATGAGCATAAGAGAATGATTGGGATTCCATATGCTTCCGCAATTGGATCAATCATGTATGCCATGATATGTACTAGACCCGATGTCTCGTATGCTTTAAGCATGACGAGTAGATACCAATCAAATCCTGGTGAAAATCATTGGATTGCAGTCAAGACGATTCTTAAGTACTTGCGAAGGACTAAAGATTCGTTCTTGGTGTATGGAGGTGTGGAAGGTGATCTTGTTGTAAGTGGTTACACAGATGCAAGCTTCCAAACCGACAAGGATGATTTTAGATCGCAATCTGGATTTGTATTTGTGCTTAATGGAGGTGCTGTTAGCTGGAAGAGTTCTAAGCAAAGTACTGTCGCTGATTCTACAACGGAAGCTGAGTATATTGCTGCATCCGATGCTGCTAAAGAAGCTGTTTGGATCAAGAAGTTCATAACTGAACTAGAGGTAGTTCCTAGCATTGCTGATCCAATAGACCTTTATTGTGATAATAATGGTGCTATTGCTCAAGCAAGGGAACCAAGAAACCATCAGAAGTCCAAACACATACTTAGGCGTTACCATGTCATTCGAGAAATCATTAACAGAGGTGACGTGAATATATGCAGAGTACCGACTGATGATAACATTGCCGACCCATTGACAAAGGGTCTTCCACAAGCAAAGCATGATGGTCATGTTAGGTCTATGGGTATTCGATACATTAATTAGGCCTAGTGCAAGTGGGAGATTGTTGGTGTTGTATGCTCTAGGCACGTTTTGTAAAACGATTAATGTTATTTATATATTAAAGATATTGAATGTTTGATTATTATATCCTTTGCATGTTTATTATAATAATCCCCGTCCCTGATAATTATGATTAATTGTTAGTATAAGTTTAATGGATAATCATATGATGATTATGGTGTATGGGATACAATTAAACTTATGGGTATTTGTTGGAGACCAAATACTGGACTGACCCATATGAGATTTATGTCATGGTCACAATGTCATAATTAAGTCTCATATAGTTATATTACTGGAATCTTTAGACCTGAGATTATCACAGTCTTCCACTCGATGAACATTACGTTTGACATATTCAAACGTTACCCCTAATCGGGTAGCTATAAAGAATGTGATTGGCGTAATCGGATTCATGTAGGGAAAGGTAATAAATCAAGAAGGGATTTGTTCCTCGTAAAGAGAGATGTCAAGCTTTGGCCACTCGAAGAATGGTGTTGATGAAATGCATGGCCGTGCTCAAATAAGATTTGTACTATCAATACATTCTGGATCGAGAAAGCATTGAACATTGTAAGTTGACCATTGACCATGGCTTACGTTCAATAGACATCGTGAAACAAAGAGATTGTAATATGTTCTATAAAGGATTCACGAACTTATACAAGTTATATTAATTGGGTAGTCATGATGGCTTGCTAGAGTCCGCTCATGATTTATGAGCACAAATGTGTTTGGGCTCATTGCCAACTTAATATAATCCTATGGGGTCACACACAAAAGGACGAATTGTTTAAAAGGCTAAAATCGGAATTCTGGTGGTGCTCGGCCGAGCACCTCATATGACTCGGCCGAGCATGGGAAATCAGAAGGTCAGATTTTCTGGAGCAAAGGTGCTCGGCCGAGCACCTTAAAGGACTCGGCCGAGCAGGCCCTGTTCGGGCCCAAAAACTGATTTCGTGTTGTGACGGGTTTTAACCTATTTCTCCTAAACGGTTTAGGACTAATAAGTATATAAACCTCTAACAACGACCTAATCAGTATGTATTGATTCCATATCAATTAGATAGCCTCCGAGAGAGAGAAAAACAAGTTCTTCTTCTTCCTCAAGAACAAGAACATTGATTTTCCATATAGCCTTCAAAGTAGAAAGAGTTTCTATTGGGTCTAGCAATCCGGTTCAAGAATCGTTCTTGAAATTCGTTCGCGTGTGGATAAACATAGAGGGCGTTGGCATCAACTCCTTCAAAGTTCGTGATCCAAGTTTTGCGGTCGTTCCTACGTTCGTGATTCGAAGAAGCGCGAAGAACAAAGATTGAAGATCTCAGAATTTTAAAGCTCCGTCACGGTTAGTGTTCTAAATTCATCTCCATATTAATTTAATCATCGTGATCGGATCTAGGCTTTTTGGGTTTATTCCGCTGTGCATGTTTGCTCAAAACCCAACAGTGGTATCAGAGCCCCGTTCATCATGATTATTTTAATAATAACATGTTAATGATATAATTGGATTATATGTTTTGGCATGCTATGTGAATTTGGATTCAAGATGTTTATGTGATCTGAGTTTTATGTTTGTATATGAGATATATTGAAATCATAAAATCGCACCGTTTAAATACGTTATGTGGGATCTACGATTGCAATAATAATTTGATTATTATGTTCCTTTAGATTATCAAAAATTAATTGGATTGATTTGTTGATGATCTTTGATTCATGAATAAATCGTTTATTCAAGGTTTTGATGAACATGATGATATGATCATTATGAACACCAAATCCTAAATGAATCGGGAAGCAATCTTAGAATTAAAATTCGACAAGAAAATCTGTTCTGTTCGTGGTGCTCGGCCGAGCAGTCTATAAGACTCGGCCGAGCAGAGTCGTCAGAAGCAAAGGGTTTTCTGGAACACAGAGGCGCTCGGCCGAGCACCTTAAAGGACTCGGCCGAGCAGGTTGATTTTGGACAGAATTTGTTTTTCAGATGGCTGGTTTTAGAAACCGTGTTTCCTGAAATTAAATGGCTTGTTTAAAATCACTTTGGATTGAATTTGTTTGTCAGATGGCTGGTTTGAGAAACCGTGTTTCCTGAAAACAAATATCAAGGTCAAAGTAATGAATTGATGGGACAAAAGAATTTAGAATCGAGTTACTTTATGTAAGGGATTGTGGATGCCTATTGGCTTAGTTTCGACCTTACATAGTTGTTTCTTCTAGTTTCTAAATTTGGTACGGGATTGTGGATGCCTTTGGCTTAGTTTCGACCGTACAATCGTGCTCTCAATAATGTGTTAAAGAATTTATCCCCATAAATCAATCACATGAAATCTTAATTTAATTAATGAGATTAGTTAAATTATTAACCGTTGCTTTATGTGTTTATATTATGTGACTATAAACATTGACCATGCTATATGTCATGAACCTTCTTTAAAATTTAAGTTCCGTACCAATCCATGATTAAAACACTTGTGAGTACGTGGGTAGTTTTGTGTGGGTTACGCCCTAGCGTAGGTGCATTGATTCTATCCATTTATGAGCAAGATGAGGAAACAGTGATTCCTATACGTTTAAAATGGTTTAACTTAATTAGGCTATCAAAACAGTTTTGGGCCTAAGGCACAGATGAGATTAAAACATGTTAGATATACGATATCTAAAATCTCATAAAAGATCTAAGAGTCATATACGATATGATTGACAAGGAGTTGTCTACCTAAATAACTTATTTTGAGCAGTCGTGCCCTAGCCGACTCAAAGTTAAGTGAAATATGGATCTTAGCCCATTCAAATTATATTATACATTGGATGTATATGAAGGTTATATAATTTAGTGGGAGTATTTGTAAAATACTATTAATTTAATATCTTTAATTAAGTTGGTACTTATATTTAATTATATGTTTGCATAATTGTAGATAATGGCTCAGAATACAAATTTATCACTGCGATCTATCCTTGAGAAGGAGAAACTTCAAGAAGATGGAGCTAACTATACGGATTGGATCCGTAGCCTTAGAATTGTTCTAAAGCATGAGGATAAGCTCTATATTCTTGATGAGCCCGTTCCTGAAGAAGAACCTGCTTCTAATGCACCCAAGGATGAGAGAAACGCCTACAAGAAACATGTGAATGATTCTCGTGAGGTGGGTTGTCTTATGCTTGCGGCCATGTGTTCAGAACTTCAGAAGATTCTTGAACACTTGGAAGCATTTGACCTTGCTGCTACATTGAAAGATATGTTCCAAGAACAAGCAAGGCAAGAGAGGTTCGACACCATAGCTGCCCTAGTCTCATGCAAGATGAGCGAAGGACAGTCTGTGAGCCCTCATGTTTTGAAAATGAAGGCTTACTTTGAGAAACTAGAGAGGCTTGGCCATCCAATTGAGATTGAGTTGGCTACCGATTTTATTCTTAATTCATTGCCCAAAAGCTATAATCAGTTCGTCATGAACTTTAATATGCAAGGGATGGATAAGACTATGTCTGAATTGCATGGGATGCTTAAGCAGGCAGAAAAGAAAATCGGTAAAGAGACCGCTCCTGTACTCATTGTGTCTAAGGAAGGAAAGGGCCAAAAGGCAAAAGTTGTCAAACCCAAGATTAGCAAGGCAATTGTTGCCAAAGCTAATGTGGCTAAACCTGCTTCCCAAAAGGATGCAATTTGTTTCCACTGCAATGAGATTGGACATTGGAAACGAAATTGCAAGGTTTACAAGGAAGAGTTAAAGAAGAAGAAGAGCGGTGGGACATCTACTTCAGGTATCTATGTTATAGATATTCTACTTTCTACTTCTAGCTCCTGGGTATTAGATACTGGATGTGGATCTCACATTTGTTTAAATGTGCAGGGACTAAGGAATAGAAGGCTACTTAAAGATGGCGAAGTGGACCTACGCGTGGGGAATGGAGCAAGAGTTGCTGCATTAGCCGTAGGAACATATGATGTCATTTTACCTAGCGGATTAATTCTTGTTTTGAACAATTGTTATTACGTTCCGGATTTAAGTAGAAATATTATTTCAATTTCTTGTTTGGATAATGAAGGTTTTAAGTTTCTTATTGAAAATAAGAAGTTTTCTATTTATTTAAATGATATGCTTTATTGTACTGCATGTTCATTTAATGGCCTTTATGTTCTTGATGTTGAAAATGGGAATAATGAGAATGTTTATAATGTAAATAAGAAATCCAAACCTAATGATGTAAATCATACTTATTTGTGGCATTGCCGTCTTGGTCATATTAATGAGAAGCGTATCTCAAAACTCCATGGGGACGGACTTCTAGATTCACATGATTTTGAATCATATGAAACTTGTGAGTCATGTTTACTTGGAAAGATGACTAAGGCACCTTTTACTAAGAGTAGTGAAAGGGCTAATGACTTATTGGCCCTCATACATACTGATGTGTGTGGACCAATGAGTTGCAATGCTAGGGGAGGATATCAATACTTCATAACTTTTACTGATGATTTTAGTAGATATGGCTATGTCTACTTAATGAAACATAAAAGTGAATCTTTTGAGATATTTAGAATATTTCAAAATGAAGTACAAAATCAACTTGGCAAAACTATTAAAGCACTTCGATCAGATCGTGGTGGAGAATATTTAAGCCAAGAATTTGATAATCATCTGAAAGATTGTGGAATTGTTTCACAATTAACTCCACCTGGGACACCACAATGGAATGGTGTGTCCGAACGGAGAAATAGGACTTTATTGGATATGGTCCGCTCCATGATGAGTCAAGTTGATCTTCCTTTAACCTTTTGGGGACATGCACTAGAAACTGCTGCACTAACACTAAATAATGTTCCAACAAAATCTGTTCCAAAGACTCCACATGAGATGTGGACTGGAAGAAAACCTAGTTTGTCTTTCATGAAGATTTGGGGTTGTGAAGCATTTGTTAAGAAGCTCATATCTGACAAACTCACACCTAAATCTGATAAATGTATTTTCGTTGGTTACCCTAAGGAAACTAAGGGTTATTACTTTTACAACCGCGCGGAAAACAAAGTGTTTGTTGCCCGTCATGGTACCTTTCTAGAGAAAGAGTTTCTCTCCAAAGGAATTAGTGGGAGTAAAATTAATCTCGAAGAAATTCGAGAACCCGAAAATTACATGGAACAAAATGTTGGATCTGAACAAGTTTCACAAAGAGTTGTGGAACCTATTCAGAATACTCAAGTTCCTCGCAGAACTGGTAGGGTGCGATCTGAACCTGAGAGATATGGATTTCTCATGACGGATAGCAATGAAGTAGAAGTCATAGTTGATGACGAACCTACTTCCTACCAAGAAGCGATGTCCGCTCCTGATTCAGATAAATGGCTTGGAGCCATGGAATCTGAAATTAAATCCATGTATGATAATCAAGTTTGGAACTTGATTGATGCGCCCGAAGGTGTAAAAACCATAGGATGCAAATGGGTTTTCAAAAAGAAAACTGACATGGATGGAAAGGTGCATACTTATAAAGCTAGACTTGTAGCGAAAGGCTATAGGCAGATTCATGGAATCGACTATGATGAAACCTTTTCGCCCGTAGCAATGATCAAGTCTATAAGAATTTTACTTGCCATAGCCGCATATTTTGACTATGAGATATGGCAAATGGATGTCAAAACAGCGTTCCTTAACGGGAACTTACTTGAGGATGTTTACATGACACAACCTGAAGGTTTTGTAATTCCAGAAAATTCTAACAAAGTATGCAAATTGCAACGATCCATTTATGGATTGAAGCAAGCCTCTAGGAGTTGGAATCTTCGATTTGATGAATCGGTCAAAGAGTTTGGCTTCATCAAGAACGAAGATGAACCTTGCGTTTACAAGAAGATTAGTGGGAGCGTAGTATTATTTCTGGTACTATATGTTGATGACATATTGATCATAGGAAACGACATTCCCGCACTACAGTCTGTAAAGACTTGGTTAGGAAAGTGTTTCTCTATGAAAGATATGGGAGAAGCCGCTTATATCCTTGGCATTAGGATCTATCGTGATAGATCCAAGAAATTGATTGGTTTAAGTCAAGATACATATATTGACAAAGTTCTTAAGAGATTCTGCATGGAAAACTCTAAGAGAGGAAATTTGCCAGTAGGACATGGCATAACTCTAAGCAAGAATCAGTGTCCTAAGACAACTGATGAGCATAAGAGAATGATTGGGATTCCATATGCTTCCGCAATTGGATCAATCATGTATGCCATGATATGTACTAGACCCGATGTCTCGTATGCTTTAAGCATGACGAGTAGATACCAATCAAATCCTGGTGAAAATCATTGGATTGCAGTCAAGACGATTCTTAAGTACTTGCGAAGGACTAAAGATTCGTTCTTGGTGTATGGAGGTGTGGAAGGTGATCTTGTTGTAAGTGGTTACACAGATGCAAGCTTCCAAACCGACAAGGATGATTTTAGATCGCAATCTGGATTTGTATTTGTGCTTAATGGAGGTGCTGTTAGCTGGAAGAGTTCTAAGCAAAGTACTGTCGCTGATTCTACAACGGAAGCTGAGTATATTGCTGCATCCGATGCTGCTAAAGAAGCTGTTTGGATCAAGAAGTTCATAACTGAACTAGAGGTAGTTCCTAGCATTGCTGATCCAATAGACCTTTATTGTGATAATAATGGTGCTATTGCTCAAGCAAGGGAACCAAGAAACCATCAGAAGTCCAAACACATACTTAGGCGTTACCATGTCATTCGAGAAATCATTAACAGAGGTGACGTGAATATATGCAGAGTACCGACTGATGATAACATTGCCGACCCATTGACAAAGGGTCTTCCACAAGCAAAGCATGATGGTCATGTTAGGTCTATGGGTATTCGATACATTAATTAGGCCTAGTGCAAGTGGGAGATTGTTGGTGTTGTATGCTCTAGGCACGTTTTGTAAAACGATTAATGTTATTTATATATTAAAGATATTGAATGTTTGATTATTATATCCTTTGCATGTTTATTATAATAATCCCCGTCCCTGATAATTATGATTAATTGTTAGTATAAGTTTAATGGATAATCATATGATGATTATGGTGTATGGGATACAATTAAACTTATGGGTATTTGTTGGAGACCAAATACTGGACTGACCCATATGAGATTTATGTCATGGTCACAATGTCATAATTAAGTCTCATATAGTTATATTACTGGAATCTTTAGACCTGAGATTATCACAGTCTTCCACTCGATGAACATTACGTTTGACATATTCAAACGTTACCCCTAATCGGGTAGCTATAAAGAATGTGATTGGCGTAATCGGATTCATGTAGGGAAAGGTAATAAATCAAGAAGGGATTTGTTCCTCGTAAGAGAGAGATGTCAAGCTTTGGCCACTCGAAGAATGGTGTTGATGAAATGCATGGCCGTGCTCAAATAAGATTTGTACTATCAATACATTCTGGATCGAGAAAGCATTGAACATTGTAAGTTGACCATTGACCATGGCTTACGTTCAATAGACATCGTGAAACAAAGAGATTGTAATATGTTCTATAAAGGATTCACGAACTTATACAAGTTATATTAATTGGGTAGTCATGATGGCTTGCTAGAGTCCGCTCATGATTTATGAGCACAAATGTGTTTGGGCTCATTGCCAACTTAATATAATCCTATGGGGTCACACACAAAAGGACGAATTGTTTAAAAGGCTAAAATCGGAATTCTGGTGGTGCTCGGCCGAGCACCTCATATGACTCGGCCGAGCATGGGAAATCAGAAGGTCAGATTTTCTGGAGCAAAGGTGCTCGGCCGAGCACCTTAAAGGACTCGGCCGAGCAGGCCCTGTTCGGGCCCAAAAACTGATTTCGTGTTGTGACGGGTTTTAACCTATTTCTCCTAAACGGTTTAGGACTAATAAGTATATAAACCTCTAACAACGACCTAATCAGTATGTATTGATTCCATATCAATTAGATAGCCTCCGAGAGAGAGAAAAACAAGTTCTTCTTCTTCCTCAAGAACAAGAACATTGATTTTCCATATAGCCTTCAAAGTAGAAAGAGTTTCTATTGGGTCTAGCAATCCGGTTCAAGAATCGTTCTTGAAATTCGTTCGCGTGTGGATAAACATAGAGGGCGTTGGCATCAACTCCTTCAAAGTTCGTGATCCAAGTTTTGCGGTCGTTCCTACGTTCGTGATTCGAAGAAGCGCGAAGAACAAAGATTGAAGATCTCAGAATTTTAAAGCTCCGTCACGGTTAGTGTTCTAAATTCATCTCCATATTAATTTAATCATCGTGATCGGATCTAGGCTTTTTGGGTTTATTCCGCTGTGCATGTTTGCTCAAAACCCAACAGTGGTATCAGAGCCCCGTTCATCATGATTATTTTAATAATAACATGTTAATGATATAATTGGATTATATGTTTTGGCATGCTATGAGAATTTGGATTCAAGATGTTTATGTGATCTGAGTTTTATGTTTGTATATGAGATATATTGAAATCATAAAATCGCACCGTTTAAATACGTTATGTGGGATCTACGATTGCAATAATAATTTGATTATTATGTTCCTTTAGATTATCAAAAATTAATTGGATTGATTTGTTGATGATCTTTGATTCATGAATAAATCGTTTATTCAAGGTTTTGATGAACATGATGATATGATCATTATGAACACCAAATCCTAAATGAATCGGGAAGCAATCTTAGAATTAAAATTCGACAAGAAAATCTGTTCTGTTCGTGGTGCTCGGCCGAGCAGTCTATAAGACTCGGCCGAGCAGAGTCGTCAGAAGCAAAGGGTTTTCTGGAACACAGAGGCGCTCGGCCGAGCACCTTAAAGGACTCGGCCGAGCAGGTTGATTTTGGACAGAATTTGTTTTTCAGATGGCTGGTTTTAGAAACCGTGTTTCCTGAAATTAAATGGCTTGTTTAAAATCACTTTGGATTGAATTTGTTTGTCAGATGGCTGGTTTGAGAAACCGTGTTTCCTGAAAACAAATATCAAGGTCAAAGTAATGAATTGATGGGACAAAAGAATTTAGAATCGAGTTACTTTATGTAAGGGATTGTGGATGCCTATTGGCTTAGTTTCGACCTTACATAGTTGTTTCTTCTAGTTTCTAAATTTGGTACGGGATTGTGGATGCCTTTGGCTTAGTTTCGACCGTACAATCGTGCTCTCAATAATGTGTTAAAGAATTTATCCCCATAAATCAATCACATGAAATCTTAATTTAATTAATGAGATTAGTTAAATTATTAACCGTTGCTTTATGTGTTTATATTATGTGACTATAAACATTGACCATGCTATATGTCATGAACCTTCTTTAAAATTTAAGTTCCGTACCAATCCATGATTAAAACACTTGTGAGTACGTGGGTAGTTTTGTGTGGGTTACGCCCTAGCGTAGGTGCATTGATTCTATCCATTTATGAGCAAGATGAGGAAACAGTGATTCCTATACGTTTAAAATGGTTTAACTTAATTAGGCTATCAAAACAGTTTTGGGCCTAAGGCACAGATGAGATTAAAACATGTTAGATATACGATATCTAAAATCTCATAAAAGATCTAAGAGTCATATACGATATGATTGACAAGGAGTTGTCTACCTAAATAACTTATTTTGAGCAGTCGTGCCCTAGCCGACTCAAAGTTAAGTGAAATATGGATCTTAGCCCATTCAAATTATATTATACATTGGATGTATATGAAGGTTATATAATTTAGTGGGAGTATTTGTAAAATACTATTAATTTAATATCTTTAATTAAGTTGGTACTTATATTTAATTATATGTTTGCATAATTGTAGATAATGGCTCAGAATACAAATTTATCACTGCGATCTATCCTTGAGAAGGAGAAACTTCAAGAAGATGGAGCTAACTATACGGATTGGATCCGTAGCCTTAGAATTGTTCTAAAGCATGAGGATAAGCTCTATATTCTTGATGAGCCCGTTCCTGAAGAAGAACCTGCTTCTAATGCACCCAAGGATGAGAGAAACGCCTACAAGAAACATGTGAATGATTCTCGTGAGGTGGGTTGTCTTATGCTTGCGGCCATGTGTTCAGAACTTCAGAAGATTCTTGAACACTTGGAAGCATTTGACCTTGCTGCTACATTGAAAGATATGTTCCAAGAACAAGCAAGGCAAGAGAGGTTCGACACCATAGCTGCCCTAGTCTCATGCAAGATGAGCGAAGGACAGTCTGTGAGCCCTCATGTTTTGAAAATGAAGGCTTACTTTGAGAAACTAGAGAGGCTTGGCCATCCAATTGAGATTGAGTTGGCTACCGATTTTATTCTTAATTCATTGCCCAAAAGCTATAATCAGTTCGTCATGAACTTTAATATGCAAGGGATGGATAAGACTATGTCTGAATTGCATGGGATGCTTAAGCAGGCAGAAAAGAAAATCGGTAAAGAGACCGCTCCTGTACTCATTGTGTCTAAGGAAGGAAAGGGCCAAAAGGCAAAGGAAAGGGTAAGGCAAAAGTTGTCAAACCCAAGATTAGCAAGGCAATTGTTGCCAAAGCTAATGTGGCTAAACATGCTTCCCAAAAGGATGCAATTTGTTTCCACTGCAATGAGATTGGACATTGGAAACGAAATTGCAAGGTTTACAAGGAAGAGTTAAAGAAGAAGAAGAGCGGTGGGACTGCATCTACTTCAGGTATCTATGTTATAGATATTCTACTTTCTACTTCTAGCTCCTGGGTATTAGATACTGGATGTGGATCTCACATTTGTTTAAATGTGCAGGGACTAAGGAATAGAAGGCTACTTAAAGATGGCGAAGTGGACCTACGCGTGGGGAATGGAGCAAGAGTTGCTGCATTAGCCGTAGGAACATATGATGTCATTTTACCTAGCGGATTAATTCTTGTTTTGAACAATTGTTATTACGTTCCGGATTTAAGTAGAAATATTATTTCAATTTCTTGTTTGGATAATGAAGGTTTTAAGTTTCTTATTGAAAATAAGAAGTTTTCTATTTATTTAAATGATATGCTTTATTGTACTGCATGTTCATTTAATGGCCTTTATGTTCTTGATGTTGAAAATGGGAATAATGAGAATGTTTATAATGTAAATAAGAAATCCAAACCTAATGATGTAAATCATACTTATTTGTGGCATTGCCGTCTTGGTCATATTAATGAGAAGCGTATCTCAAAACTCCATGGGGACGGACTTCTAGATTCACATGATTTTGAATCATATGAAACTTGTGAGTCATGTTTACTTGGAAAGATGACTAAGGCACCTTTTACTAAGAGTAGTGAAAGGGCTAATGACTTATTGGCCCTCATACATACTGATGTGTGTGGACCAATGAGTTGCAATGCTAGGGGAGGATATCAATACTTCATAACTTTTACTGATGATTTTAGTAGATATGGCTATGTCTACTTAATGAAACATAAAAGTGAATCTTTTGAGATATTTAGAATATTTCAAAATGAAGTACAAAATCAACTTGGCAAAACTATTAAAGCACTTCGATCAGATCGTGGTGGAGAATATTTAAGCCAAGAATTTGATAATCATCTGAAAGATTGTGGAATTGTTTCACAATTAACTCCACCTGGGACACCACAATGGAATGGTGTGTCCGAACGGAGAAATAGGACTTTATTGGATATGGTCCGCTCCATGATGAGTCAAGTTGATCTTCCTTTAACCTTTTGGGGACATGCACTAGAAACTGCTGCACTAACACTAAATAATGTTCCAACAAAATCTGTTCCAAAGACTCCACATGAGATGTGGACTGGAAGAAAACCTAGTTTGTCTTTCATGAAGATTTGGGGTTGTGAAGCATTTGTTAAGAAGCTCATATCTGACAAACTCACACCTAAATCTGATAAATGTATTTTCGTTGGTTACCCTAAGGAAACTAAGGGTTATTACTTTTACAACCGCGCGGAAAACAAAGTGTTTGTTGCCCGTCATGGTACCTTTCTAGAGAAAGAGTTTCTCTCCAAAGGAATTAGTGGGAGTAAAATTAATCTCGAAGAAATTCGAGAACCCGAAAATTACATGGAACAAAATGTTGGATCTGAACAAGTTTCACAAAGAGTTGTGGAACCTATTCAGAATACTCAAGTTCCTCGCAGAACTGGTAGGGTGCGATCTGAACCTGAGAGATATGGATTTCTCATGACGGATAGCAATGAAGTAGAAGTCATAGTTGATGACGAACCTACTTCCTACCAAGAAGCGATGTCCGCTCCTGATTCAGATAAATGGCTTGGAGCCATGGAATCTGAAATTAAATCCATGTATGATAATCAAGTTTGGAACTTGATTGATGCGCCCGAAGGTGTAAAAACCATAGGATGCAAATGGGTTTTCAAAAAGAAAACTGACATGGATGGAAAGGTGCATACTTATAAAGCTAGACTTGTAGCGAAAGGCTATAGGCAGATTCATGGAATCGACTATGATGAAACCTTTTCGCCCGTAGCAATGATCAAGTCTATAAGAATTTTACTTGCCATAGCCGCATATTTTGACTATGAGATATGGCAAATGGATGTCAAAACAGCGTTCCTTAACGGGAACTTACTTGAGGATGTTTACATGACACAACCTGAAGGTTTTGTAATTCCAGAAAATTCTAACAAAGTATGCAAATTGCAACGATCCATTTATGGATTGAAGCAAGCCTCTAGGAGTTGGAATCTTCGATTTGATGAATCGGTCAAAGAGTTTGGCTTCATCAAGAACGAAGATGAACCTTGCGTTTACAAGAAGATTAGTGGGAGCGTAGTATTATTTCTGGTACTATATGTTGATGACATATTGATCATAGGAAACGACATTCCCGCACTACAGTCTGTAAAGACTTGGTTAGGAAAGTGTTTCTCTATGAAAGATATGGGAGAAGCCGCTTATATCCTTGGCATTAGGATCTATCGTGATAGATCCAAGAAATGATTGGTTTAAGTCAAGATACATATATTGACAAAGTTCTTAAGAGATTCTGCATGGAAAACTCTAAGAGAGGAAATTTGCCAGTAGGACATGGCATAACTCTAAGCAAGAATCAGTGTCCTAAGACAACTGATGAGCATAAGAGAATGATTGGGATTCCATATGCTTCCGCAATTGGATCAATCATGTATGCCATGATATGTACTAGACCCGATGTCTCGTATGCTTTAAGCATGACGAGTAGATACCAATCAAATCCTGGTGAAAATCATTGGATTGCAGTCAAGACGATTCTTAAGTACTTGCGAAGGACTAAAGATTCGTTCTTGGTGTATGGAGGTGTGGAAGGTGATCTTGTTGTAAGTGGTTACACAGATGCAAGCTTCCAAACCGACAAGGATGATTTTAGATCGCAATCTGGATTTGTATTTGTGCTTAATGGAGGTGCTGTTAGCTGGAAGAGTTCTAAGCAAAGTACTGTCGCTGATTCTACAACGGAAGCTGAGTATATTGCTGCATCCGATGCTGCTAAAGAAGCTGTTTGGATCAAGAAGTTCATAACTGAACTAGAGGTAGTTCCTAGCATTGCTGATCCAATAGACCTTTATTGTGATAATAATGGTGCTATTGCTCAAGCAAGGGAACCAAGAAACCATCAGAAGTCCAAACACATACTTAGGCGTTACCATGTCATTCGAGAAATCATTAACAGAGGTGACGTGAATATATGCAGAGTACCGACTGATGATAACATTGCCGACCCATTGACAAAGGGTCTTCCACAAGCAAAGCATGATGGTCATGTTAGGTCTATGGGTATTCGATACATTAATTAGGCCTAGTGCAAGTGGGAGATTGTTGGTGTTGTATGCTCTAGGCACGTTTTGTAAAACGATTAATGTTATTTATATATTAAAGATATTGAATGTTTGATTATTATATCCTTTGCATGTTTATTATAATAATCCCCGTCCCTGATAATTATGATTAATTGTTAGTATAAGTTTAATGGATAATCATATGATGATTATGGTGTATGGGATACAATTAAACTTATGGGTATTTGTTGGAGACCAAATACTGGACTGACCCATATGAGATTTATGTCATGGTCACAATGTCATAATTAAGTCTCATATAGTTATATTACTGGAATCTTTAGACCTGAGATTATCACAGTCTTCCACTCGATGAACATTACGTTTGACATATTCAAACGTTACCCCTAATCGGGTAGCTATAAAGAATGTGATTGGCGTAATCGGATTCATGTAGGGAAAGGTAATAAATCAAGAAGGGATTTGTTCCTCGTAAAGAGAGATGTCAAGCTTTGGCCACTCGAAGAATGGTGTTGATGAAATGCATGGCCGTGCTCAAATAAGATTTGTACTATCAATACATTCTGGATCGAGAAAGCATTGAACATTGTAAGTTGACCATTGACCATGGCTTACGTTCAATAGACATCGTGAAACAAAGAGATTGTAATATGTTCTATAAAGGATTCACGAACTTATACAAGTTATATTAATTGGGTAGTCATGATGGCTTGCTAGAGTCCGCTCATGATTTATGAGCACAAATGTGTTTGGGCTCATTGCCAACTTAATATAATCCTATGGGGTCACACACAAAAGGACGAATTGTTTAAAAGGCTAAAATCGGAATTCTGATGGTGCTCGGCCGAGCACCTCATATGACTCGGCCGAGCATGGGAAATCAGAAGGTCAGATTTTCTGGAGCAAAGGTGCTCGGCCGAGCACCTTAAAGGACTCGGCCGAGCAGGCCCTGTTCGGGCCCAAAAACTGATTTCGTGTTGTGACGGGTTTTAACCTATTTCTCCTAAACGGTCTAGGACTAATAAGTATATAAACCTCTAACAACGACCTAATCAGTATGTATTGATTCCATATCAATTAGATAGCCTCCGAGAGAGAGAAAAACAAGTTCTTCTTCTTCCTCAAGAACAAGAACATTGATTTTCATATATAGCCTTCAAAGTAGAAAGAGTTTCTATTGGGTCTAGCAATCCGGTTCAAGAATCGTTCTTGAAATTCGTTCGCGTGTGGATAAACATAGAGGGCGTTGGCATCAACTCCTTCAAAGTTCGTGATCCAAGTTTTGCGGTCGTTCCTACGTTCGTGATTCGAAGAAGCGCGAAGAACAAAGATTGAAGATCTCAAAATTTTAAAGCTCCGTCACGGTTAGTGTTCTAAATTCATCTCCGTATTAATTTAATCATCGTGATCGGATCTAGGTTTTTGGGTTTATTTCGCTGTGCATGTTTGCTCAAAACCCCACTTAATACTCCATCCGGCCCAAAACGATCTTCTCATTTGACTATTCAAACTTTTTAAGAATATGAACACTTGCTTCATTAGCCATGTTGTGTTTATGCACTTTTATGTTCAAATTATAGAGACGGAAATAACTTTTTGGGACAATGAGAAATGGCAAAACAAAAAAGATCATTTTGGGACAATGGGAGTATAATAATATGGATTAGATATTCATTAATGGGACGGACAAGGTATAAAAGAAGGGTTTTGGTCATGATTTCGCTTACTGTTTTATTTTAGTGGAATGTATGTTTCTAGTTAGGAGCATAGCTTTGTCTGAAAAATAACCGTTTGAAGTCGTCATTGCAGGAAATTCTTGAAACACGTGAACATATCTGGTCTTTCAGGTCACCGGAAGAAGCTGCATCTAACTGGAATGAACTTTTTGGACACTCGGATAATGAAGTAAACTAAGTGAGGTCTGGATTCTACTATGGACACTTGTCTGTGAAGCGAAAATGGTGATTGTTTAGCCACTTCGTTTTTTTGGAGCAAAATGGAGCAAGGGCTCGAATTTCGAAAAAACATGAGATGAACAATAAACATCAGCTGTGATAGTTCTGTGGTTCCTTTGTGTGTTTGTTAAAGTTTCTGTAATTGAAAAATGAAAAGTTATCAGTTCAAGTTTCTGGAAATTTTAATGTCTCTGTCATATTTTGCTACACACCCACCCACCCACCCACCAAGAAAAAAATAAAAAACTATCCTTAGAAAGATTGTTACAATTTCATACTCTTGAATGCCGCACGCTTTCCTTTTTATCCGTCTCAAAATAAATGTCACATCTCAAAATAAGGCATTCATCTTAGCACAATTTTTCCATTGTACAAGCGATGTACTAATATGTAAAACACAATTCTTAAAAACATAGTCAAGTCAACTACGCCATTTATTAAGTAAAACACAATTCTTAAAAACATGACCTATTCACTTACGCCAGTTATTATAGGACGGAGGGATTTTTTGTTTTTACCATTCTGCAAGTACTAACAAGTAAAACACAATTCTTAAATGGGGTAATGACAATTTAGGGTCCAAAGTTTGGAGGGTGTGTGCCAATAAGGGTCCGACGTATCAATTTTGTCAATTTAGGGTCCAAAGTTAACAACGTTAGTCAATTAAGGGTTTTTGGACTAGGTTGCAAAGAAAATCCAGTTAAGTAACAGAAGAACTCAACTGGAGTTTATTTTGAATGTTCTCCTTGGCTTTGTGTCATTTCACACACCCCTTATACAATGGACCCTAAATTTTCATTTATTCTTCTTATTATATTTTTGATTAATTTAGTTAATTCAAAAGATACTAATAAATAGAAAAATAAGCAATTAAAAAATTAATGTGGTTTTTTAAGAACCGCAAAAAAAAGAAGTTATAAGAAAGGGAAATTAATAATAAAAATTAAAAATAATTTCATGAAAAAATAAAATAACTAGAACACTAATTTTAATAATGAAAAAAATACTAACCACCACCACTAAAAAAAAGAAAAAGAATTGTCCAAATCCCCACTTTCTTCTTTCTAAAAAAATAAAGTGGTTTTTTTTGGAATATAATATTTTTACACTTTTTTCTTTTTAAATTATACTTATATTTTATAGTGGTTCTAAATGAAAAAAAAATTATTTTTATTGTATTTCTTGAAAAAACACTTTCCGTAGATGACATCTTAATTATTAGTTAATCTAATATAAGAAAGTAAATTTTATTTTTTCAAATATATTTTATGAATTTTCTTTGTTTCAAATGACGATATGCCCATGCAAATAATAAAAAAAAAAAAAAAAAACAAAAAAAAAAAAAAAAAAACAAAACTCTAGTTAAGTCCATGTGCAAAACACGTGTGACTTAACTGGATTCCATTAACAAAATAGTTAAAAAACCCTAACTTGCACACTTTGGACTTAAATTAACAAAATTGATATATCAGACCCCTATTGGCACACACCTCCAAACTTTGGACCCTAAATTGTCATTTTCCCATCTTAAATACGTTGTGAAGTTAATTGCAAAATTTATTATGGGACGAAGTGACTTTTTTTTTTTTTTTTTTTTTTTTTTAAAGTTTAATCAAATTCACACACAAAAAAAAACACTTGAAATTTATTTGGAGAAAATAATTACAAAATAAGAAAAGAAACAAAAATAAAGGTACACCATCAAAATTTAAGTATATTGTGACTTGAGATAATTTGGTTTTCATGCATAAATTGCTCATATATACTCCCTCCGTCCCACCACAAGTGAGACTAGAAGTCAATTAGTGGTCAACTTGATTAAACTTTGACTAATAATTTAAAAAAAAATAATTGTTCCGATTATTAAACTTGATATTGAAAGTATTATAAATGGTGATTAATGATTGTTAAATTTTCATTAGATTATTACATTATATTTAAATTATTAGTCAAAGTTTAATCAAGTTGACCACTAATTGACTTGTAGTCTCACTTGTGGTGGGACAGAGGGAGTACATCATAAACATAACTTGCAAAACATATGTTCAATTTTTTTATTTTTTTTTGTATGATAATCTTCTACAAAAATATACATCTATTTGGGAAACAACATTTTATTCCCATGAAAATCTAGTGATCCCCTCTAAATTAATTCTTCACGAACTTATTGCTTCCACATTTAAGCGCATGCTATATGACTTAGAAATTCAATAATGTAATTCTCATGATAAGCTTCTTTTTTAAAAACTAAGTATTGAAATTCAATAATGTAATTCTCATGATAAGTTTATTTTTTAAAACTAAGTATAGAAATTTAATAATGTAATTCTCATGATAAGTTTCTTTCTTAAAAACTAACTATAATTACATTTTCATTGTTATATGTTCAATATCAATTTATATGACTAAGTATCTACTAGTGTCAAATCTTAATGCTCTTCTTGTTTTTCTTAGTGAAAACCTAATTTTGAAATAGTGGAGGAAACTAAACCGTTTGTTTGAGAATTTGAGTTAGATATCAATAAGCATGTTTTCTAATTATTCTTATGTTTTGACCTACAAATGAGAAAATTGGCAAAAAATTTTACACAATCATTTCTAACAATAAAAAATATGAATGTCATGTCGGTATTTCTAGGAAGGAAAACATAATCAAAATTCTAACCACCAAGGGCGATTTTTTTTTCAAATAATTCCCTTTTAAATCATTATCTACCTAAATGACATTTGGGAAACTTTATATACCAAAATGACCACTTTTTGTGAAGTAGGCATTGGCAATGCCGATTTTACTGTGAAGTCGGCACTACCATTGCCGACTTTAGGTCAAGCCCGGTTAAGGTTAAGAATAATTAGGGGTTAAGAAGGATTAGGAGGGAATATTTTGGGGCAGAGTGGGTTTTTGTGTTGTACTGAAATCGGCACTCACAATGCCGACTTTGACTAGGGTTTCTGAAGTCGGCATTGTGGATGCCGACTTTAGGTCTCCATAAAACCCACAACTGGTTGCTTTATTTTCACTCGTTTCATATTCAAAACACAAACTTCTCTAATATCTGATTCTCATCTTTCATTTTTTTTCTCTCCCTTTCAAGTTGAAAGCTCAAAAGTTGTATTTGGTGAATTTGATTCAAGCATCTAAGGTACATTTTAATCTTTGTTATATGTTTTTATTTGTATAATGTGAATGCAAACTAGAGTTATTAAACTATAATTCAGTAAAAAAAAAAAAGATGTGTTGTCCTTTAAACATTTAACATCCAACACAAAACTCGTTAAATTTTTGATATTTCAGTTAAATTTTTGACATTTCAGTTAAATTTTTGACTGTTATTTGTTAACATTTCTTACAATTTCCATGCATATATGATTTACAGTTTCTTAATGTATTATATTAACAATTTGACTGTTATTTGTTGACATTTCAGTTAAATTTTTGACATTTCAGTTAAATTTCCATGCATATTTCAGTTAAATTTATGACATTTCATATAAATTTTTGAAGATCAAGAAATTTTCTTAATGTAACAAATTTTAATGATGTTATTTGTTGATTTTTTTTATATATATTTTGACATTTCAGTTAAATTTTCTTAATGTAACAAATTTTAATGATGTTATTTGTTGCATTTTTTATATATATTTTGACTGTTGAATTAATTTTTTTAGGGGAAAATATGAGTGGACTTCCACTTATTTTCATGTGCTACTGGGGAGGAGATGATGAACACCCGTTTGGAGATAGTAGTCTTGAACATGGGCCGAAATTTCCACTTAGGGCAAAAACTCGTTGGGGTTACGAAAAATTGAATAGGAAGTTATATAAGAAAATTGATATAGATCCAAGAGATGCTAAGTTGAAAGTTATTTGTAGATATCCTCATATGATGGGTAATGGGTTTGCAAGTTACATTCCGTTTGAAGTCGAGAATGATATGTGTATGAAAGTCATGTTTGATGTTTCTGCTCAATTAGGTGGGGTAGGTAGCTTGCAGTTGTATATTATCATGGATTTTTTAGTTTTTGATAATAATGTTAACTACCTTGAGAGAGATACTGGTGGTTTTGAAACACATGCGGAAGTGGAACCGGAAGTGGAAGGGGAAGGGGAAGAGGTAGAGGAACGTGAAAATGATGATGATTCAGATTATGAAGGTCATATCCTTGCAATAAGTTCTGATGTTGATTCTGGATATGAAGATTGTTCGAGTCCAACTGATAGCGAGAATGAGGGTGATGATGGGGAAGGTGGTGATGTAGGAGCACACATGGTTACTTTTCAAGGTGAACCGCATAATCAAATGTATGGGAGAGCAGACTATCCATTTTACCGTGATATTGGTGAAGGGTCAGAGAATTATGATAATAGTGAATACAAGTTTGCAGAATGGAATGCGGAGAGTGATGGAATCGCCAAAGGAATTCGCTTCGCAGAGAAGATTGATGTGCAGTACCAAATAAAAAAGTACCATATTATGAAGAATTTGAGGTTCAAGGTGAGAAAGAGCACACCGCAAAAGTGGGCTATTGAGTGTTTGGTGAAAGAGTTCCCCTGCAATTTCTATGTGAATGTGAGTCTGAAGAAGGGTGGGTACTGGGAAGTAACTAAGTACAAGGGTCCACATTCTTGCTTGGCTTCAGATGTTAGCGGCGATCATCCTAATTTAGATGCTAAGTTTATAGGACGAGAAGTTTTCGATCTTGTCAAGGCTGATCCAGAGTACAAGATTAAGCTTATCATGATATATATAAAATCAAAGTACGGTAAGGATGTTTCATATCGGAAGGCATGGTGTGGTAAACAAAAAGCCATCGCTCAAGCATATGGGGATTGGGATGAATCTTATAGAAAGTTGCCACGTTTGTTAGCAGTTATTCAAAAGTGGTACCCTTCAACCATTGTGCAGTTTTCTAATCGTCCTGACGCTGGTCCTCCAGGTTCTTTTGACCACGTGTTCTGGGCATTTGGCCCTTGTTTGGAAGCATTCTCTCATTGTCGTCCTGTCATTTCTGTTGATGGCACATTCTTGCATGGAAGATATAAAGGGGTAATACTTATTGCTATGGGTGTTGATGCGAATGATAGTTTACTTCCACTTGCTTTTGCTCTTGTTGAAAAAGAGGACCATGAAAACTGGTCTTGGTTCTTACATCTTGTTTGCCGACATGTTATTAGGGGTCGTGAAGTTTGTTTGATATCTGATCGCCATAATGGGATCCTTGCCACTGTGGGAGAAAACGGATGGCCACGAGATGTTGTGCACATGTGGTGCATGTTGCATTTACGAGCTAATTTCCTTTATGCTCATAAGGGTGTTGGCTTAAAAGATCTTTTTTGGCGTGCTGTTAGCGCCACCCAGGAACGGAAGATGAAAAATTACTTGGCTCAGATTCGTATCATCAATCGCGAGGCAGTTAAATGGTTTGAGTTTTTGGATGTTAAAAAGTGGTCAATGGCGCATGATGGTGGATATAGGTACGGAATTAAGACTACCAATTTGTCTGAGGTTTTTAATGGTGTCATGAAAGGAGCGCGTGGGATGCCTGTTTCAGGTATTGTTGAGGTGGCCTTCTATAGGTGTGTGGAATACTTTCAAAGTAGACTCTCGGGATCAATAAGGGCTTTAGGGGTATCCTGGTAACCCCAACGTAAATGCGAGACTACTATTCAGTCAAAGGGTCCAACAAAAGTATGACTTCAACTTGAAGAAGGCTGGGTATCATAATGTTAGAAGATTTAACAATACTGCATCAGGTGTTTATCAAGTGACAACGGGAGACGCGGTGAAAGGGGCGGAAGGGTTCAAGTGGTGGAATTGGGTCCTCGAACATGCACTTGTGGCAAATGGGTGCAATATCATTACCCTTGTTCGCATGCTCTTGCCTGCTTCAAAGCCCAACATATTGACGGTTTGAATTATGTTGATTTCTTTTACAGTCTTGAGGCGTACTACAATACATGGAGGGGCACTTTTAATCCGATCCATGACGAGGCTTATTGGAATGTAGATCATCTTGTCCCAAGTTTTTATCCTAACCCGATGCACCGTCGTGATAAGAAGCAAGGAAGACCTAAATCAAGGCGGATTAGAAATAGGATGGATTGGCAGGTGGAGAAAAGGAAGTTTCGTTGCGGGATATGCAAGGTAGAAGGTCACACTAAAAGAAGATGTCCAACTCTTAGGGAGGAAGATTAAATGTTATTTTCTAGTACTTGTAATATGTTTGTTTAACTATTCGTGAATGTTTGTTTTATTTGAACTTTGAACTTGTAATATATTTAAGTATTTGTGGATGTTATTATATTTGAACTTGTGATATATTTAATTGAAGTAGTAATATATATTTAACTATTCGTGAATGTTTTTTATTTGTTAAACTTTAAATTAGTAAGTGTTATTATTTTAATTAAAGTAGTAATATATATAACATAAATCAAATAAATTCAGTGAACACATCCTGATCACATAGGAAATATAACAAAAATCAAATAAATTCAGTGACCATATCCCGGTCACATAGGAAATATAACAAAAATCAAATAAATTCAGTGACCACATCCCGGTCACATAGGAAATATAACAAAAATCAAATAAATTCAGTGACCACATCCCGGTCACATAGGAAATATAACAAAAATCAAATAAATCCAGTGACCACAGCCCGGTCACATAGGAAAATATTACATAAATAAATAAATTCAGTGACCACAACCCGGTCACATAGGAATATATTATATAAATAAATAAATTCAGTGACCACATCCCGGTCACATAGAAAAATATTACATAAATAAATAAATTCAGTGATCACATCCCGGTCACATAGGAAATATAACAAAAATCAAATAAATTCAGTGACCACAACCCGGTCACATAGGAAAATATTACATAAATCCCGGTACGTGGTAAATCAGACACAAATCCCGGTACGTGGTAAATCCGACACAAATCCATTTGAAAGCTTCGCCTTCCACTCCCACTCCCAGAAGCATACGATGTGAAACCCGTCCCTAGAGGTCGACTTGGAGCATAGTCAACGCTTCTTCTTCGACTTCCACTCCCACTCTCCGAACCATATGATGTAAAACCAAAATTTGGCGGGGGAGTTGGAGTATAATCCATCTGTGTATGAGAGAATCCATAGTTTCCTGCCTGGGAGAAAGCGTCATGTCCTGTAAATGTGTTTGGACCCTCGTTATCTCCGCCCTCATCATTCCCTTCCTCGCCATTGTCCCCCTCATTCGCTGCCTCCTCAACATGTACCTCTGGATCATCCTGCACGTGTTGAGCACGTCTACGAACCTGATTTCGTCTCTGTGGCACCCCTTGAAAACGATCTACTGGTGGTGGAGGAGGTTGGAGGGCATCCAGTCGTTTCTGCTGTCTAATAGATGATAAGGATTGTCTGATGACACCACGGGTAACATATAGGTTTTGTGAGCGTATGCCGTATCCCTCTACCTCAGATATGGCATTCTCGTTGGATATGTATGCACGCTGAAGGTTTTGAATCTGTTGAAAATAACAAAAAAGGAATAAATTATAACGATAAGATAAAATTGTAAACAAATAAAAATGAACTAAAGTAAATATGTACTATTTAGCTTACCAAACCCTCATAACGACTAGCATGCGCCCTGTACCCCTCATCCTCTATAGCATTAGGATTCTGGATCAATAACCGTGAAATCCTATGGTACCATAACATATAGTAATGTGTGTAATCTACATCCTCGGTACCATATTGCCCAGCCACCACCAAATTAGCCCGTTGATTCCACATTCCGATGGGAACTATGTGGAATTCAGGCCAATTAACCTCTGACCGACCTCGTCGATCTAGTCCATGCAGGTAATCACTCGTGTCATGTGGGTCAGGGATATTCTGTAACATCCCGAACTGCCTCATTACTCGATCGGGAAGGTGCCACTCAACCCTATCAACGCAAATGAGGGGCACCTTCGCATTCCATATAGCCTGTCCCTGGAAACAATATGGTGGACCCTGGACATTTAAGTACGGCTGCCACTCAACCTGATCATCATTCAAATACGCCAGCTGATCTCGGTATCCACGCAAGTTGTGGACGGTAAGATGCGTATATGATATAGGACATTGCCACCTACATATGGAGCAATTTGACATACAAATTAGTGTGTAATAATAAAAATTAAGTACATAGAATATTATGTGGACTTAAATTGAATTTATTTTAGAATACCTGCAACCATATGGGGATAATGCATCCTGAAGAATGACATCTCCACGTGTCCTTACGGGTCGTAAACACAACAACCGTTCCCAAGCCCAAAGCTAAAAAAAATAACATAAAGAAAAAAATTTGTGTCACGTACAAAACATATTTTCTTCACTACAATAATATAAGAAAATATAATTGACATACCTGTACAATTGTTAAGAATCCAGCACAACTTTTCGCATCGGGCTTTGTCGCTACACACAAGTCCCGATATAAAAAGGCTAACATTGCACTACCCCAACTGTAGTTCCCGATCGTGTCAACGTCCCTAAGCAGTGGGAGGTACATGAGTTTCACTAAGACATTACTCGTATCCGGCATTAAATGTGACCCTATGCATATCAAAATATATGCCCGAGTATACTGGTTAACCAATTCGGGCGGGGCATTTGCAGGAAGCTCCTCCCACTGAGTCAGTTCGTCTATAATCCATTTAATAGACAATCTACCACCCTTCAATACGCCATCAGGTGGTTCAATCCTTAGTAATTCGTGGCATAATTGAACCCATTCCAATTTTTGCATATGGGTTTGGGAACTAATCACAGGATCCCCGTCTATAGGAAGGCCACATAAAATTCCAACATCCTGAAGGGTGATGGTCATCTCCCCAACTGGCAAATGAAATGTGTGCGTCTCTGGACGCCATCTCTCAACCAAAACCTCTAACAAATGCCAATCATATTTGAAAAAACCTAGTTTATAAACACCGTAAAACCCAACATCTAAAAGTTTACTCTGAATCCTAACATCCAAGTTTTTAGGAGGTTCCGGACCGCGCCTAAATCTAATATTCTCAACTTCTTGTTGAGCCCAAATATAACGTGACCGGTGTTTATCTTGCCATTTTAATACGGAGTCGTCTAACGGCCCGGGATCAACAAATGCTTGGTTATCATGATATTGGTCCATCTGAAACAAACAACAAAACTATTAAACTAAAATTCGTTTAAAAAAGAGGCTGGTCCGTTAAATATTTAACTGAAAAAGGGCTCTTTTCTGACAGTTTAGTTAACTTTTTGACAGAAAATGGGATTTTTGATAAAAGAGGGGCTGTTTGTTAAATATTTAACAGAATAACGCAAACCTGTTAAATTTTGGCAGTTCAATTAAGTTTCTAACGGAAAGTAGGCATTTATGTTAACTTTCCAACGAAATTCGGATGATAATGTGAAGTTCATCAACTTTTAATAAATAGATTATTGTTAAATTAATATAAAATCACATAAGCAAATTAACATGTATTATCAGTTAATATTCTAACAGAAAATGGGCATTTTTGTTAACTTTCTAACGAAATTCAGTCGATAATGTGAATTTTCATCAACTTTTAATAAATTGCTTTTTCTTAAATTAATTCAAAATCACATAAGCAAATTAGCATGTATATTATAAACTCAACAAATTAACATATTCTAATTTCATCGAAAAAGATAATTAAAATACAAATTATATAAAAGAAAATCACTAAATATGATAGCACTAACCTTATAATGTGGAAATTGTGACAAGATTCCCAACACAAATTAATTTTCTGACCAAGGGACACTGAGATGCTGATGGAACGAAGGTTGAAGGTTGATGGGGGAATGGGAGGAAGGGTTTGAGGGGGAAGGAGGCTGAGGCTGCCGATTTATGTTTGTCTGGAGGTGAAGTCGGAATTGGGAGTGCCGACTTCACCAGAAAACGGCATTCCCATTGCCGATTTCTGCCAGATTCCAGACTCCCAAAATATTCCCACTTTGACCCACTTTAACCCACTTTAACCCTTTAAACCCTAATCTGGATTTTTGATTAACCTAAAGTCGGCATTGGTAGTGCCGACTTCACCCCAAAGTCGGCAATGCCAATGCCGATTTCACAAAAAATGGTCATTTTGGTATATAAAGTTTCCCAAATGTCATTTAGGTAGATAATGATTTAAAAGAGAATTATTTGGAAAAAAAAAATCCACCGAGGGCTGTCCCACATTTTGGGTTTTAGAGAAAAATCAAAGAAATAGGGCCTCATCAACCTCAGGGAAATACTACAATTTGATGATGACTTGTCATGAAAACATCTTTCCCTGAAAACAATATTGCTTGGAGGATTCTTAAAGATGATCTCAAAAGAAATTCATTACAAATGCAAGAATTATTGTCTGCAAATGTCGATGATGTTGCTTCCACAACAAGTGAAAACAACTCCCACGACAAGTGAAAACAACATATGAGTGAAAACAACAACGATCGTGATGTTGGAGATACTATCATAAAAAACAAAACACAAAACAAAGTTTGAATAGAGAAAATCTTCCACCGATAAGTTAGGTTCTAAGACACCAAATATACATTTGATTTATTCATATTTTCAAATTCTTATTATATTTAACTTGGTTAAAATGATTGGAAGTTTCTTTACAAATGGTATCCAATTACTTTGTAATTCATTGTTTTTGCAGTTGTTTATAACTGCAAGCATTAAGGTGCTACACAACACAAGAGTTACCCAACTCATACTCAAAGACAAGTGATCTGTAAGAAGGAAGAAGAAAGAGGATTCAAGAGAAAAGGAGGACACGAGAATAAGGCTGTAAAACCCAACGTGCGTTTCTGGTATTCATTGGTTAACATATATAGAGCATATACTGGTGATACATACTTGGAATAAGAGACTAACTAGGAAAGGGAATATGTACTCCATCTAATGCTAATCACTACTCCTAATTACAAGCAGCTATATAAAGGATATATACAAAAAGATATGTAACATATTGACCACAATCTTCACCAACCGTGGACTTCAATCAGGAGCCTTTTTATTTGGTCTATCACCCCCCCTCAAGCTAAGCGGAGGGATTCGTAGCTGCAGCTTGTCGGATAACACATGAAATCGAGGTGGAGCCAAGCTCTTTGTGAAGATATCTGCAAGTTGGTCGCAGGAAGAAATATGGTGGATACGAAGAAATCCTCGATGATGAAGCTCTCGAACGAAGTGAAGGTCAATCTCTATGTGACGTGTGCGAGCATGAAAAACTGAGTTCTTTGCCATATGTAAGGCAGAAATATTGTCACAAAAGAGCGTTGGTGGGGAAAGAGGAATACCAAGCTCACGAAATAGGAATGAGAACCAACGAATTTCAGCAGCAGTTGAGGCTAGAGCCCTCTACTCAGCTTCACTACTTGACCGAGCAACCGTCCGTTGTTTCTTGGCAGACCATGCAACCAAGTTTGGTCCAATGAACAAGCAAGCTCCAGTTGTGGAGCGTCGATCATCAGGGGATCCTGCCCAATCAGCATCGCAGAAGGCGACAATGGAGGTGCTGGGAGAGGCGTGGAAAGACAGCCCTTGAGAAACAGTCCCTTTAAGGAAGCGAAAGATGCGCTTGACTGCTTGAAGATGAGAAGTGCGTGGTGAATGCATAAATTGGCATACCTGGTTGACTGCGAAAGATATCAGGTCGTGTGAGGGTAACATATTGGAGTGCCCCAACCATGCTGCGATATGAAGAAGGGTCTGGAAGGGGATCCCCCTTATTAGCTGAGAGATGCAAGCTCGGAGCTAGAGGAGTAGGGGAAGGTTTGCTCAAGTGCATATTAAACTTGTGAAGAAGATCAGCAGTGTAGCGAGACTGATTAAGAAACAAATGAGTGGGAGTACGATTTGCCTCAATGCCCAAGAAGAAACTTAGTGAACCCAATTTTCGGATTTCGAACTTGGCACAAATTGAATCAATAACGATGATATCATCGACGTACACCAGGATAGCAACAGTAGAACTGTCATGATGTCGCACAAAGAGGGAGGAGTCTGCTCTACTATTAAAGAAACCCATACTTAAGAGAAACTCATGAAGGCGATAGAACCACGCACGAGGAGACTGTTTCAGTCCATAGAGAGCTCGGTGAAGCCGACATACATAGTAGGGGTGATTCGGGTCAACAAATCCGGGGGGTTGGGACATGTATACTTCTTCGGTGATGAACCCATTAAGGAATGCATTACGAACGTCGAGCTGTTCAATGGGCCAACCACGGGAATGAGCTATGGAAAGAATAGTCCGGATGGTGGCGGGTTTGATAACGGGACTGAAAGTTTCCTTGTAATCAATACCCTCTTGTTGAGTATATCCTTGAGCAACTAACCGGGCTTTGTAGCGTTCAATGGATCCATCGGCTTTACGCTTGACCTTATATATCCATTTTCTGCCGACGACATTGTGAGAGGGAGATGGTGGAACAAGAGACCAAGTACCATTTTTGTGAAGAGCCACAAGTTCTTCATGCATTTCATGTTGCCATTGTGGTAGGGGGGTTGCCTGCTTGAAGGTTCTTGGCTAAAAAAGATGAGTATCTTCAGATGTGGCAGCAAGATCAAAGTGATGTTTTGGCTTGAAAACACCAGCTTTTGATCGTGTGATCATGTGGTGAGTACCACTACCCGAACCAGACTGTTGGGCTAAAGAAGAGAGACCAGGAATGTTGTTGGTGGGCTCGATCTGTGAAGAAGGTAGGCTGGAACGAGGTGGGGACTGGACGGGCCTAACCGGTCCAGCTTGAGAAGATGCAGGGATTTCTATTGGACTGGCGGCTGGACTATCAAGAGTAGCAGGAGTATCAAGAGTAGTCATAGAAGGGCCCAAGTGTGGGGCTGTTCCAGGTATTGTTGATGCTGGAGGTGGTTGTTGATGAGTCACGGTAGACTGACCGGGCTGGCTCGGGCCAGAGATATCTGTAGGGAATTTCTTTGATACATAATAAAAGTGTTGTTCATCAAATAATACATGCCGTGAAACAAATATTCGTCCCGTGACAGGATTATAACAACGATACCCTTTATGCATAGTATCATATCCCAAGAAAATGCAAGAAGTGGACCGGAGCATCAATTTGTGTTGATTGTACGGGGTGAGATTGGGAAAACATGTGCAACCAAACGTTTGAGAAAACGATAATCGGGTTTTCGTTTCCAAAGTTTCTCATATGGTGAGGTATACTGTAATTGTCTCATCGGTAACCGGTTAATAAGAAAAACAGCAGTGGTGAAAGCCTCAAGCCAGAAAGATTGTGGAACCTTGGAATGAGCCAAAAGACAAAGACCCATTTCAGTTATATGTCTATGTTTTCTTTCCACAACTCCGTTTTGCTGCGGAGTGTAAGGACATGAAACACGATGTCCTATGCCATTACAAACTAAGAAAGCAGCAAATTGACGATTTATGAATTCACCCCCCATCGGTTTGGATTGTTTTGACAGTATGAATAGCTGATATTTTCCGAGTTAATTGATTTTCAATATAGATTTTAAAATCAGAGAACACAGAAAATACATCCGACTTACGAACAAGAGGAAACAACCAAACATATCTGGAAAAATCATCGACAATAGATAAATAAAATTTGAAACCAGAATTTGACGGGCAAGGAGAAGGTCCCCATACATCAAGATGAAGTAAATCTAGTGGTTTAATAGAATTAAAAGAATGAAGCGGAAACGGAAGATTACAAGATTTACCCATAGGGCAAAAATGACACATCTCCCTATTTTTAGTAGGTCCGTTAATCGGAAGCCGTACTTTATGAACTAAGCTATCAAAAACCTGAGAAGACGGGTGACCCAAACGGGCATGACACGTGGAAGAGGAAGCACGCTCTCCAATTAATGCCAAGGAATTAATACGCGAATTGGGGATGAAGGATAGTGTGTATAGGTCGCCCGTAGTACTGCCAGAAAGAATAATCCTCTTGGTACGATTGTCCTTCACACAAAACCCAAAAGCAGTTAGTTCAAAGAAACAATCGTTATCTAAGCAAAATTTGCGAATAGAGAGTAATGAACGACTGATTTTAGGAACATGAAGAACAGTATTCATGACGAAGGAGTGATCTTTATGAGAAAAATGAGCAGACCCAATACTGGCTATAGGAATAGTAGAACCATTTGCAACCCGAATAGAATCATTACCTGAATACGGAGTGTAATATTGCATGACATCTGTAGTGGAAGTCATGTGGTTCGTTGCACCAGAATCAAGCACAAATGAGACAGGAGCTATGGGAGACTGACCATTAAACTGAGAACCACCATTGGGAGAAACAGTATTCTGGCTGGGATAGAACTGAGCATTGTATGCAAAATTTCCTCTTTGAAAACACGTAGTGGCATCATGACCAGATTTTTTGCATATTTGACAACTCACACTGTTTGGATCTGAACTCACAAAAAGGTTAGGAGGTGTATAGGGAATAGTGGTAGTGGGTGACACAACCTGCCCAGATGGCCTGAACTGGGCACCGTTTGGCTGGAAAGGAAGGGGTAGAATGCCTCTGCCATTGTGTTTCCCTTTGTTCTTGCCCTTATTGTGATGACCACCCCCCCCCCCCCGTCCTTGGTTTGGGAAGAAAAAGAAACCTCCTGGATGTGGGGAACCAGGAGGCCTAAACCCCCTTTGAGGGCCAGAGGTAGAACCCGAGGAGATGGGATGAGGAGCTTTGGGTGTGTCGGTGACTTTAGTGGCGGCAAGGGCAGCAAGAGTAGGATTGGTATGACTAGAAAATCGCTTTTGAAGTGCCTCCTCTTGAAGGAGGAGATCTTTAAGATCTTCTATGGTGGTGTCGCCCTTAGAGTTTTGGGTTGTGATGAACTCTTTATACGTATGACCCAAACCACCTAGGATACGACTACGAAGTGTATAAGAGGAGATAGCCTCGCCCGCTCGAGACAGAGAGTGGGAAAGGGTTTTGGCACGGAGGACGTAGTCTTGAATAGACAAACCGGGTGTAAGGGTAAGATCATGGAGTTCGTCTTGGAGTTTTTGAATATGGATTGATGAAGCAACACCAAATTCTTTGGCTAGTAAATCCCAAGCTTTGGGTGCGGTAAGACAGGGATTGACATGGGGTTGGACCTCGGAGGTTACAGTGGCTTTGATCCACCCTAAGACAAACCTAGAGGTGTGGACAAATTTTTCGTGTGCAAGATTGGGTTTAGTCGAAGAATTTTCAGCAGGGAGGGTTGAAGGGGGTGGATTTTTGTCTGTGACTACATGAGTGAGATAATGAATCTCAAGCATGGATAGAAACAAGGAACTCCAGTTCTGGTAATTCTCGTTAGAAAGTCGACAATGTCCCATGTAGGATTGAACATTGAAAAGAGTGGGAAGGCCGTGCCCAGGATCGGATTCTGCCATGGAATCGTTCGAAATAATCGATTCGTCACTCAAGGCTTAGAGTGCTCTTGATACCATCAAAGACAAGTGATCTATAAGAAGGAAGAAGAAAGAGGATTCAAGAGAAAGGAGGACACGAGAATAAGGCTGTAAAACCCAACGTGCGTTTCTGGTATTCATTGGTTAACATATATAGAGCATATACTGGTGATACATACTTGGAATAAGAGACTAACTAGGAAAGGGAATATGTACTCCATCTAATGCTAATCACTACTCATAATTACAAGCAGCTATATAAAGGATATATACAAAAAGATATGTAACATATTGACCACAATCTTTACCAACCGTGGACTTCAATCAGGAGCCTTTTTATTCGGTCTATCACATACCACAACCGTACACGCACACAGCCCCTTACAACAAAAATAATTCTTAACTAATGAAGCTCACACAAACTACTTAAAAGAGCGATAACAACCTTCTAGCTCACGTGCAACTCCTCGCTTCTACTGATTTTGACCCTTCAATTGACCATAATTTAAGAAAAATGATTCAAAGAATGAGTGAGTACAAAACTCAGTAAGATTCCCTAATGTATGTATATTATACATAAGAAATATGCTACTAAGATATGAAAAGACACAACATAACATACCGTCCCATATAAACACTACAGTAAAACTCATAAAACACATGAGAAAATTACACAAAGGATACCTTGATTTTTCGTTTTTTGAATTTTCACTTGTCTTGAACGAATTGATGAAGGCAAAACTAAATTTCGATTGTTCACACATAATACCGACTTAAATTCAGATAAATATTTAAGGTTTTATAATGTAATATAGATTTAGGATGCTATTTAGTGTTGTACGATAGAAAGTTTTATAAATGTCGTTTACCATGCCAACATCTAGGTATTTCTTCAAATTGATAGAGTAAAGAAAATTCTCTTGAGGAGTGTCTCTTTTTGTATGGTACTCTGAGCATAAATCAATCATGGCGGTTAAAGAATTAAGACTTGTGCGGATCAAGTCTAGGGTTCATCTTCAAGTCAAAACCGAGCTACTCGCGAGTTCGACTCGGCTAATAAAAAAGACTACAAGTGCGGCTGAGTTCGACTACCTACTGGCCAGTCGAATCGAGTTGGGAAACGGGCAACTCACTCAAAATTGCACCCCTACTGGAAAACATTGAGAAAAACTCCATTATCATATTGTGAAGTGAACCTCACTTCACATTGCAAGCCTCATTAGTTTGCTGGACTGGATGACTGCTCAAAGAGACAAACCTTAGACCGTGAATTAAAGACTTGACATGTGGCAACAATGAAACCTCAACAATGTATTGTCCTTTGTAGTTATCCACAATAACACTGGGTATAAATACCCCTAAAAATCTTCATTTGAAGATTTCCATAATTCTTTGCATTTTCATTTACAAACCTTCAAACTTTCATTAGATTGATTACATAGTGTTGGGTATGCTTTTTATAAACCACTCCTATTACCTAGATTCGATTGATCCCATAACCTAATTTTATCTTTTTGTGGACTTTAGGATATATTGTAAGAAGTGTTAAATTTCATTTTTAGAATAGTCCACTTTGATAGTATAGGCTTTAGATTGATAGGTTGAAAATTTTCTAAGTCTGGAATTTTAGTGGTCAAGACCTTGACCGTGAATTCACTTGACCGTGGTAGACCACCTGACCGTGGAAGACCACTTGACCGTGAATCACTTGACCGGAAGTCAGTGACCGTGATCTTTGTGGCATATCTTAACAGGTCACATCTGACCCCTCGACCGCAAGCCACTCGACCGTGAGGCCTTGACCGCAAATGATGAAGTTGTCCAAGAACCCAAGTTTGTTAAAACTTAACCATGGTCAAACTATGGTTAGTTTAAAACGTTGCAGAACTTGGATCTCAAGTTATTCAAATTTGAATTCATCTAAGTGGGACCACTTCTTATCTGCAAAGAGGACAAACTCAGATTGAGCACCAATCAGAATTCAACAGCTCATTGTCCTTCAACTTGGAGCCCAAGTAAATCCAACAGCTATTTTCTCATTCAAGGCTATAAATAGCCCTTAAGTTCTTCATTGAAAAAAGCTGAGATTCTAAGAGAGAAATTGCTGTTGAAATACTTGGTGATTGAAGATCATACTCAAGATTTCCAGAATCCTTTGAATCTTCAAAGAACTCACCTTCAAACCTTCAAAGATCTCCAGCAACATTCAAGTCATCTCAAGCCTTGTAACACATAAGATTCTTTAGGCTCTAAATTATATAGATTTCAAAGAGCTTCAGATTCTTACACACACACTCACCCCAATTGATCAATCACTTAGATTGAATCAAAAGGGATACACTGGTCTAAGTCTAGGATTTATTCTTCATAGAAAGTAGGTGTTGATTCAATACTTCATCTCTGTAATCTGTACACTCAAGAATCAATATATACCTCCATTCAAAATCCAAGACTGACCATCTTGGTAAAGGACGTAGATCTTTTAACAGATCGAACCTTTCCAAATACTTGTGTCATTTTACTTTCTGCAAATCTACCTTCCAAGTATTGTTCATCTTGTTCTTCACTTGTTCATATTAATTTTGTTTGTCGTTTAGTGTTTGATCTTACAGATATTCAAACGTATTGTGAATTGTGTTTGTTTGTTCTCCACATTGCCTAAGCTAAAAATCTGACTAACTTATATTTTGCCAAAACTTCTAAGACAACAACTTTCAATCTCTCAACCATCTGACCACAAATCTCTTGACCGCATTTATATTGACCGCACTTACCTTGACCGGACTCACTTGACCGCAACTTGGTTGACCGTGAGTGCTGGTGTTCCTTAGAGATTTTGTCAAAAACAACTCTACCTTATTTCCATCGAAAACTTCCGTTGTGCATATTACACCTTGACCGCGCGGTTTATTACTTGACCGCAAAACTCAAGATTGTAAGCACTTGGTTGAATTTTGAAAAAGGGTTGAAATTTTAAGTAGGCTATTCACCCCCCCTCTAGCCTCCTTTCATACCCTTGTTGTGTCTTTGGGACCAACACATAGATTAATCTATTTAAGAAACATTAGTTTAGTCTTGGATTTGCTTTAAATTTAAATTTTTAGGTTTAGGTTTTGATTCTTATAATATTGTTAAAACTCCTAAAGATCTAGTAATTAGAAAATCCAAGACTAACCATCTCAATAGTGAACGCAGATCTTTCACAATCGAGCCACTCCAAATCCCGCGTTCTTATTTTTTGCAAATTACTTTAAATGTTCTGGAGTGTTCTAATTCATATTTCAGTTTGGTCCATTTAGATTTCCATTTGCCGAGTAATTTGTGTTGTTGGTTGTCGTTGCTATACATCTCATTTTAACACTTAGACAATCCTCAATTTGCAAACCTCCTTTAAAGAACTTTAAACTCTGTTAAGCATTTTACTTCTCTGAATTTGTAGTTATATCACTACTCCAAAACTAGGTTTAGTAATTAAAAAGTCGACATTTTTTAAAAATAGTTTAAAACTTTAAGACAACTGTTCATCCCTCTGTAGTTGTTTTTCTACCTTTGTTGCCTCCTTAGGGACCAAAATTAGTTTAATTATCCTCTCATGCAAATTGATCCGTTGATGGGAGTCACTGAACACAATATATTGTACCAATTTATTTTTATTTTTTGATTCTAGATCTTGGGAGGGCAAATATCGAAGCGACTTTGACTTCAATCTTTGTGATGAGTTGGGAAATTTTTACACCTTAACTTCATAAGTGCTGATGGGTAATTTTCCAGAATACTCCCTCCGTCCCATTTTAAGAGTCAAAAATTTCCTAAAAGGGCGTCCCATTTTAAGAGTCAAAATCCTAAAACGGAAAGTGAGTCCTACATGTCATACTCACAACTATTATCCACTAACTCTTCTCTACCCCACTTTCTCTCTCCTACCCAACCATCATCACTCACAACACATCATCTTTTCCTTAATTCTTGAACCCACCCAATTTTTTACCCTTAAAATGGGACGGAGGGAGTAAGTTGTTTCGGAATGACTCAAAATTTGCATTGGTCTTGTAAACCTCCTGAATAACATCTACATGGCGTTTAGACATGGCGTTTAGACATGATTTTAGCCATTCAGAATCCTTTGAGAAACAAAAAAAAAAAGTCATTTCACTATTTTAGGAACTTTAATTTCGTATATTTTGGTAGGGCTGGCATGGTAGGTATACCGACTATTTTTTCCTTGTACCGGTACCAACCAAGATGAAGTTGGTACACAAAAATGAGTACCAGTACCCAACCGTCAAACTCGGTATACCAACTTCTTGGTACGGTTGGTACTCGGTTGGTACGGTTGGTACTACACCTCTACCAAAGAATTTTTTTGTAGAGTTGTTCCAAACACAAGGAAAAGTGGAAGACAAATTACTATACTACTGAGTTTATATCAATATAATCCAACAACTTCACTACATTAACTTAATAAGTTACATAAAAGACGTTTCATTAAGTTATAGAAAAGTATAAAACATAAATATAGACAGTTTTTCCTATATACATTTCAGTACAGTTTTCCTTCTAATCCAAAGTAAGTTGCCTGGTGAACATATATACCAAACATAACTTCCTCAACATCGAATTCCTGAAATTCCTCCCTCATTACAATTCCACCAATCACATAAAATCAACAAATATACTATTAGGGGTTAAGATTAGATTAGATTTTTAGATTTTAGTAATATTTTATATATTTTCTATTAAATATATAATAGAAATTATTTTTATAAAAATATACTCGGTACTCGGTATACCAACCAAACTCATATTTGTGTACCGTGTACCAACCAAAAATGCATACTCGGTACGGTAGTACCGTACCAAACTTTCGGTATACCGAAGTTCGGGTATACCAATCCCTTTGGTTCGGTTGGTACTCGGTTGGTTGGTTTAGTTTGGTACAAATGGCCAGCCCTATATTATGGATTTGTTTATTTTCTTATGAGAAAATTTTGGGGGAAACTAGTTTCTCTTTAAGTTATAAAAAGTCCTGTTTTTATAGGGTTTAAGGTTTAGGATTTAGGGTTTAAGTTTAGAATTTAAGGTTTTAGGTTTAATGCTTAAGGGTTAAAAACAAGACTTTTTATAACTTATGGAGGAACTAGTTTCCTCCGAAACACACTCTTTTCTTATTTTAGTTGATAGTTTCTAAGCGGCTTTCTAGGTTTTATACGCGCACTTAGTGGAGTTATAGGAAGTCAAGTTTTGTGATTTGAAAGAAAGTGGGTTTCATTAAAAATTGCAATTAACTCGAGTTGTTATTCCTAGTTCGGTCATTCTAGAGGCGATTTGGCATCATCTCTGTTGAATTCTCTTCCCATAGGACCATCACTTATTTTTTTTTTCTATAGAAAAAGACAAGGGTTTTTCAAACTATAGTTATAAATACCGTTTCGGACAACGCACCAATTTCTCATTAGAACCGGATGTAATGGTACTGAAACACACCGGCGCATAGTTCTAAATTTACCACACTTTTTTAGCATGTTTTAATATAGATGTATTCCGTACTGATATCAACGATACTTTAGTATAACTTGCTATTTTTCCAACAAACATCAGCATAATTAAAAAAATTATTTTTTATCTAAAAAAATGGGTTTAAAATGTTAATTTTACTTGGTTATAAATGTATCTGATTATATGTTTACTTTAGATGTAGGGCATGCATTTACTGGAAAAAATAGTTTATTTAAATTAGCCCATCCACTTGATTTGAAAAAAATATTTCATGAACTTTAACATCTTTTTTTTCATTCAGACTCTTCATTTAAAATGTTTTGAAAAAATGGCACTTTTCCATCCCAAATGAAACACATCCATCTAGACTAGTTCAGACTAAAACGGATCAGTACAGTCAGGTTGAGGCTGTAATTTAACATGGAACAAAAGTAGGAGAGAGAAAGTAGGGTAGAGAATAATGAGTGGAAAGTTGTTGCGAATGTGAATGTGAGTCTCATTAAATAAAACATTTCCATTTTTAGGTTGTCATAATTCAAATGAGACACCCAAAATGGAAATTTGTCTTAATTCGAGTGTGACGGAGGGAGTATATGACAGTTGATTTGCCAATGCTTTTATTTTCTTTTACGAAACCAAATGTTTTTAATGAATGCAATTTATTTATTTGTACATTACTTATACAATGATAAAAATGTACTACTTTCTACGTAATAAAATAAATGTCTAAATTTGGTGTTCATCAAAAATAAATTTGGACATTTGATTCTGGGAGAGAGATAATGTCCTATGATTTATTGTAGCGCTTGTGTTGATAATTAACTTGGAATATCTTTGTTTTACCCACATACTAAGTTTTTTTTTTTTTTTTTTTTTTTTTTTGAATTTCAGTTTTTAAGAATTGTTAATGGAAACTACTCCCTCCGTCCCCATTTACATTACAAAAATGAGGTTTTGCACAAAAATTAAGAAAATGATTGTAAAGTTGATGTGTTGTGAGTGTAGATAGTTGAGTGGGAGAGAGAAAGTGGGGTAGAGAAAAGTAAGTGGATAGTTGTTGTGAGTATGACAAGTGGGTCCCACTATTTAAAAAGTAATAAAAACTTTCCTTTTTGGGATTTTGTAAAGTAAATGGGGACACCAAAAATGGCAATTTTTGTAAGGTAAATAGGGACGGAGGGAGTATTCCAAAGTCTCCGGAGGCGGCTGCAACCACTACTTTAGAAACGGCGGCTACTGTTGCAGTGGCATTGCCAGCTACTCAACTGTCCGCGGCAGTGATGGAAGAGGGAGGGAGTACAAACGGAGAAGCGGAAGGTACAAGTGGTGAGCAGAAAAGAGAGTTGCCGGAGGCTCCTCAGCCTGTTGCCAAAAGAGGCAGGGGACGGCCAAAGGGTACTGGAAAATTACAGATTCAGGCTTCCTATGGTAAGAATAAGAACAAGTACATTTTATTTAAGCATTTTCATTACTGAAAATATTTTTTTAATTTGATGCAATTCTTTTTTTATTTCTCCCTTGTGTTTGATTGAATTGAACAAGTACATTTTATGTAACCCGTGAATCAACTTTAGTGCAGTTCATCATGCATATAAAAAGGGGGTAACCTGACGACAAGAGTTTCTAGAATTCGTGGGGTACAAGGAAGACCCGGACCCATATAGACATCTAAGCAACAAAACATATCCATTTATATATACATATTCATTAATGAATACCGACGGTTTTAGTGGGAATAGCAACGACCTAGAGTGAGAAACAAAATCCGAAACTAGGACGAGAATACCGACGGTTTTAGTGACGGAAATACCGAGGGAGAACATTCCCTCTCTAATCCATCACTAATTTGGCGCCAAAATTTTGCGCCTTTCATTACCGACGGATTTATGACGGAATAAATGATTTTAATTTTTTAATTATTTAAAATAGAATAGCGACGGATCTAAATCGTTGCTATATGCATTAAAAAAAATTTAATAAATCTATATTTTAAGTAGCGACGAATAGAGTTTACCAATGAATAAAATCCGTCGGCACATAAATAGTATATTTTTACCGACGGTTACCATCCGTCGATAAATAAATTACATATTTTTAATGATAGTATAATAAAGAAATGAGGGACGGACAATATCCTTCACTATGAGTATGTTTTTTTTAATATAGATAAATGTTTTAAAACTTTTTTAGCAAAAAATATTTTCAAAAACTAATATAAAAAGAGTTAGAAAAATAACTAAACAAATGATTGTATAATAAAGAAAAAAAGGGATGGACAATATCCTTCACTACAAGTTTTTTTTTTTTTTTTTTTTTTTAATATAAATAAATATTTTAGAATTTTTTTTAATAAGAAACAGTTTTTCAAAAAAATAATATAAAAAAGTTAGAAATTAACTAAACAAATGATTGTATAATAAAGAAAAAAAGGGACGGACAATATCCTTCACTATAAGCATTTTTTGAAATAGAGTTAAATATTGTACTCTTTTTAGTAAAAATGTTTTTTTTTCAAAAACTAATATAAAAAGTTAGAAATTACTAAGCAAACGATTGTATAATAAAGAAAAAAATGGACGGACAATATCCATCACTATGAGTATTTTTTTTCATTTTTTTAATATAGATAAATGTTTAGAACTTTTTTTAGCGAAAATGTTTTTTAGTTATATTAATTGGTCATAACTTAAATTTTTAAAATAAATATACAATTTTTGATGGGCGGATATCAAATATTAATTTTGTAAAGTATATAAAGTTATTTGAATTCATATTGGGTATATATATATATATATATATATGTATATATATATATGTATATGTATATACATGTATATATATATATATACATGTATGTATATATATGTATATATATATATATATATATATATATATGATAAAGGGTATGGGTATATGATGTATATGATATAGGGTACGGGATGTTATATAGCATATGGTATGGTATATGGTGTATAGCGTATATGATGGTGCATAGGATATAGACGTGTCCATGCCGGTTAACCGTTTATAACCGGCGGTTGAAAAGCTCCCGGAGGTCTAACCGTAACCGGACCGGCTAACCGGCTCTAACGGTTAAGGTTAGGCGGTTAACCGGTTAAACCGTCTGCCTTTTTCCTTTTCTTTTTTTTTTTTTACTGAAAAATGTCAAAAAAGTGACTGAAATATGGAAATTTAAATGAAAAATGTCAAAAAACTGACTGGAAACTGGAATAAACTGACAAACTAACTGGAATCGTTAAAAAACTGACTGGAAATCTGAAAATAACTGACTAAAAACTGACAAACTAACTGGAAAATGTTTAAATAATGGAAAATAATTACCATTAGCCGGTTCAACCGGTTAACCTTACCGCCGGTTGACCGGTTTACAAATCTCCTAACCTTAACCGGACCGCCACTTACCGGTTCACATCCGAAACGGTTAGCCGGTTGGCCGGTTTTGACCGGTTGGCCAACCACCGGTTAGCCGGTTCTGTCAATTTTTTGGGCACGTCTAATAGGATATATGATAATAGTATATGATATACTCCCTCCGTCCCGGCCGACTTAGGACAATTGGTCCCGATACGGGGATTAAGGAGAACTATTATTTTAAGAGGAAAGAGAATGAGTGGAGGATGTGTTGTGAGTATGAAAAGTAAATAGGAGAGAGAATGAGTGGGTGGAATAGTAAATGGATTGTTGTTGTGAGTATAACAAATGAGTCCCATTGAATATTAAAGTAATATAAACTTGCCATTTAGGGATGTCTTAAGTGGAGTGGGACGCCCAAAATGACAATGTGGGACAGAGGGAGTATAGTACATGGTATCTAAGGTATATGGTATATGATGTATTGAGTATATGGTATAGTGTATAGGTATATGATGCATAGGGTATATGGTATGTGTATATGGTATATGATATTGTCCGTATCTATTTTTTTCTTTTATATACTTATATTTCTTTAAAAAATCTTAACTTTTTTTATGTAACTATTTTAGAAAAATTTCACTAGTAACCAAAATCTCAAATAACTTTCTTTATGTAACTTATTTTTATTTATTTTTTTGAAAAATTTCACTACTAACCAACATCTCAAATAGTTTTCTTTATCCAAAAAAGTTTTAAAAAATTAAAGAAATGAGGGACGTCTAATTCCTTTTAATTTTTATTTTTTTTTTAACACAAATGTTTGTTTTTGAATTTTTTTACTACCAGACTATTTTTGAATGTTAATATTTTTCCAAGTATATAAAAAATTATTTTAAAATATTGGAAAAATATAGTGGTGCATAAGAAGTTATTTTAATACATTGGAAAAATATTAATATTTATTACTATTATTCTTATAAATGACACTTATTTAATTAAATTTTTAGGTTACACATGGATCACCATCTTAGCCATCTATAAAGTAACATTTAAATTGAATCTAATGGCCTAAATTTTAACTACACATTTCACTTGGATAACAATCTCATCCCTCCATTTCAATTGAAATCAATGGTCAAAAAATATTTCTCCACTTTATTTAACCTAATTTTCTAACTTTAACCCTATTTAAAAAAAAAAAAAAAAAAAAAAACTAACCAAAAATGCAGCCGCCCCCTCCCCCATTCATTTCATCTACTCTCTCTCTCTCTCTCTCTCACATGGATCACCATCTTAGCCATCTAAAAAATAACCTTTAAATTGAATCCAATGACCTACATTTAACTACACATTTCACTAGGATCAAAATCTCATTCATCCATTTCAATTAAAATCATTGGTCAAAAACCTTTCTCCACCTCCCTTATCCTAATTTTACCCTAACCTTAATTTATATAAAAAAAGAAATAATAATAAAAAAAATTCCTAACCTAAACTACCAGCAGTGGGCAGCCCCTCCCTTACCCATTCCCCATTTCATATCATTCACTCCCTCTCTCTCTTCTCCACCTCTCCTTCTCTCATAACCATTTCGAATTCCTTCTCCTTTACCACCACATCTCTCAATCTTTCACCACCAATGTCGTCCCTTCCTCCAGCACCGACTTGTACGACGTCCCCACACTTCCTTTCCCGAGCACCTCCGCCGACGCCCTCAATAGATCTTCTAAATCGAAGCTGTATATCCCGCCTTCGAAGAACACTAGGAGGATGATTAATAGTAGGAGGAGCAGGATTAAGGCTGAGCCGACGGCTATGGCGATAATGGAAGCTCTGGAGAGCTTCCTCGACTTGTGCTTCACCAGCTTTGGAACGATTGCAGACGGTGATGGTTTTTTTTTCTTTCCAGATCTGTTAAGTTTATTGATTAGTTTTTTTTAAAAAAAAAACAATTATTTTTTTAAAATATAAAAACGATCAAAGTGTTTTTTTTTTTTGATCTGTTAAGTTTTTTTAATTTTTGTTTTTTTTTTTCTTCAGATCTGTAAATAAGGAAGTTTATTGATTAGGGTTTTTTTGTTAGTTTTTTTTTTCAGATCAGTTTAAGTTTATTGATTTTTTAAAAAAATATATATTTGATTTTGGTGTGTTTTGTGTTTTATTTCAGATCTAGTTGTGGCACGGTGGTGTTTGGCGGGTTTTCAAGATATGGCGGAGGCAATAGTGGGAGGAAAGAATGGATTTTAACTGAATTTTTTGAAGTTAAGGGATCAAAGTTGAAAAGAGAACTTTTATGTAAGGACTGAGATGAGCATTAGAGAAGTTGAGGGAGCACAGTGTAACTATTGTAATATTTTTGAAATAGTGAGGACTGATTTGAAAATCTCTGAATTATTAAGGACTAATTTTAAAATAAGAGAAATTAATGAAATGACTTAAATTGATTGACATCATAATTTTTGTAATAAAAATATTCAGCATATGTGTATATTTAAAAATATATTTAATATATATTTTTAAATATATATATGCTATTTTTTAAAAAATAATGTAAAAATTTAGTGACGGAAATAATCCATCAGTAATATTAAATAAAAATAATAATAAATAGAGATGCATAAATAGTAGTGACGGTAAATTCCGTCGATAATACATCGTTAAAATGGTTTAAAAATAAAACGACGATTTAAATAAAGACGAAAACTCGTCGCTAATCCGTCGGCTTAGTCTTTGGATTGGTCGATTATTTTACGATTTTGCCGACGGATTATTAAACAATAGCGACAGAATAATCCCTTGGTAAGTAAGGCAATTGAAAATCCGTCGGTAATCCGTCAAAAGATTTTACCGACGCACGTTTTAATATCGGAAATTAAACGTTGAAAATCCGTCGCTAAATCAATTTAGTGACGGATTTTGGATGGTTACCGACGGAATAATCCGTCGGTATCTGCCTGTTTTCTTGTAGTGATTTAAAGTTCTGAATGCGTCTTCAATATATATATATTCTTCGTGTTAATGCAGGGTCGATTTGATATTGTGTATTTATCCGCGTCACATACGCTTGGATGTAATGGGCAGATCATCACTTTGTTAAACATCAGTCTCGCAGATCCTCATGGGAAGATATTCGGTGGCAAAGTTATGGCCCCATGATTGCATCTGAACCTGTTCAAGTAAGTTTTATCTTTCATTAATTACATCGTTTCCATCTCAAGTCATGGATTTTTGCATTAGATTAGTATCTCAATTGATAATCACCCGTTTTGATTTCCATTTGTCTAGATCATAATGGGCATTTTCGTGCAAGAAGTGAAGAAGAAACAAATGGTGGGTGGTGAGTCTTCTTCACTGCAGCCAATTCTAGAGAATGATGCAGAAAATGATGAGGAACCCGAAAATAAGAACCATATTTCAGAGGAAAGAGTCGATCAGCCTGATAATGAAGAGATCAACTGGGAGATGCCTAAATCTTCTCTGATAGTTGATGAAATACGAGTTCCTTCAAATAATGGTGGTAATGGTAATGGTAATGGTGATAATCAGGATAGCGAGAACTTGGATAACTAGTAGCTCTTGACCCTTCTTCATATTGTTGTTATCATTTTTTGAGAGGACATAATAGCTATACATAACAACATTTTATTCCCATGAAAATTTTGTGATATCCTCTAAATTTGTTCTTCTCGAATTTATTGCTTACCCATTTCAGTGCATGGTGTATGACCTAGAATTCAATAATGTTATTCTCATGATAAGTTTCTTTTATGAACCATTTCAGTGCATGGTGTATGACCTAGAATTCAATAATGTTATTCTCATGATAAGTTTCTTTTATGAAAACTAAGTATAATTGACTTCTTGTTCTTGTTATATGCACATTATCAATTAATAATGCTCTTCTTGTTTTTCTAACTATCCAGATTCTTCTTTTTTTTCTTCCTTTTTTTTTTGTGAAAACCAAATCTTTTGAAATAGTGGAGGAAACTAAACGTTTGTTTGAGAGTTTCAGTATATCAATTAGAATGTTTTATAGTTATTTTACATTTTTTACCCACAAATGGGAAAACTGTTAAAGAATTTTACAACCCTTTCATCATTTGTAACTATAAATTTTTGAATGTTGTATCAGTATCTCTAGAACAAAAACTATGCTCAAAATTCTAACCACCAAATGCCCTACCAAACATTTTGCGGTCCTGAAGAAATATCAAATGAGTGGATCCTTATCAATAAATGTCATGGGACTACTACACTTTTAATGATGGCTTTCCATGAAAACATTGTTACATGCAAAAATTATTGCTTGTAGGATTTTTATAGATGAGTTCAACAAAGATTCACTACAAATGTAGGAATTATTGTTTGCAAATGGCGGTGATGTTGCTGCCACAACAAGTGAAAACAACAACGCTACTAAGGCTGGAGATTAAGTGCACTTGGTGTGATGGATCCCATTCCTGCAATAAAAAAAAAAGGAAAAAAAAACAAAAGAGAAGACAGTTTTGAATGAGAAAACCAATCACTGATAAGTCATGTTCCATGACATTATAAGTACATTTGATTTAATTATATTTTCAACTTAGACTCAACTTGGTTAAAATGATTGTATCTAAAGATTGGCATGGTCGTGCTTTGTAAATGGCACAGCCGCGCAAAGCAATGTCAAAGTTACAGAGCATTCAGACTTATTACCACCTATGTGCTTGTTTCATTGCATGCTCGTACAAATGTAGATTTCAGAATCAGTGCATACAGACTATTATGCACGCCCGTGCTAAATTGCATGCACGACCGTGCTTGCGAATGTGTGCCAGATGGAACCCAAGTCGAAGCATGAAAATATAACACAAAACAATGACTCAACATAGATTAACTGGACATTAAACTTAACATAACTTAATGATTTATAACTACGAAAGCAACCAACAAGCACTAAGGTGCTACACAAGAATTACACACTCTTAACAACCATACACGCAAACAACCCCTTATTTACAACAAAAGGGAACAAGTTGTTATATACAACTCAATTTAACCATTCTTAACAAAAGAAACTTACAAAAACTACCCTAAAGAGCGACAACTACCTTCTAGCTAACGTGCAACTCCCCGCCGCTACTGATTTTGACTTTTGAGTGCAGGGTTTGCTAAGAACCGAACCCTAACCCGCGACCACAACTCTATGTTCTGAACCGCCCCCGGAGACCGATGGACCATTACCGGCCCCGATCCGCTCCTCATCTCACAGAAGATTCTACAATCAAAAGCACAAGTTCTTAATGATAAGGAAAAGAAGTGAACCATTAGATATTCAAAGGCAAGACATTAAATTACACATGGACACCTTAATAGATCACGATGGAATTAAAACATAACTTGTGTAGAAGAAAGGGATTTTACTCTCTCTAGGAAAGAAAGAAACCTCACAAATTTATTGCAAAACCGCCGACCACCGCAAAGAGATGATGCACGAAGAAGTCTAGAAGATGAAGTGTGAGAAAAATAAGAGGTGTAGTTGGTCGAGAGGATAATATGAGATGAGAAATATTAAGTGATTTTTATTTGAGGGAGTGGGAGAAATAGATGGATAAGTGGATGCATTAGGGGAGAGAAAATGGAGGGTATTGATACATTTTGATGGAGAGAAGAATAGTTTTTTGATCAATGGGACCCATTTATCGTATGCACACCCGCCAACCCACTTATGATTCCTCAACTACCTCACTAATAATTTCTGAGTTGAAATCTCCTGTACCGCTTTTGTGTGTCACTCCATGTAGTACTTGTAATCCAACAGTTCACATGTTTGCATAATATTACAATAATATCAATCTCAATAACTGTGAGCAATTAGATTACTTGTGGCACATGGAGTGGTACACGAAGTGACACAGATCATACTAACAATACCTTTATATTATATACTCCCTCCGTCCCAACACAAGTAAGCTTTTTTAGGCTGTCCCAAAACAATTGAGACTGCTTAAAATAGAAATGTTTTAATATATTTGTATTTAACTAAACCCACCATTTAACCTCACTTATTCTCTCTCTTCATTTTTCACAACTTAATTTATTCAAAAAACACTATTATTTACCCCACTCATTCTCTCTTTTTATTTTCTACCACACATACACTACTTTTCTCTTAATTATTGTGCCTACTCCTCTAGTCCTACTTGTGCTGGGACGGGGAAGTATATGATTTCTAGACGTGATATCAGCCAGCAGGGATTGTTTGAAGGACAAAAATATTATTTTACTATTTTAGAAATTGATTTCATGTTTTTGGATTATATTTTATTTTCATATTTTAGTTGAAAGTTTCTAAGCAGTTTTCTAGGTTGTGTACATGCACTTTTTGGAGCAATGTGGAGTCAGTTTTTGTGATTTCAATGAATATGAGTTTCATTAGAAATTGCAATTTACTCTAAGTTGAGTAGTTATTTTATAGTTTGGTCATTCTTTTATATATATATTAAAGTTGGTGAAGAGGGTTGTGGGTTTGACATGCGTACATGTTTTACTAAAAGCTTGAATTTGGAGAAGCCACATCAACATCATCCTAAAATGTAATGACTTTTGATATTCTCATTCTTAGCTAATACTATTAGGTAATCATATTAGTAATTACTCCATCCGGTCCAAAATATCTGTCTTTTTTTGCATTTGCACAACTCTTAAGAAATGTAATAATTATCATGATTTAGTGACAAAAGATTCAACTTTACCCCTATTAAGTGTGCAAGTTTCTTACATTAATGTCTCACACTAACATAATTAATAAAAGAGAACAAGTTTCAATGCAAGGACAAGATAGACATTTAGCTCAAAAGTGACAATTATTTTAGACCAAAATTTTGGTCCAAAAGTGACAGTTATTTTAGACCGGAGGGAGTATATAAGTTAATTATTACTATTAATAGTATAAGTTAACCATTACTACTAATAGTATAAGTTAACTATTACTATTAATAGTATTAGTTAACAATAGTAGTTACTATACAAGTTAAATATTACTATTAATAGTATAAGTTAACCATTACTACTAATAGTATAAGTTAACTATTACTATTAATAGTATTAGTTAACAATAATAGTTACTATACAAGTTAAATATTACTATTAATAGTATTAGTTAACTATAATAGTTAATATATTAGTTAACTATTACTATTAATAGTATTAGTTAACTATAATAGTTACTATATAAGTTAATTATTACTATTAATAGTATTAGTTAACTATAATAGTTACTTTATAAGTTAGTTTTTACTATTAATAGTATTAGTTAACTATAGTAGGCTATGTACATTAACTATTACTCCCTCCGTCCCGGAGTAAGAGTCTCACCCCTTATTTGCACGCTTATTAATAAATATTGGATGTGATGTAAATGTTGTGAGTGTAAAAGTAAAGTATGAGAGAGAATGAGTGAGAGAGAATATTGAATTGATTGGTGTTGTGACTATAAAAGTAAAATAGGAGAGAGAATGAGTGGGGTAAATAGTAAAGATTCTTTGCCATTTTAGGAATGAGACTCTTACACTGGAACGGACCAAAAAGGAAAATGAGACTCTTACTCTGGGACGGAGGGAGTACTATTATTAGTATTAGTTAATTATAATACTTATTATATAAGTTAAATTATTAATTTTTAATATTAGTTAATTATAATAGTTACTATATCTATTAACTATTACTATTAATAGTATTAGTTTATTATAATAATTATAATAATCATTATATAAATTAATCATTGCTATTACTAAATATTAACTATTACTATCAATAATATTATTTAATTATAATAGTAATTATAATAATAGTAATTATATAGATTAATTATTATTATTAATATTTTTAGTTAAAATAATAATTACTATATTAGTTAACTATAGTTAAAATATTTTTTTTAAGATATAGTATTGGTTTCCCGTGCAGAGGGGTTACCCGCTAGTATGATTTAATATCAAGTGCTCAAATTTCTTCTTATAGGTTCACCTCTTCATTTTTTTCCTTAAAAAAAATAGACAAGGGGTTTTCAAACCATAAAGGACGTTTTTACTCTTAGCCACATGGCTACTAAATTGTAACACCCCATTCTGAGGAGATGAAATCTAGTAGTAGTACTAGGAAGTAGCATCAATTCTTCAGAAAGAACATTTTTTTTTCTTTTTTATTAAATTATTTGAAGAAAAGTAAGTATCCATTTCTTCAACATTACTTTTTTTGACCCAATTTCTTCAATAGTAGTTGAGTTTTTTTTTTTTTTCTTTCAAAAATAGATAAACCAATTAATTTGTTTGATGAGTTATGTTTACAAAACAATTTTAATTTTACGTCAGGTTCACATTTTAATATCAAACAAGGTAAGTATCTAAAGATCCATTATCCTAATTAACTAACTAAATAATTAATAATTGTAATGTATAAACAAAAATTGTAACGAAAGTAACTCTTAAATAGTTAAAGAGGATTTGAAGGACGATTATGTCGATCAAGACATTAAAAAAATTTAAAAAAATAATAAAAATAGTGGAAAAGTAGAGTATGTAGTTGGTAATAGCCTCTCCAGTTTTATGTTAATACCAAAATTGCTCAATAGATAAAAGTGTAAAAAATGAATAGATTCGTTTATCGATGTAGGACGAATTTTATAATGAACAAAAATGGACAATAATTTATGCCTTTATAATATCAGAAAAGGATTTAATTTCTATGACATAATTCATTAATGAAACCTAACGGATGAGGTGGTTTGAGCAAAATTTTAAAGGGAAGGGGGTTAAGATTCAGATTTAGGAGAAGCACTTGGGTTTTAATTTTTAATACATTTAATTTAGTCAATTTTTGTAAATTTGGGAAGGTTATAATTATTCATTCAAAAGGGGCTATAAATAGGGTTCAAAACAAAGCCGTTACCTCACGTTCAAGCACAACTGCAATCAAACACTTCAACGATCTTCATATTGTAAGAATTATTTAACATTTTATTATATATACACATATATGCATGTGTATATATATGTTTCCAGTCTCGTATCATAGTTAATTTGTCAATGTTTCTAAAGAATGTGTTTTACTTGTTTGTACATTGTACCATGATAAATTTGTACTACCTCTTATATCTCAAAATGAATGTCTAATTTTTCGTTTTGTAGCAAATAAATTTGGACAAATATTTTTTTTTCATTCTTTTTTTTTTTTTGAATTTCAGTTTTTAAGAATTGTTAAATGGAAACTATTCCAAAGTCCCCGGAGGCGGCCGCAACCACTACTTTAGAAACGGCGGCTACTGTTGCAACGGCATTGCCAACTACTGAACTACCCGCTGCAGTGATGGCAGAAGGAGGGAGTACAAACGGAGGAGCACAAGGTACAAGTGGTGAGCAGAAAAGAGAGTTGCCGGAGGCTCCTCAGCCTGTTGCCAAAAGAGGCAGGGGACGGCCAAAGGGTACCGGAAAATTACAGATTCAAGCTTCCTATGGTAAGAATAAGAACAAGTACATTTTATTTAAGCATTTTCATTACTGAAAATACTTTGTATAATTTGATGCATTTTATTAGGCCAAAATACATTTACCCCCCCAAAGTATCCACCGAATCCCACTTTGCCCCCCAGCGCCAAATTTGTCCCACTTTGCCCCCCAAAGCTTCAATTTGTCCCACTTTCCCCCAGCTCCAGACTTTGCACCCCAGCACTAACGAATGTTAGAAATTTAACAGAATAGGTAACGATTGGACTATTTTGTAATGCTTATTAGTTTTTAAGGGTCAAAATGCAAAGTTTCAAATATTAAGTACTAAAAATTTATTTATTTTTCCAAATATTTAACATTATCTTAAATCTTAAATAATTAATAAGTCTTGAAACTAATACTAATTTTATGCTAATTTTTTTTTTTAAAAAAAATATGAAATTATTTTTTCTAAATAAATGAAATTTATTTTTTTAATAAAACTAAAAATTAAGTATGTTTTTTTTATTTTTTAAATAAAAATATTTAAAGAATATTGTACTTTTTTCAACAAACAAAAAAATACAATATTTTTATAAAATAAAAAAAAAGGCTATAATGTTTTAATTTTTTTTAAATAAAATTCTTACAAAAATTACAATTTAAAATTTTTATTTTATATTTTTTAAAAATATAAATAAAACTTTACAATGTTTTTTTAGAAAAAAAATCTTTATTTTTTTAAATATTTTTATTTAAAAAATAAAAAAAACATACTTAATTTTTAGTTTTATTAAAAAAAATAAATTTCATTTATTTAGAAAAAATAATTTCATATTTTTTTAAAAAAAAAAAATTAGCATAAAATTAGTATTAGTTTCAAGACTTATTAATTATTTATGATTTAAGATAATGTTAAATGTTTGGAAAAATAAATAAATTTTTAGTACTTAATATTTGAAACTTTGCATTTTGCCCTTAAAAACTAATAAGCATTACAAAATAGTCCAATCGTTACCTATTCTGTTAAATTTTCTAACATTCGTTAGTGATGGGGTGCAAAGTCTGGAGCTGGGGGGAAAGTGGGACAAATTGAAGCTTTGGGGGGCAAAGTGGGACAAATTTGGCGCTGGGGGGCAAAGTGGGATTCGGTGGATACTTTGGGGGGGTAAATGTATTTTGGCCTTTTTATTATTTATATCCAGGAATTGGACAAGTATTTCAGATTTTGAATGGACAGATCATTTTCTATTTTCTTACATCCTTCTTTTTTTGTGTTAAAGGCGGCCTATTTGCAGCGACCGCGGGTGGGAACTTCACGCCTTATATATTGATTGTACCTGAAGGAGAGGTAAGCTTTAAACCAAAAATGGACCATTTCCATTTCATGATCAAAAGTGTTCATTGTTTGCTGGATTTTGTGTTCTTTGCAGGATGTAACAAACACAATTTTACGCTTTAATGAACAGTTTTCTATGTCGACTTGCGTCCTCTCTGCCATAGGATCTGTTTGCAGTGTAGATTTATCCGTTCTGGGTACTCCAAATAGTCTAAGATACGAGGTACGCACCTTTTGTTTTTCGGGCGCCTAATTGAAGTTGTCACAAACTTCTTAGGAGGGGATAAAAAGAATAATACTAGGGGCACAAAAAAGTCACAAAATCTTGCTCACAAAATCCTAGGTGTAATGATTTTATTGGTGTATTTAATTAGAGTGTGGCGGGTCCATTATCGATACAACCAATAAAATATCGCCACCTCATGTTGTGTGCAAGATTTTGTGACATTATTTTGTGCCCCTAGCATTGCTCGGATATAAAAAAGGGGCAACCTGATGCTATAAGAGTTTCTAGAATGCGTGGGGTACAAGGAAGAGCTGGACCCACATGGACATAAAAGCAACAAAACATATCCGTATTTATATATATCTTCATTTAAAGTTCTGAATGCGTGTTCAATATATATTTTGTTTGTGTTAATCCAGGGTAAATTTCATATCGTGTATTTATCTGCGTCGCATACGCTTGGATGCAACGGGGAGATCATCACTTTGTTAAGCATTAGTCTCGCAGATCCTCATGGGAGGATTTTCGGTGGCAAAGTTGCAGGGCCCATGATCGCATCTGAGCCTATTCAAGTAAGTTTAGCTTTCATTACTCCGTTTCCATCTCAATTCACGGATTCTTGCATTAGATTGGATTTTCAATTGATAATCTACTTTTTGGTTTGTTTCCATTTGTCAGATCATAATGGGAGTTTTCGTGCAAGAAATGAAGAGGAAACAAAGAGTGGGTGGTGAGTCTTCTGGACTGCAGCCAATTCTAGAGAATGATGAAGAAAATGGTGAGGAACCTGAAAATGAGAACAAAATTTCAGAGGAAACAGACGGTCAGCCTGACAATGAAGAGAACCCGACCCCGCCTTATAAATCTTGTCCGTTAGTTGATGAAGTACGAGTTCCTTCAAGTAATGGTGATGGTGATGATAATGGTAACTCTGGCCACACCAAGAATTATGGTGGTGGTGATGGTAATGGTAACTCTGGCCACACCAAGAATGATCAGGACGGCGCGCACTTAATTGGATAACTTGTAGCTCTTGAACCTTTTACTTCTTATTGTTGTTATCATTTTGTTTTTATTTTTTTTGATTTTTTTCTTTTTTTGAGAAGAAAGAACAGTCTATTTCATTCATGTATGAAAAGAACATGGTACTTTTGTTTTATCTATAAAAAGTTTTATTTAAGTGACAGATTTGATAGTTTTTCTGCTTAAAAGTTGGTATTCATTACATGAACTGTATTCATATTTGAACATCTGAAGTCCTTGATGAACCTTCTGCAAGAAACTAATGATCATTTGATGTCCTTACTATTGATCTATCTGAAATGAAAGCAATCTCTGACATGTTGCATGTAAATGCAAGATAAATAGACGGTCTACGTTACGTTAAATTTAAGTGGCCCGACCATTCTCTTATTCTCTAGACTCGCGCATAGTGAGAGTTCTTGTAGCACGTAAAACACTTTAATAATATTGATTATATGAAAATGTTCACTCAACCACTTCATTTGTAGGATGCACATAAACTAACTCGGAAATGGCGGTTATTATTCATTGGATTAGTTCAGTAAGTAGGATTATCTTTTCATCCTACTCCCATTCAATCATCCATTTAAAAAGAATATCTAATCATTTCTGTTAGATACAATCACCGATGAGGAGGCACAAAATGACATAATGGGGCAATTGGCCTCGTTTGCTTTTTCTAAAATGAAAAATTTTAGCATTAATTTTGTTTAAATGTGTTCTTTACCTTTTTTTTTTTTTTTTTCCCTTTAATCATCCATCTCCGTTCGAACGATCATCGCTTGTACTCTCTTACTCTGAATCTCCCTAATTCAATTTTAGATTTTTGCGCTTAACTTTGCAAAAAGATTAATCTTTATATAAAATTATTTATATACTCCCTCCGTCCCGTTCGAATTAGGATTCTTAACTAATTTATGCTTTGACCAATAATTTGAAGAAAAATAGTTATCATGAAAATCTTAAAACAGTTATTTAGTTTATTATTAATCGTGATACAATAACAATTTTCAAATTTTTATTAGCATTAATATTTTTCTTCAAATTATTGGTCAAAGTATTTTTGCTTGATCAAGAATCCTAATTCGAGTGGGACGGATGGAGTATTAAAATTTTGTGTAATTTTTTTAATTTTGAAAGGCCTTATATTCGTGTTTCAGGGTCCTTAAAGTTATTGAGACGGGCCTGCTGTCTGGGAAATGAAAAATAAAAATAAAAAAGAAACTTGTTCCAAGCAACGCATATGAATTTATAATTAACTCGCATTGTTCCTTAAAAAAAAAAATCAAGACTCGCAATAAACATGAGTAATGGGCCTTGCTTATGTGGACCAAATAGACTGGGCCATTGATTTTTAACTAATTGAAGTTGTTGTAATATTTGGGCTACAACAACTTGCATTTGGGGCCTTAAAAAGCCTTACCGCACTTTCATGATCGACTCACTCGATAATTATATTCCCTTCATTCAAAAAAATGTTGTATCCGTCCCGGACTAAGATTCTTAGTTTGACTTTACATGGACGGAGATTAAGAAAAAGTAAATGTTGTGAGTATGAAAAAGTAAGTAAGAGAATGTAGGAGAGAAAAAGTGGGTAGGGAGTTTTTGTTGTGAGAATGACAAGTGGGCCTTATGGTCTATTTTAAGTAATAAAGCAACTAATAATCTTAGTCTGGGACAAACCAAAAAGGAAAGTAAGAACCTTAGTCTGGGATAGAGGGAGTATTTCCTTTTTGACTCACATGATACGGGTTTCATTGAAGACGAAATGGTTTGCCTCCTTCCTATTGGGTGAAACGGGCCAAGCTAATATCATTTCCCATCAAGACCGTGAGACCGTCTCACACACAAACTTCCTCTTTCTCTTTTTATTTTTTGGCTTATCCCTAATGATCATCCCATTTCTAAAATATACTCCCTCCTGAAATAACTGTCATTTTTAATAAATTGTTTTGCTCTAAAATATTTGTTACTTTTGATTAACAATTATTAATTTTTTATTTTACTTTCGGGCTTGTCTTGGTTGGTAGAGCGGTGCGTTCAAAATTGATTGATTTTTTTTAGATTTTTACTAATTAAGCATTTTAATGGAGAGGTTTTAAATGGAGCTTTTAAAAATCTTAGCTTTTTTTAGTCGCTCCAAGTTGTAGTGCAAAAAAAGAAGCTTCATTTTGGAAAATCTTTGTTTTTAAAACTGTGTACCAAACAAGCCCTTCATTTGTTGGTTGATTGTGCAAAGTAATACAGGAAAAACCCAATAAATAGGGGTAAATTTAATTTTTGTATCATTAAATTGTAGTAATAATTATCTTTCTTAAATCTTGTGAAAGTCTAAAAACGACATCTGTTTTAGACTTGATGGAGTAAATATTATGTAATCTTAACAATGTACAAAAAAAAAACTACCCCTTCATCTCATAATACTTCTTGTTTAAGTCTCATAAAAGTCTCATAATACTTGTTTAAGGAGTTGATTTTAGTCTCATAACATATGTAGTTTCACTATTACTAGGAATCTTTCTCATGTTTACTAAGTATACCTCTATTTATGATAGTAAGGTATACATTATACAAACATATGGTACTCCTTTATAAAGTCATAACATTAGTTACATAGTATATTTACATATTTTAATTCTTCATCCGATTCGTAATAAATGACGAAAGCTAAATTTTGGTTCATAGTACTTGTCGTTTTTGGATTTAAATTCTTTAGATCTCAATTGTACCCTTTCATTGAACTCGTTCCATTGTATTAGTTATGCATTCTGAGTGAAGTAATGAATGAGAGGGAAATAATTAATAAGAATATTTTTGGTACTTACTTTATAAAGTCGTAACATTAGTTACATTTCTTAAAACATGAGAAAACTACTAAAATAATATTTATTTAGAAACGGAAAAAATACATGTGAATAACTTTAAAATTATAAGTATTTTGAGATGGAGAGTGTAATCATAATCCAAGAACATTAAAACATTGACAAGGAATTGACTTTCAAATGGGTGTTTTCATCTTTATAGGGAAAAGGGGTATACTAAAGTAAAAAAAATAAATACAAAACATTATGTATTTTTTTTATTTTTTTTTTTGTACATTTAGCATGACCCGGGGAGAGAAGAGAGATATTTGAGGGAGTAAATTTAGTGTTAATGAATGGGGCAATGATAGGGGCACAAAAGAAGTTCACAAAATGATGGATACAAAGTGATGTAACGATATTTTATTGGTTGCATCAATTGTAGACCTGTCACACTTTAATTAAAAACACCAATAAAATTTTGACACATCATTTTATAAGCTACATTTTGTGACATTTTTTTATGATTTTATATTTACCCTAACAAATGCCGACAGTGAGAATGCCGTATTCTGGGGATTCCTTAAAGTTGTTGTTGGGTGGGGAAATACGTTAATTCGATGGCCACTGCATTCGCAATTGTTAAGTGGAGGAGGCCCACACTTTGGGCCTAAAACCAGCTCATGATTATCACCACACTCCCCATTCCTCTTCATTCACCACCCTCCCAACACTTTAAGATTTGGGCCACATCTGATTAATGGGATAGAAGGCAGCAGCCCTTCCTTTGCTTCTTTCTGGAGCTTACTAAAGGAGTCCTTGCTAGGGGCACAAAAAAAGTTTACAAAATAATAGATACAACGTGAGGTGATGATAGTTTATAGGTTAAATCGATATTGGACTCGACACACTCTAATTAAAAACACCGATAAAATTTTGACACATCATTTTGTAAGTCACATTTTGTGGCACTTTTTTGTGACATTATATTTACCCTTAAGATTTACTCTTACTTGTTCTTAATTAAAAAAATAGTACTCCCTCCGCCCCGGACTAAGTTCTTAGTTTGACTTTACACGGAGATCAAGATAAAGTAAATGTTGTGAGTATGAAAAAATAAGAGAAAGTAGGAGAGATAAAGTGGGTAGAGAGTTTTTGTTGTGAGAATGACAAGTGGGTCCCATTGTCCATTTTAGGTAATAAAGCAACTAAGAACCGTAGTCTGGGACAAACAAAAAAGGAAAGTGAGAACTGATGACGCCCTAGGTTTCTGGGGTCACGGAGGTAGAACTCCAATATAGCTGTCTCTTGATCCTGATCACAACACAAACAAGAACACCGTTAAGACCAAGGCCGGGTTGGAATCCGGCTTAGGCCCTCGGGTGTGAGAGTAAGACCTCTGAGGAAAACCTAAGGAGAAGGTTCAATGAAGACCTTATGTGTGTGAATGGGATAGAGCACGTACCTGGCCCTTGGGGCAGATAGGAGTATTTATATGAGTAGAAGGAGGAGGTAGGTTTAAGGTACTAACCGCCCTTGTACCGGATGGACACGCGGCAGGTCCTCATTGGTCCGGCCAGGGGAGTGGCTGAGAACGTGGCGTGTTGTCAGGGAATCATGGTTCCACCACCAACCGTTATGGTATGTCAGGTACGAACGGGTAACGTCTGTTGTACGTTTGAGACAGCTGGCTGCTGCGGACTCCGGGCAGGAGGTTGAGTGATCAACACGGGACCCTTAGAATAACGGGAGGCAGAGCTATCTCGGGCTTGCGGGCTTATCCGGTTCTGTGTAGTCGAACTCGCTTGTACTAGCTTTGAACCGGGTCTGGTCCGGTCTGTGATGCTCGGTCTCATCAGTGGCCCCTAACTCCGAGGGTCAGCTTATTTATGAGCGGCTCGAGGAGTTACATTTCCATTGCTCGGTCCAGGAAAACTGTAGTAAATACGGGCACGGAATATCATGGGACGGGAGTCTTACGATTGTGGTTGACGATAGGACAGTGGGCCCCTCGAGTCAGGCTAGTGACGTAGCTGTCAGGTCCTTGATATGACAAGGAGCACGCTCATTAAATGCGAACCGTCATTGGAATTTGAAAAAAGCTGATTCCCGCCTCTTCATTTTTCGGGTCTAAGCCGGGTCGTTCCGGATCTTGAACAAACCCGACCCATTATGGGGGTATAAATAACCCTAACTGGCTTATTCAAAAACCTTCGGCATTTTAATCTTTGGCTATCGCTCTTGAGAGAAATATTGCTGATAACGACGTTGATTTGCGTCTTCCGTTTCCTTAACTCGATCGATTAACAGGTAGTGCTTCCCTTTTTATTTCCCTCGCTGGTTTCTGATTTCTAACTTTTCGCCTTCGGTCCTTTCCACCGTTCATCGGGGGTAGAATCTAAAAACGCCGTGTCTTCAAAACTTCTAACATCACTAACCAAGTTTTTGACTTTTAACCACCGAGTTTTTGATTTCTAACCGGTTGACTTGTCCCTTTCTTAGGAATCCTGGGTCCATCTTTGATTTTATAAAGTTTTGTTGAAAAAACCCCTGACTGTGGTTATGGATGAATTGGACCTGGGGAGAATGCTTCGTCCGGACCTTTTTGGTTGCTGTCGACGAACGAGAGGGATTTACCGGTACCTGATAAACGCCTGGAAAAGGCTTTCCCTGGACGCTTTTCAGACCATAGGGATAGTCTATGATTGGGACTCTTGGATCCTACCCCTGCTGTGGGAGACATGTCCCTCAGTTCATTTTGACTCGGGAGAATGAGGGTACTAGGGGGCGAGGAACAATTAGGGGTTTTTGTGAAAGCGGTTTTAACTCGATTCCACGATAATGTAGATATGGCCGGTAATGCTAGAAGGTTTGTGAGGTTAGGTGGAGACCGCGTGTCCGCGAGCGGATCTAATGCTCAGTCCTGGTTGGATGCCCCTTTGGATGATGAACTGCTCGTTCAGATGATGGATGATGAATTCTTGTTAGATGAACCCTGCCCGTGATGTCGTGGGAGATGGGTCTTCAGACACTCAATCGGACTCGCGCGGGCAACTGGAGAGGTTGGCCCCTGATACTGTCCGAAAGGTCAACTTGCTTCGTTCCCCTGTTAGGATCGTAGATTCCTTCCCTGAGGGCCCTGATAACAGGAGGACCAGTCAAGCAGGGGCGTCTAGCTCTGGTGCGGGCTTGAGGGACGAGAGCGAGGAGGATGCCGGTGATGAGTATTTATCGCAGTTCTGCGTCGACCCCAAAGTCTATCTTGTCTACGGTCTTATTGAATACGAGTCTCTTATGGGTGGGAAATCAATGACTCCTCCCTTGATCCGGGCCGAGAACCTTGCCTGCATATTCTACCCGGCTCAGTTCGAAAACGGGCTGCGCCTTCCTTTGGACCCGTTTATTTGTGAATTTCTTGAGTTCACCATTGCCTCCCTATGGACTTGACCCCGAATGCCATTCGTTCTCTGGTGTCCTTTATAGTCGTAAGCCGCGTGTTGGGGTACGAGCCCTCTTTGTCTGCGCTCCATATTTATTTTACCCATCAAGTCACCGCAGGCTACTTGAGCTTGAAGACCAAACCGCGGTCTGAGAAGATTTTCTCCGCTGCTACTAACAAGTTCGATCAATGGCAAAGATATCCTTTCGTTATTCAGAATCGTTTAGGCTGGCCATTCCCTCGCCCTGACAATCTAGCACCGATTTCGATGTCCCGCCAAAATTTTCCCGATCCGAAAAGGCCGAGATCTGAGCGCGGCGATGGAGGCTTATCTTGCTCGGTTTACGAAGAGGGTTACTTTGGGATCAGTCGGTGGTAGAGACTCCTCAAGTCTATGATGTCTCCGCGATTATTAGCGATGAAGAGCTTCTGACCTTCGCCGGGGTGGCCCCGAGGCGCGTTTCTGGCCCTGAGCCTAGGGTTATGATGGCCCCTCGGTTGCGAGACCCTGACTGGAAAGTTCATCAATCATTTGCTTTCCTTTCTGATTGTTCTGCCTGTAATTCGGGGGAGACTTGTCCAGACCCTGGTTTACTCGGTCTCTTTCATTGTACACTTCCATACTATTTTCTTGTCTTTTCGCTTTGTTCATTCATCTATCTGACTGCTGCTCTTGTTCGCTAATCCAACGGACACGATGCCTCCTAAGTCTGCAGCAGAAATTAAGGTCGCGGCCAGGAAAGCCGCAGCTCTTGAAAAGCAAAGGAGAGCTGATGATGAAAAAGATGGAGGCTCTGGGGTCAAGATCCCTCTCACGGACAAGGTTGATAAGTCGGTGCGGTGGTTTTCTACCAGCCGCAACTGACCCGGAACCTGCCTCAAATCCCCGCCAAGGTGTGGCCGCGGTAAAAACTGTGATTGGAACCGGCCACTCTTCCTAAGCTTCTGGCGTAGGTCTATCTGCTCCCGAGCCCACGAGAAACGATCTGCTATCGGGGATCCAACGTCCCCTCAGAGGGATAAGTATCAGAAGGTTGGCTCTTCCCACGGCGATTTTACGGTCTTATCTCCTTCGAGAGGGACACTATGCTCAATTTGTATCCGGTGGAGTCAATTGAGGATAGAGAGCGCGCCGGGAGTTCGGGCTCAAGATAGCCAAGCCCCAGAGGTGTATGGGGTGGATCTCCATAGCCGCCGAGCGCTAATGCCTATGTTGGTGATGGGCTGATGCACCGTCTATTTTCCAGATATCAACAGAAGGTTTTGGCTGCTTCGAATCCTATCGCCGCCGCGGGCAACGTGGGCCTGTGTTGACCGGAGGTTCGTTTTTGACTTGGATTATATATCGTGCTTCTTTCCGACCGTAGTCTAATCACATTTGTTATTTGCAGATTGCCAACGAGGTTATCTATCTGCGGACTCAACATGAGGCTGATGCCGCCGTGATCGCGGCGAGGAATACTGAGCTGATGGCGGCGAGGGAGGAGATCCAAAAGTTGACCAAGACTGTGGAGAGCGCTGGCAGGAGTTGAAGAGCAAAGATGCGGAGGTCGTTAGCGCGGCAAGGAGGTATCTAAATTGAGCAGTGATCTGACAGTTGCTCGAGAAGCCAAAGAGCGGGCTGAGGCTGAGAAGGCGAGTGTTGATGCTCGCAGTGCTGAGCTCCTGAGGTCTTTGGAGGCGGAGAGGAAGAAATCCGAGGAGCTGTCCAACAGAGTAGACGAGCTGGACGGTAAACTTCTTGACCAAATGCGCTATGAAAATGAACGAGAGCGGGTCTTGGAGGAGGAGAGGGGCAAGGCGGTTGCTGAATTCAAAGAGTCCGCAGAGTACTCTGAAAAAATATCCATCGCGGGCATTGAGCAGTATGAACAGGCGGTGCACACTATTGCCCGGAATCTTGCGGCCACGGGGAAATACACTGCTCAAGAGATCACTATCATTTGTTCTATTGTGGCCACGGATCCGGAATGCTTTAATGGTCATGCCTTAGTGCCCTTTGCCGATCATCAGCTTGAGGCCTTGCCCGAGTCGGTTCGGAATGCTCTGCCTCCGGTTTCACCTGTAACCGTTCAACCCTTGATCAAAATGATAGATGATTTGCGGTTTACAGGTGATGAATCCGCCTTGTCTCTGGCCGCGGCTCTGGAGAAGGTCTTTGGCCCCAATGGCCCCTTCGTCGAAGGTATTGTTCTCCCATTTTCAACTTTTGCCTCCACTCTAGCCGAAGCCTCTGAAGCTCTGGCTCGTTCTGCAGCTGACCATAATGCCTCTGATTCTGTTCCAGAAGTGGAAGTCAACCCGCCGCCGGCCAGTTGAAGATCAGACCGGGCTGCGTCCTGGGACCTTTTTGTAATAGTATTAGATTCCATGAACTTGAACGTTTGACTCCATTTTGATCTGATTTTGTAATGTATCTAATTGTTCTTCTTTTGATCCCCATATCTCCCTGACATTTACTTTCGTTGTATTTTATTGCCCTTTTTGCTGGTTGCCTTGGAATTGCCAAGCATTTATTGTTCTTCCTTGAACACTTTGTTTGGTATTTCTTCTTTGTTTTTCAAGGTTATGGCCCCAAGCTGTTGTGGGGCCCCTTTTGCCTGATCATTGTAAATGTGCCTTGAACTGTCTATGTCCGGTATTCATTATTATTTCCCTTGGCGGGCTTACGGTCTAGCTCGAGGGCGTATGACCGTGCATCGTGCATGAGGATTCATGCAACGGTATTTCCCTTGGCGGGCTTACGGTCTAGCTCGAGGGCGTATGACCGCGCATCGTGCATGAGGATTCATGAAGATATTTCATTTCAATGGGACAAACATAATATTATTGATCTTTCATCTTTTTTCTGCTCATAGAGCCGTACATCAAAATTACAATGCATAAAATAGAAAATAGGCGTATTTCTAATAACAGGGGGGAGATACAATCTTTAAGGGTAATACTTCTTCAAGTGGTCGCTGTGCCAAGCGTTCTTTAAGTCCTTCCCTTCTTTGGTGAGGAGTCTGTAAGTCCCTTCTTTGATTACGCGGGCAATCTGATAAGGCCCTTCCCAGTTGGACGAGAGCTTGTTATATCCGGGCTGTCTCCCCGTGACTTCAACTTTTCTCAAGACCCAGTCTCCCACGGAAAATGACCTCTTGTTCACCCTTTTGTCATGATGAACTTTGGCCTTCTGTTTATAATTGACCATCTTTGCTCGTGCTTCCAACCGTTTTTCTTCGAGAAGGTCTAAGTCTTTTCTCCGGGCTTCCTCATTCCTTGTTTCATCAAAATGGGCGACCCTGTAGGTGGGTAGGGCTGCCTCTACAGGCGCGACCGCCTCTGATCCATATGGCAAGGAAAAGGGAGTTTCTCCCGTTGAGTTCCTTGTTGTGGTTCGGACAACCCATAGAGCAGTACTGAGCTCCATCAAGCGACCACTCCTTCCCTTCAAATTTTTGTGTAAAGCGGTCATGAGCAACTTATTTGCGGCCTCGGCCTGTCCATTTCCTTGCGGTCTTGCGACGGAGGACTGCCGATGTTCTACGTTGAGTCTCTTACATTCCGCCGTGAACTTGCTTTGAAACTGGGGTCCATGATCGGAGACGATAGCCCGCGGTAAACCAAACCGACAGAATATATGGTCGTGGACGAACTTAATAATACTTGCTTCAATAGTGCTAGTCAGTGCCTTTGCCTCCACCCACTTTGTGAAATAATCTACTGCGACCACTACCATTTGTGCTCCGCCGGGCGCTTTGGGATAAGGCCCAATCAAATCAATCCCCCACATATCAAATGCCCAAGTTGAGACTACCAGACTCTGCTCCATGGATGGCTGTCTTGGTATGTTGGCGAATCTCTGGCATTGATCACATTTGCGGACATATTCCTCTGCATCTCTTTTTATTGTCGGCCAGTAATACCCGAGGAATCTGATTTTATCGGATAGTGTCCGGGCACCGGGATGCCCTCCGCATACGCCTCATGAACTTCGTATAACAAGTTGGTAATGGTCTCGGATTTCACACACCTCAGTAGGGGTTTGGTAAAAGACCTTCGGTAAAGCACGTCGTCAATGACCGTGTATCTAGCGTCTTGTCTCCTCAAAACTTTTGCTCGATCTGGATCGCTGGGAAGGATCTCCTTCTCTATGTATTCCTTAATCTCGTCTACCCAATCCTTCTCGGGCTCCCCTATTTGGTGGATCTCTACCCTGTCAATGGCCGGGCGTTCCGTAAATTCTATCCAGCAGTCCACACTAAGCTTTGCAATGTCTTCGTTTGTGATTCTCGAAAGCAAGTCCGCCTCGGAGTTTTCAGTCCGATCAACTTGGGTTAGCTCGTGGTATTCGAATTCCTTCAACAGGTTTGCTGCAAGTTCCTTGTATCTGAGTAGCACCGGGTGAGTTGTCTCATATTCCCCTTTGACCTGGTTTACCACTAGCTGTGAGTCGCTCTTTACGATCAAATTAGAGACTTTCATGTCCCGGGCTAATTCCAAGCCCGCTATCAGTGCCTCGTACTCGGCTTGGTTGTTGGAGACCGCGAATTTAAACCTCAAGGCTCGTTTAAACCTTTGACCTTCTGGGGCGATCAATAGGATTCCGGCGCCACTAACAGTTTTTCCCGAGGATCCGTCAACGCTTAACGACCAACAATTCTCCGTCTTTCCCCATCATCCATGACCTTCTGGCCCCATTTTTTCTTTGCTTTATCGGGCTGGACTTTGTCCGCTTCGCTTTCCTTCACTTCAAACATAGTTTCTGCCACAAAGTCCGCCAGTGCTTGTGCCTTGATGGTCTTTCGCGGGGAGTAAGTAATTTGGAACTCAGTCAGTTCTATAGACCATGACAGCATTCTCCCCGAGGACTCGGGCTTATGGAGCACTTTCTTCAGCGGGGTATCCGAATAGACCGTGATAGGGTGGGCGATGAAGTATGCCCGCAGCTTCCGGGCGGCTATAAGCAAGGCGAAAGCCAGCTTTTCAATGTTCAAGTAGCGCCCTTCTACCGCGGATAGTGCCTTGGAGACATAGTACACGGGCTTCTGAAGGTCGCCTTCTTCCCTTACCAAAACCGCAGCCACAACGTGATCTGTTGCGGCCAGGAAAACATAGAGTTCTTCACCCAAAACGGGGCTGCTCAACAGCGGCGGCTTTCCCAGGTAGGATTTTATTTGCTCAAAAGCATTCCGGCAGTCCTCGTTCCATTCAAAACCTTCCTTTTTTCCTCCTTTCAAAGTTTTAAAGAAAGGTAGGCATTTTTCTGCTGACTTGGCGATGAACCTCCCTAGGGCCGTGATGCGGCCATTCAGCTTCTGTACTTCCTTGACACATCTGGGGGGTTGCATGTTTATCAACGCCATGATTTTCTCCGGGTTTGCCTCTATCCCTCTCTGGTTCACCATGAAGCCCAAAAACTTTCCTGCCTTTACTCCAAAGGCGCATTTGGATGGGTTAAGTTTCATATTGTTTCTTCGGAGGCTGGTGAAGGTTTCTGCCACATCGATATCATGAGAGGTTTCCTTGGTCTTGATAACCATGTCATCGATGTACACTTCCAGGTTTCGGCCCAACTGATCGTCGAAAACGATTCCCACCATTCTTTGATATGTACCGCCCGCATTCTTGAGGCCGAACGGCATGTTGTTGAAAGTGTAAGTTTTGCCCGCACCGTAAAAAGCGCAGGAGGGAACATCAGCCTCCTTCATTTTGATTTGATGATAGCCCCGAGTATGCATCTATAAAGCTCAATATCCTATGTCCGGCGATAGAGTCCACCAACTGGTCGATCCGGGGGAGAGGATAACAGTCTTTGGGACAGGCTTTATTTAGATCCGTAAAGTCTACGCACATCCTCCATTTCCCATTTTCCTTGGTCACCATTACCACGTTGGCTAACCACAGCGGGTATTTGATCGGGCTTATGATCTTTGCTTTCAGCAATTTATCCACCTCGACCTTGATCGCTGCCTTCTTCTCCGGGGAAAAATATCTTTCTTTCTGAAGTACCCTGGTGAATGTGGGATCAATATTCAGTTCGTGCTCGATCACCTCGCTGCTTATCCCCTCCATATCCTCTACGGTCCAGGCGAACACGTCTAGGCTTCCTCTCAACAATTCTATCAACACCTTCCTTTCCTCCGCGGGGATCTCTAGCCCGACCTTTATTGTCTGCTCGGGGTATGCCGGATTTATGACCACATCTTCCAAAGCATCATTGGGGCGAATATTTGCAACTTCTCGGTCATGCAGCGAATCAATTACAATATTAATGTGCTCGGTTTCTGCGGCTATACGGCGGGCTCTCCTGCTTCGCTTGAATTCTGCCCTTGTAGAGTGGAAAGACAACGTCCCGATCATGGCCGCGCCTGCGACCTCTTTTTCACTTGCTTTAGCCTTTTTTGCCTCCCTCGGGCTTCCTAGTCTTTGCTTTGCTGCACTTTCCTTCCTCTTCCTCTCTATTACTTTGAGGAAGAGATCGGGTTTATTCTCAATACACGCGATCCCCGCAGGGGTACTGAACTTGATTTTTTGGTGAGGGATCGAGGCCACTATTCCAAGGGCAGCTTGTACGGTTACGCCCAGTATCGCGTTGTATTGGGATTTTAGATCGATCACCATAAACGCAACGCGGGCTGTTTTCTCGAACGGCCTTTCTCGGATGGTCACTTCGAAGTCAATCGTCCCCTTGGCATAGACCGTGTGGTTTGTGAACCCTTCCAGCAAACCCGCGTACGGAGTTAAGTGCGCCTCGGACATTCCCATTTCTTCCAGGCAGTAGAAGTACAATATATCCCGCGAAGCCCCGGTATCAATGAGGACTCTTCCAATGTCCGCCCTTCCTATAGCCATTTTGATTGTTAACGGTTGTGTTGAATGAAAAAGGGTGGATGCCAGTTCACTCCTTCTGAAACCGATCATTTCTTCCTGCTCGGGCGGATAAGCGGGTATCAGGAATACTTTTTCTAGTCGTCTGATCTGGGCGGAAAGCTGGGTGTTGCTTGGGGCTTCCTCTCCTATGTACTGGATGTCATAACGTCCTTCCCCGTCTGCATCATTGTCTCTGACGTATTGAACATTTCCCCGCGGGGCTTCACCTTTACTGATGGACCCCGTGATCCATTTCTTCAGTTCCCCGGCCTCCACCTTTTGTTGTATTATTTTCTTTAACTGGAAACAGTCATCCGTAGTATGTCCGTGGCTTTCATGGTATCCACACCATTTTTTTTTGTTCGCCTCGTAAGGATTCCTCTCCAGTGGAGGTGGTGGAGGCAAGGCCTCTGCCCGCAATATCTCAGTTCTTGGTGCGATCAAAGGGGTGAAAGCACTGTCATCGCCTCTTTTAAAATTGGGCATGCCCCTCGGTCTGCCTCTACCTCGGCCACCATTGTTTCCTGCGTAGCCTGAGTGATGACGAGGATCATGAGCGGGCTCGATTCTTTCCCTTACGCTCCTGCGGGCGTCAGCCATAAATGCGGGTTCTACTCCGGCCATAGCGATGGCCCGGTTATACATCTCTTCTGTCCCCTCGGGTTTTCGGCAAGCAAACTCCTGCCTCAAAGTGTGGGATGTTAATCCCCCTAGGAAGCATAGTTCGATGTCGTTCCTTGTTAAATCCACAATCTGCTCGGTCATTTTTCGGAACCGAGTGATGTACGCTTTCGTGTTCTCCCCGGGATATTGCTTGACACCGCACAGGTCCGATTTTGGTCTTGCGGCCTCCCCAGCGCCCGCGAACGAGTTCAAGAATGAAGTCCGTAATTGCTCATAGCTGCAGATAGAGCGCGGTTTTATGGGCCAATAACCACCCCAACGCCTTCCCTTTAAAGGTGGAGGCGAGGGCTTTGCACTTCACGGCCTCATCTGTCGAGAACAGAGCCATCTGCCCTTCAGACCGCCCAACATGGCTTTTTGAATTAGATGAGCCGTCATACGCATCTAGCGTGGGTACCTTTCCTCTTTGGATTGGGGAATCATTGATCCATGATGCGAAAGCGTCCATGGGTCCAACGCACTTTGTTACGTTTTGCTTGGACTCCCATAGCTCCGCGATCATTCTTTGGAACTTTTGATCCATTATGTCCCCCGTTTTAGCCCTTTTTACTGTTTCTGTACCTTTATCATCGTTTTTAACAACCGCCTTTCCTTTAGATTGGCCTCTAGTCTTTCTGGGCTGTGACTCTCCCTCCTCACTCTCCCCTTCTTCTTCTCCCCTCTTCTCGTCATCGTCCACGAGGATTGTCCGCCTTTTTCCTCCTATAATCCTACTGGCCCTGCTCTTAGAGCTTGTCAGATCATGGGTTTTTGATTTTTCAGGGGGGCTTCTGGCATTGGCCTCGGCATTAAACAGCTCCTCCAGGGCTAGATTCAACTGTAGCCCTTCCCCTACCAGATTCTGCATGTCTGTCAGGATCTGGATTTTCTTTTGGATTTGATCAGGGGTGAGGGGAGTGACGGGAGTTTTTTGAGTTTTGAGAGCTTTAGAGGTTTCTATACGATCTCTCAGATCTGCCTCTCTCCTTGCCCTTTGAGAGGGGGTATAGGAGTTGCCACTAAGAGTCTTATTTCCCAATCTGGCAAAGACTGATCCCTGGGGCGCTTGTCCCGAAGGGCTAGCATTTGGGTTCCCGACTACTTTCCCAGTCATTATGAAGATTTGGTACGTCAAGAATCAACAGAAAGGACGGAATACTCTTTTAGAACCGTGAGAGACGGAAGAGCTGGATTCAATGAAGACCTTGTGTGTGTGAATAGGATAGAGCACGTACCTGGCCCTTGGGGACGGATAGGAGTATTTATATGAGTAGAAGGAGGAGGTAGGTTTAAGGTACTAACCGCCCTTGTACCGGATGGACACGCGGCAGGTCCTCATTGGTTCGGCCAGGGGAGTGGCTGAGAACGTGGCGTGTTGTCAGGGAATCATGGTTCCACCACCAACCGTTATGGTATGTCAGGTACAAACAGGTAACGTCTGTTGTACGTTTGTGACAGCTGGCTGCTGCGGGCTTCGGGCAGGAGGTTGAGTGATCAACACGGGACCCTTAGAATAGCGGGAGGCAGAGCTATCTCGGTTATGGTTATCAGGGAGCCCGGGGTTCTCGGGCTTGCTCGCTTGCGGGCTTATTCGGTTCGGTGTAGTCGAACTCGCTTGTACTGGCTTTGAACCGGGTCCGGTCCGGTCTGTGATGCTCGGTCTCATCACGGTTCATCAACATGGTAACTAATTTTCACTAGTGTTTTGGTTTGTTGATCCCTCTGCATTCTTTCTTTGCATATTTCTATTTATTAACCTTTTTCTTCTATTATCCTCTTTAAATCTCATTTCTAGCAAGATAGAGAATGCTGCGACAAAACTCGAAGCTATCGCAGAGGAATTGACTAAAATTATTGCGAGCAATAGAAGCATGGAGACTTCAAAGAGAATTCAATTAAATGAATCCAAATTGACTCTAAGTAGACACAATAATGCCGGTCACGAGTACCAAAATTTGCCTTCATTAACCAAGTCAAGCTGCAAGTATGCTTGGAGCCTCCATCTCCCACTAGATCATGGAGAATTTTGTATCAACTCTGAGGGAGCTCCATTGTCATCGTTCAACACATGCTCAGACACAATTGTTGTGACCGTTGGAGAATTACTTGAGGTAACTAGCTCTGTCCCAATATGACTGTCCGAAATTGCTGTTGAACTGTATATATCAACTCAGAGGGAGTAATATTATACAGATCAAAATAAGGGATAAACTGACTCGGGTTTTATTGGATGTAGGAATGGAGCCTTGGTGAGTTCAAATCGGCTTATGGGGAATTAAACTTTGAGCCAGACCTACTTGGATACCAACCCTCATTCTCCATTGAACTCAAGTGTTCTCCTTCATATTTTAACCACGCATTTGATGATAAACGAATTTCGATCGCTGATCAAGTATTTGTTATACTCTTCCTCATCTTGTTATACAAACTATTCACGCTTATATTTTCTTGATAATCAAGAAAAAAAAATTTACGTTTGATGAATATGATATACATTGTCACTTAGTGTGTAAGCTTTCGTTTGTATTATCATTGTAATACTTGAGAGGCAGAAACAATGTATACTATGATTTTCTTTTCTTTTCTTTTCTGGTTTGGTATATATAACTTCAAAAGTATATATAGAGGGTGTTTTGGAATTGGTTTGGTCACAGAGAAGGTTTTTGTCTGGAAAACTTGTATTCACCATGTTATGATTTTGTTTGAAATGAACAGATTGTGTAATTGCTACTCCCTCCCTCTGTCCCGCTTTAAGGTTCTTTACTGATAGAGTTATATTTACATAATATTTCCTTGATTATTTATTGTAATTAGAATAGGAATTTAGTACTTGCTTCCCAAGCAATTGTAATTTTGGTAGGATTCTAGTTCTTGCTACTCAAGCAAAACACTTGTATATATTCTTTGATGAGGTGAATAGAATAAAGTGAGCCTTTTAATAATCTCATATGGTATCAGTAGTATAGATCCGGGAAACCCATCAATACCGCCCCTATACTCTGATGTCTTCCGATCCGGTCATCTTTCTGCCAACTCCGGCGAACCCACCAAGCCGCTAATCAGTCTCTCTCTCCGACATCCTAAAACTCAACACTACCAACTATATTGCATGGAAAATCCAGGTTGAAGCCACTCTTCTTGGCCATGATTTGTTCCCATACATCGATGGCACCCTAACCCCACCACCCGAATACATCACTCCAACCACCACCGCCATAACCACCACCACCAATACTGCCGACAACAACCAAAACCCTCCTGCTGCCCCTCCCCAACCGGTTAAAAACCCTGCATACTCTACCTGGTTTCGGCAAAACAAATTGATCCTAAGTGCCCTAGCCGGAACCCTATCTCCCTCCCTTGTTCCGCTAATCTCTCAATGCACCACTACCTATGATACCTGGAAAACCCTACCTAAAACTTACGCCAATCCAGCCCGTGGTCATCTCAAACAGTTAAAAGACCGACTCCGTTCCATATCCAAAGGCCCGAAATCCATCTCAGAATTCATGCAGGAAATCAAACTGTGTTCCGATCAACTTGCTTCCCTCGGTAAACCTCTCGACTCTGACGATCTTGTCGATCGGATTCTTGAACAATTAAACGATCCAGATTTTGACTCTGTTATCCAGGCTGTTCAAATCCGAGACACCCCAATCTCCTTCGATGAACTTCACGAGAAACTCCTCAACCGGGAACTCTCCCTCAAACACAAAACCCCACCCCTACCCCTTTTCCGGCCTCAGTTCACTACTCCGCCAGAAACCCTAACCCTACCCGCTCCTCCAACCCTAACCGCAGCAACCCCGCCCTACTGGAACCAACCCCAACCCACCCACCTCAAACAACTCACCCTACAACGGCTGCTGTCAATGGTGTAGACGACAGGGCCACTTCCTGTCTCAGTGCCGTACCTTCCGTCAACAATTCCCTAATGCCGTCTTCCCTACACCACCACCGCCAACTCCAAACTATTCTCCCAAACAAAACCGGCAACCTTACACCCCCCCCACCAGCCGCCTATACCTCTACTGCCACAACCCACCCCCTTCACCATGGCTCCTAGACAATGGCGCGACTCATCATGCCACAAATGATCTCAACACTCTTGCTCTCCATTCTCCCTACACCGCCACTGAAGAACTGTTCATTGGGGATGGCTCTGGTCTTCCAATATCTAACACCGGTTCCGCTTCTATCTCTTCTTCTTCTTCCATTTTTCGGTTAAATAATGTTCTCCATGTTCCCTCCATCTCTCGTAACATTATCTCTATCTCACAATTTTGTCGTGATAACTGTGTCTCGATTACCTTCTCATCCGATTCTTTTATTGTGAAGGACCTTCAAACCGGCAAAATTCTGCACCAAGGTCAACCTAACTCTGGCGTTTATGAGTGGCTTCCGTCCTCACCGACACTTCATTCTGCTACTCTTTCTCCCACAACAACTTGGCACCATAGATTAGGGCATCCTTCTAGTTCTATTTTACGTCACATTAGTAGTACTTTTAATCTTCAAATTCCTAGTTCTAGTTCTTTTCATTGTAATTCATGCGACTGCAATAAAAGTCACAAGCTTCCCTTTATAATAATTCCATCCAATCTCATGGCCCACTTGATATTATCTATAGTGATGTTTGGACATCTCCTTTACACTCATTCGATGGCTACAAGTATTACATCATCTTTGTCGATCACTTTTCTAAATACATGTGGTTCTATCCACTGGAAAATAAAAATGATGCTTTACCGGTTCTCATCAACTTCAAAAATCTTGTAGAAAAATACTTCCATCGCTCCATCATCACAGTTTATAGTGATAATGGTGGTGAATATCTTGGTCTTCGACCGTTTCATGCCTCTCACGGCATCTCTCACCTCACTACTCCTCCCCACACACCGGAACACAACGGCTATTCTGAACGCCGTCATCGTTACATTGTTGAAACCGGTCTTTCTCTCTTAACTCATTGTTCCATGCCACGTAAATTCTGGTCCCTTGCTTTTGCCACTGCATGTTACTTAATCAATCGCCTTCCTACCCCTACACTTAATCATCTTTCTCCCTATGCCAAACTGCACAAACAACCACCCAATTACCTAAAACTCCGTAGCTTTGGGTGCCTCTGTTATCCTTGGCTCCGCCCCTACACTTCCAACAAACTTGATCCTCGCTCCACTCCTTGCGTCTTTGTAGGCTACTCCCTAACCCAAAGTGCCTACTACTGTCTTGACCCAACCACTCACAAAATCTACACATCTCGACATGTCAAATTTGTTGAACATTCCTTTCCTTATAAATCTCTCCTACCCGCACCATCCTCCGTACCCTCCATATCTGATTGGTGCTCCCACACCTTACCTATTCTCTCTCCCCCTACTTCACCTACTACCTCCCCTCCTGCCCATCCACCCGAACCTACTGCACCACTCTCCCCTCAGCCATCTACTCAACCCCAGCTTCCCGAACTCCCTTCCCCAAGTCCACCCTCCCATTCTGCCACCACATCTTCCTCCTCACCCGATAGCCTACATGAATCCACAGCCTCCATGTCTCCCTCTGATTCCCTAGATATCAGCTCTACCTCCTCTTCCCCTACACCTCCACCCAGAAAACCTGTCACTCGCCTTCAAAACAACATTACAAAACCTATCCAAAAGCTGAACCTTCACACCACCCTCCATAATCCCAATGTTGAACCATCTACCATCACCCAAGCCTTGAAACAACCCACTTGGCGGCATGTCATGCAACAAGAGTTTGATGCCTTAATACACAACAAAACCTGGGATCTTGTCCCCTCATCCCCTTCTCAAAATGTCATAGGCTGCAAGTGGATATTTCGCACCAAATACAACCCTGATGGCTCTGTGTCCCGATATAAAGCCCGCCTTGTGCCCAAAGGCTTTCACCAACGTCCTGGCCTTGATTATACCGAGACTTTTAGTCGCGTTGTCAAACCGTCCACGGTTCGGACCATTCTATCCATTGCCACAGCTCAAGGTTGGTCCCTCCGTCAAGTGGACATTAATAATGCCTTTCTTCAAGGCTCTCTGACTGAGGATGTTTACATGACTCAACCGCCTGGCTTTATTGATTCTTCTTTTCCCAATCATGTTTGCATACTCCGTCAAGCAATTTATGGTCTCAAACAGGCTCCGCGGGCGTGGTACAATGAACTTAAAAGCTACCTTGTCTCTCTTGGCTTTCACAACTGTGTGTCGGACTCATCTCTATTTGTTCTTCGCCATGGTTCAGATCTCATTTATCTCCTTGTGTACGTAGACGATATCATTCTTACTGGCTCTAATTCCACCCTCCTTGAATCCTTCATAACCACATTTGCCTCACGTTTCTCCTTAAAAAGACTTGGGTACTCTTTCGTATTTTCTTGGTGTTGAGGTCATTCCTCACTCCCATGGTATTTTCTTGAGTCAACATAAATATACTCAATATCTCCTTGCTCGAACCAACATGACTGAGGCAAATTCCGTTTCCACTCCTATTGCTGTACACCCCTCCCTCTCGGCCGACTCCAGTCCTACCATCTCTAATCAGTCTAAGTACCGTGCTATCATTGGCAGCCTTCAGTATCTTTCTCTAACTCGTCCTGATATCTCCTTTGTGGTCAATCGGTTGTCTCAATTTCTTCACCGCCCTACCACGGATCACTGGCTTGCCCTTAAACGACTCCTTCGTTATTTGGCGGGTACATCAACTCATGGCCTGTTTCTGCGCAAATCCTCTCCAAATATACTTCATGCCTTTACTGATGCTGACTGGGCAGGGGACAAGGACACTTTTGTTTCTACTTTCTTTTTTAGTTTGTCCCAATTTAAGGTTCTTACTTTGCTTTATTACTTAAAATGGAAAGTGGGACCACTTGTCATTCTCACAACAAAAACTACCTACCCACTTTCTCTCTCCCACTTTACTTTTCATACTCACAACATTTACTTTTTCTTAATCTCCGTGCAAAGTCAAACTAAGAACTTTAAATTAGGACGGAGGGAGTATTTGATTATGAAATGGAGCCTCTTTATATTTCATCATGCTAATTTCTCTTGGTGCTGAGGTGGGTGATTAAGATTGAGCGAGATGATCACGCTCTTTAGATGTGTGAGCGAGATTGTTTGATTGAGATAATCCTAAACAAGTCTCGCAAAATTGTCAAACTCATCTTGCCATAAAAAATGCTCGATTCTAATCTGGCAAATGTTCTAGCTCATTTCAAATTGCAGAATTTGTCTTTTTAAATTCTCATTAAAAAGTGCAAAATTTAATAATAGAAAGTTTTTAATAATTTTAATTATTTGAGATCCACTTGTTATACTCACATCAACTAACCTGTTAGAACATGGATTGCATAACATAATATGTTGTTATTAATTCCATAAAATCATATTTTTGATGTTAATATAAAGTGTAGAGGATTAAAATGTGTAGAATTCCTGAGGTGTAATATTATCTATTTATGATGGGCAAAATGGTAAATTCACACCACTTATGTGAAAGGGTGTAGTCCCTAAATGAAGTGCCTATTTGTTTTGTATATATAGGGCATTCTATCAACTCTTAAAGACACACACAAAAATTAATTATACTCTCATCATACTCTTTTCATCAAGTACTAGAAGAACTAGAGATGGCACTATCATTTAGAAGAACTCCGTCCCCTACTTCTTCTTCTTCTTATTCTCTCTAAAGCAACATCAAAGATGGATTCAACAGGTAAACGCTTCCGCCTTCATCCTCTCTCTAACTTATCCCAAATTTGAGTTATGGCATTAGTGGAATAGAAATGTTCCAACATAACCAACTTACTATTTTCTACCCATTATAACAATTTTTATCTTATTGTTTATACTCATAACAACTTAATATTACCATCTCCTTAATTGATGTGTATTGACGGATTTTTGCAATTTAAAATGCGATAAAGAAGGAGGATACTAACTAGTTGACTTCGAGAAAAATGGATCAATAAGCATTCCCTTCGTCCCAAACTTATTGCTACCAAAAGGGAGTGCACGGAGATTAAGAAAATATGTTGGAAAAGTAAGTAGTGTGAGTGGGTAGGAGAGATAAAATAAGTTAGTGGATAATTGTTGTGAATGGATAGAAGAGAGAAAAGTGAACATTTTGGGTAAGTAGCATTAAGTATGAGACGTTTAAAATGGAAATAAATAGCTATAAGTATGAGACGGAGGGAGTACCTCATAATTAAGCGGTTGGGGATTTAAAATAAAGTTAATAGACACGATGTCTATGAAATGACACAAAGGAAAAAACTGAGGCTAGAGATTAAAAATCAAATCTAGTTAAAATCAAACTTTATAGAATAGGTCTCTATATTTAAGTGATGAACAGCAATAATAAAGGGTAAAGTGGAAATTGTAAAAAGATCCATATTCTAGTTAGGAGGTCATATTTCAGACCCCACCAAGATCTAAATGACAAAACATATTAGATTCTTGTCCTTCATTTACTTTTGTGATCCTAAATTACAAGTACCTCCCGCATTGCGTTTACATTACTCACTCAAATTGATCTCTTTACACGCGTTAAAAATATTTATTTATTGAGGAAGTATTGTGTGAAATAACCCCACACATGAGATGGATCTCGATGAGATATAATAAACTAGAGAATGTGTTTTGGAGGAAACTAGTTCCTCTATAAGTTATAAAAAATCATGTTTTTAACCCTTAAACCCCAAACCTAAAACCCTATAAAAACAAGACTTTTTATAACTTATGGAGAAACTAGTTTCCCTCAAAATTTTCTCTAAAGTAGAGAGAGAGTTTGTAAGCTTGTGTGAAAAAATAGTGAGAAGGAGGTATTTATAGTTAAATGGGGTTGGAAGGTTTTTTTTTTTTTTTTTTTTCCGTAGATCAGTCCTAGCCATTCGAAACTTAACAACTAGTTTCAAACGGCTAGTCCCAACGACCACTGGCGGAGCCACAGAGGGGCAAGCAGGGGCAATTGCCCCCCCCCCCCCCCCCCTTAAGTTTTTTTTTTTTTTTTGTGTGTGTGTGTGTGTGTGGTGGGGCAAATTATCAATGGTAAAAGAGATATTTCTTAATCTCAATTAAGGCTCGGCTTTATGAACAAAAATGTATTTTATAATTTATACTATTCCTTCCGTCTCAAAAAGTTAGTTCATTTTTTTTTCGTTGTCACTACAAACGAATTTTGAGCAATTAAGTTTGTTTTTATTTATCATAATGAGAATTTAAAAATTGGTATTGATAAGTTTTAAATTTTCATTAGAATAATTAAAATTAATTTAAATAATTGCTTAAAGTTCATTCAAAATAACATTGAAAACAAAGAAACTAACTTTATGAGACAGAGAAAGTATATTAATGTAATAGGCTAGATACCTTGTCTTAAAAGATTAACATGTATAAAGAATTTTAATGTTTTATATTGGCAGAATAGTGTTTTTTTTCCTTTTTATAGGCGAAGGTTTCCATTTATTTTCATGAATCTGATAATGACTAAAACTGCCCAAAATTTTTCGGGGGCACTGCCCCCGAACGCCCAATCATTTTTCCTTTGTTCTGAAAATTCTTGCCCCCCTTCCTCAAATTCTTGGCTCCGCCGCCACTGCCAACGACTAGTTTGACTCCCAGCCTTCCAGGCACATTTCTTCCAGGCTCCAACGGTCATCTTCTTCCAACGACCACAATTCAACCACTCCAAAAGTTAATGATCTGGACGCTCATATTAAATGAACCGTCGGTTTCACGCATAAACCTTAAAAAACCGTGAGCCGTCGGTTCACGGTTCAGTTTTCCTCCTCCGGTTTTGAACGGTTCAAAAACCGCCGGTTCATCTGAACCGGTTGGGCACGTCTAATAGGAGCAGTACCAAAATTTAGTAGTACCATTATTACATTACGAAAAATAATTTCATTAGATTTTAATAACACAAATGCTCATATGCGGCGGGTGTACGCCGTGCGACGGGTTCGACCCATAGGTCAGCCCGCCCGATCCGCCTCTTCTGCCCGCCCGCCAGCCTTTCCTCCATTCCCAGCGCGACACGTGTCGTTTAAAAAAAAAACTTCCAATAATTTTAAAATGCTATATCTTGATATTTATAACTCAGAAAAATAATAATTTAAAATAACATTGTATTCGTCTCGATGAGATGAATCAAACAAGATATGTCATGATATGATTTGATATTTTTTTTTAAAAAAAAACATATTGTTTTACACACAAAAAGTTTTGAGCTACTTGTCAGCTGAGATGTAACACTCTGTTCTGATAAAAGTAACATTTTCATCTTAAAAAAGTAACACTTTTTACAGTCAAATGTAACAGCAATTTTACAAGAAAATTTAAATTGTTTGATAGTTTTTGTGGTTAAAAAAGTAACATTTGAAGTGTAAAAAAGTGAATATATGATTATAATTTTTTATATAGATGAATGTAACATTTTTATTTAGTAAATGTTACTTTTCTTCTTTAAAAAAAGAGTAAAAATTCATATATATAATCGGATTTTCATTTCAATTGTTACTTTCTCAATAAAAATTTGTTACATTTCAGATATAATGTTACATTTAAGAATATAAACTGTTACAATTGAGAAAAAAACATTAGATTCATTTTTTATAAAATGTAACATTAGTTTAGTTTGTCAATCTTATGTTAATTTTGGAAAAAAAAGGTTACATTTGAAAAAAAGAGTGTTACATTCCTTTATAAAAAGTGTGACATTAGTTTAGTTGTCAATCTTTATGTTATATTTAATCTATTGCAGCAAAATTGTGGTACATTTCGAAAAAAAAAGTGTTACATTTCGTTATAATAAGTGTTACTTTTGTTGGGAGGAAAAAAAGTTTGGGGTGGCAAAAAAAAATAAAAAAAATAGCTCGGCTCGCCTGGCGCCGTCGCACGGTGCGGCGGTTGCACAGGAGACCGGCTCTTTTAATAACTCTAATTATGGTATTGGATGGTGGTAGGGGCTCGCATGCGCAGTACAATGTTAAAACGGTTAGAAAAATATGAATGATTAAAATTAAAGATCTACCACAAATACTAATTTTAAATGAGTAAGTTTTGGGGAAAACTAGTTCCTCCATAAGTTATAAAAAAACATGTTTTTTAACCTTTCTTAAACCCTAAAAGGCCTAAACCCTAAACCTTAAACCCTAAACCCTAAACTTTAACCCCTATAAAAACAGAACTTTTTATAACTTATGGAGAAACTAGTTTTCCCCCAAAATTTTCTCATTTTAAATATCAATATACCAAGAAAATAATGAATTGTTACATTCCATGAAAAAATAATAATGTTTCAAATAAATGTTTAAATTCATTATAATAATTAAATAAAAATATTTTGAGATGATGAACAAACCACGTACATATTGTGAAGGTGGTGAGGAATTAGGTGGGAGGAAATGTAATGTGAAAATAGTAAAGCCCAGATTATGCGCAATTTGTGTTTTTGTCATCTCCCTCTCATTTTCCACACATGCAAAATTAAAATTTGTAACTACTCCAGATTTTGTTAGACCGGATCCAATCCATTTGTGCATGCGGGTCGCCGACACTGACTCACCATTTTTTGTCCATCTTCCCAAACTACTCACTCTGAAGTAGCAACCATAATTTGTCGAGGATAATTATATGTATAGTAAAAATTTATGGTGAAAATTAATAGTGAAACTTTGTAATCCGTTGAATTGTAATAAATTTTTGCGGACTCCACTGACAAAAACTCATTCAACGGATTATAGAGTTTCACTATGAGATTTCACTATCTGTAATCTATATCATTGTCCATTTGTCAAACTAGTTAAATAAGAAAGTTGGAGATAAAAATCTCCACTTAATAATTTGTGTAGCTGATTTAATTTTATTTTGAGACCGGAGATATATGTTACTATAATTAAATATTGTTATTTCCTCTGTTTCAAAATACATGTCGTTTTAGACTTTTTACACATATTAAGAAATGCAATTAACACATAAAAAGGGCTTATGTGCCCTAAAAATCCAACTGCTTATATAATTAAACGCTTAAACAAAAGATAGTTAGCAATTAATGAATGAGGGTATAATTGAAAAACAAGAGCAAAGATATCTTGAAAATAGTAAAACGTCAAATATTTTGAAACAAAATTTAACTTTAAAAAAGTTATGTATTTTGAAACGGAGGAAGTATTACTCTGAATATTGTTAGTATACTCCATTTGTCCCGCCCGAAATAGGATTTTGGTAGTTTTTTTTATACTTTGACCAAGTAATTTAATTAAGAAATAATTAACCTAATATAAATTAAAAAAAAATTATTGAGAGTATTATTAATTGTGATTCAATAACAATTTTTAAATTTTTATTTGAATTATTATATTTTCTTCAAAAGACTTGGTCAAAATAAAGTCAAGTTTACTAAAATCCTATTTCGGGTGGGACGGAGGGAGTATGTTAAAAAAAATATTAGGAGTACTCCGAGTCGGGGGTGGCCCATCAAGTAAGCAAATGAAGCACCTGCTTAGGGCACCCAAAAAATAGCTGATTTTTGGGGCCCCAAAATTCTTAATCAATGCATTGGTGATAGGCCCAATTATCCAGCCCCGGCCAATCTACCAGAAGACTCTCTTTGGATGAGTATTTAATCTTCGATACAACACAATTCAGTAATATGTTTTTTGAAATACAAATACATGCATATTAGTTTTCAATTTAATGTTATAGCTTTTGTTCGAAAGACACTAAATGCACGAGGCCTCACGAGAATTTTTGTGCTTAGGGCACCAAATTTAATAGGACCGGCCGTGCTCCGAGTGGTAATGTCAGTATATCATTTTCTATAAGTTCCATAGAACTTTTCACGAGGTGAAAAGACATGAAAAATGATGTTAAATTATTAACATAATGATTGTCACTGAATTAAAAATAAGGGAAAACAAAAGATAGTACTGTCATGTGGATCATCACTATAGTATTTAAATATGAGACTTTCATTTATCTCATCATTCTCATAATAACGATAGTATTTTATAATTACGGTAAATATATTTGATGGTGTGATATGATAATCACAGCTTAAGAAATGACCTTTTATTGCATGCAATTTCTATTTTGCTTTTAAAAGAATTTGTTTCGTTTATTCTTGTTAGAACTTGAACGTGTTTTTTTAGCATGAATTTATTTTTATTTTCGGCTCGGTATAATGGATCACCCTCCAAATTTATTTAATAATTTCAAAATATTTTATTTGAGATAAACGGTGAAAAGTGTGTCATTTTATCAAATTAACGACATTGCGATAAGTTAGAACTGACAGATTTACAAAGAAGAGAACTTGAAAGTAATATTTCCTCTGTCCCAAGTATATGTTCACCTTCCCTTTTTAGTCTGTCCCGAAGTATATGTCCACTTCCTTAAATTGTAAGGAATCTTGACTATTCCTCTCTCACATATTTTCTCTCCTACTTACTTTTATACTCACAGCATAACTTACTATTCTCTTCCACTCATTCTCTCTCTCATACTCTAATTTTATACTCACAACACTTACGTCACTTCTACCATTTATTAATCTCCGTGCAAATGAGAAGGTGGACATATACTCTGGAAACGGAGGGAGTAATAATTCTTCATTGGACAAAAATGTTAAACTTCATTAGTATATGTTTTTTTTATCTGACAAATCCTAATGGGAAACCTGAAAACCAAGTAATGAAAGAAATAAAAAGTAAGAATATAGATTACAGTTTTGAGTTTGTTTGAGCTGAAGCTTACTTAATTTAACCTAATGTTTATTAGAATCAAACCAAATTTGCTTGAACACCTCTATAATAATATGATGATATTCATCAGAATTCAAAGAAAGATAACATGCAAGAAGCTCTTCCAATTCCTTTGATGTCTTGATGTTATTTTCCATGATCATTTCCACCATTGATTCTTTAAACTCCCTCTGCGGATCCTTTGATGACTTTACAACCGCGAAGCTGTCGGCCCGCCTCGACGTGGGGACCGACGACACACTTTTCCGGTGACTGACTTGTACTTTTCTTGCTCCGATTCTCGGAGAATTTGTTCTGAGCTTCATTCCCGGTGAATTGGGTGAACTTTTCCTCTGTTCTTTTTGGGAAATACCCACTATGTCCTCCTTTGCAACTTTGACTTGCACTGACCCTTTTGCAGAAGTTTGTCTGGTTTGGTTTGATTCGGTTTTCTTGGTTATGATTCGAGGGAGGTCAAGGGTTTTAAATTTCTCGTGGGGTTTGACTTTGAGAGCGGTGTCGTTTTGGGGATTAATGCAGTTGCAGGGAATGTGTGAGGGTGACCATGGGAGCAAGTGATCAAGTGATCCATGACCCGACCCGTATTCTGGAAAGAGGGAGTCGGTTTCTGATGATGTGGTGGTGTTCGGGTATCCTTCGGTTATTGAATCGGGTTTGGTCCAAACGGACTCAATGGAGGCCCGGCTGCAGCTGCAATCTGCTGAGACAGAGGTGGAGACAAGTCTTGGAGAAGACTTCTTGGGAGTTCTTTTGCTAGTGCTTCTTCTTTTTTTGGAGGATTTTCTTGGCGGGTCGGGTACATGGGTTGGGGCTAGATTATTGTGGAATGGGCTAGGTGGAGAGTCATCTCTAGGGAAGTGGTAGGATTGCCTAGGGTGGTGGAGGTGGTGGTGGGGATTGGGTGGTTGTGGTGGTGATGTATTGGTGGTGGTGGTGGTGGTGGTGGTGATTGATGGTAGGGAGTGTTTTTTTGGTTGGGTTTTTGACTTTTTATTGCCCATATCTTTGAGCTTGTAAAACCAAGCATTGGGTAACATATCTAATAATCTAAACTTATGATTACCCATCACAAAACCTAGCTTCAATGTGTTTTGGGAGAGTGTTTGAACTTGAATGTGGAGGTATATAAGGAGAGAAGGGTGGGGGTGGGGGTGGGGGTGGGAGGTGGGGCCCTTAACTAGGGATGGATAGGGTAGGGTCCATGAAAGAAGAAAAGTTTGACAAAAGGGTGGAGGTGTTGGCTTTTTTATGTTGAGATACCTAATGAATTAATGAGTGTAAGAGTGAAGAGGGTGTTTGTTATCTTGATATTATGGTGATTATTTTAAATTAGGTTGTGAAAAAGTTGTCCCCGTGGTATTTTTTACTCATGATGCTCTTTAGGCCTCTAATTATGAATTTTTAAGAGGCGGCAGTCTGACGGCACAACTGTATGAAATATAAACAATTCAGATTTAATTTTTCATGAATGTGTGGCTTTTATTAATGATAACGTGAGGTTAAAAGTACAATAGTAACCTTAATAAACTAAATCAACATTGTAGCCAAATCCCTCTAATCATTAATTGAAACTGAGGACATTGCAATTATTATAAGTAATTAGTTAAATTACGCTACATGACAATAATTAATACTTGTAATGTTTGATTAGCCAAATGCTTAAAGATTACAGATTACTTACTTTTACCTTGTTTGTTTAATTTTAAAATTACATTATAACTATTTTTTAGAAAAAAAAGAAGATATTTATTGGGAGTGGTAAAAAAAAAAAAAAAAAAAGACAAAGCAACATCAAATATAAGATGGAGAAAGTATAATTTTGATGCTTGGTGAGTGGTACAAATGGTTACAAAAATAGCACGTTTCATGTTATTTTCATCAATGCAATAGAGAAAGTGAGTTACAAATAGTTATGGAGGAAAATAAAAATAGATATAAATAGACGGCGGTCCAACATTTTTTTATGAAATAGTGGCCCATTCTTAAATGGCACTGCAGATAAATCGCAAGGCCTAAACATTTTTTATGGGCTTCGACTTGCATTATTTGGGTTTTAGGACGATTGATGCACCACACAATAATGTAGAGTTATGTGATTATATGAATGTTTATGTCCAACTATCCAAGTTTAATACTCCCTCCTACCCAAAATGATATTCGCGTTTGAGTTTTCAAACATTTTAATGATATGAACACTTGCTTCACTAGCCATGCTTTGTTTAAGCCTAAAATGTAGAAATGTGAAAAACTTTTTGGGACAATGAGAAATGGCAAATGGGAAGATCATTTTGGGACGAAGGGAGTACTCTTTTCACTCCTAAATTAATTTCAAAATTTATATGAAGGGACATTTTGAAAGTCTTTGTTTTCTGTATGATAAAGGCAAAAATTTATAAATATTATTGTAATCAACTTTCCAAACATCTTGTTTTGTCAGAATAAAGAGATTAGTAAAAAAAAAAAAAAACATGCAAAGAGAAATTTTTATTCTAAAAAGACATAAAATTCTTGAAAACGAACCTTCATATAAGGATAGAGAAAATAACTAAATCCTCTGCGGTCTATAACAATGTACTAAACCCTAGCTATGTCTTATAATAGCTGTCGGAGTTTACTTATCATATTCCTTAAGAAATGTTGTTTACTAAGTTGTACATTACTTGTACGTAAGATTACATTAAGCATACTGTATTTCCTTATTAAAAACAAAATACTTTTCATAGGATAGATGAAAAAGAAAGCTCGACACTTATTATGAGCCGATAATAATAGTTCAATATGTAGAGATGACCGTATATTATGTAGACGGCTTCTGTTCAGTAGGTAGTACATACACGACAACTGATTTCCTTTAAAAGAATTTAGCGAATGGACGTAGAAATTTGACAATGGAAGTTCCTTACAGTGGATTTTAACCAAGAATTTCAATGTTCAAAGTCATATGGCAATCACAGAAGTCTGAAAAAGTAATGCTACTAACTGCAGTCAGGTCACCCAAAGCAATCACAGAAGTCTGGAATTTCAATGTTCAAAGTCAGTTAATTTTTCAATTGGTACTATGTTGTTTTCACCGAGCCTATGATTTGTACCTTCTTTTGACACCAGGAGGGGAGGAACGGAATCGAACTCGTGACCTTCGTGTAAAAGACAAATGTCTATGCGGTGTGAGCTAAGACTCGTTGGCAGAACTTAACAAAGAAATAAGACGTTGACGCCTCTACTTTACTGTATTTCATGTTTTTGCTAACACTAAAATCATAAACCCTCGCTAATTAATGAGCTAATCTTTTGCTCTTTCACAATCAAAATGAGTTACAGAGGGACCATTGTCAACCCATAATGTTCTTGTTACCATAAATAAGACTATCTGGTACTGGCTTTTCAATGCCTTTTCAACCGTTCGATCTTGAAGCTGCAAGGGTGAGCATAAAAGTGTTAGGAACAACGCAGACATAACGCATTAACAAGATAGTTTTATAGAACACTCTTTACAATTGAATTCAAAGTGACAAAACAGCCACAAATCGCGTTACAAGTATTACAATTAAATCTATCCATTATAAAAAAGTAAAGAACAAAGAAAATCGCGAAAAAATATGCTATCCTGGCAGAACTATTCTCGTAGAATTCACATTATTAGTCGAGTACGCAGCTGAAGTAGTAACATCGCTATACAATCCTGCCGCCCATCTCCTAAGAATCCTCAACAACGTAGCCGCCTTTCTCCTCCCTCTTCCGGTTCCCATTCCCATCACATCCCATATAACCCGCTCAATCCCAGGGATTGAAGCCAGCTCTGCCACCACCTCCGTCCCCCCTTTCCGGCATATATTTACAAGCATTGCCGCTGCACTTTCTTGTGCCCTCTCCGTCCCCTCCCTCAACACCACCGCCACTTTCTTTAGAATCAAATACGCCGCACTTACCGCCGCTATCCCGCCCTTCTTCACCACCGCCTCGAGAATCGTCATACCCTCCTCCGGCAGCCCCTCCATCACATGAGTAGCCATCTCCACCACCCCTGCCTCAATCAACTTCCCCACTGCCTCTCTATCTCCCGCCAAATTCAAAATCGCCACCAATGCGTCCCTTTGGGAACTCACGGGCCCACTCCTCGCCAGCTCAATCAATGCTTTAACGACACGTGTCTTTCGCCCGAGCTTTTTTCTGTATGCGTGTACACCTGTCAAGCTAAATATAGTCGCTGCAGCATTTCCCTTTGCCTCCCACGTGGCACCGGACCTTAACACCTCAATAACGCCGTTTAACACTCCATCAATCTCCATTATCCTCGTTTTATTCGCTTCGAGTATCGACAAGTTGAGGATCGTTGTAACTGCGTTGACTTGTAGGTTTGGATGATCCGAACTTAAAAACTTGACTAACAATGGCAAACCTCCCGCTTCGGCTATACAAACTCGACTATCCGAGTCCGTCTTAGCTAAAGCCCGAAGCTCATAAACAATCCTATTCGCCGTATCCATTGACTGTGAAGCCGTCAATTTATTGATCAAAAACAAAACCGTCATCTTTGTTGCCTCTAACAAAGTCTTATTCCCCTTAATCCCGTTACTTTTCTCGTTAACCTCCGTTATCTCAAATGGAATCCTCTGCTCACGGCACCACATAGCTATCAAATTCTTCAGCGCCTTATTGGGTATCAACTCCGTGTTTGGCAACGTTTGACCAGTCTTAGGACACGTGTTGTGTCCAGCTTCAATCCAGAGATTGATCGAAGAACGGTCATACGTTTGACCGGTTGATACAACCACAGGATCACGCATTAAGTCAAGAGTAATCGGACACCGGAAGTCCGCCGGAAATGTCAAATCCGTCGAAGAGTTCTTCCTCAAGTGGGCGGCCGGCGGCGTGGAGGCACCGTACAGCACACACTTAGCGTAACGTACAAGTCCAATCAACGGAATCACATTCGCCTTCAATTTCTCATCGGTTTGATTCTTCACTTCATCTTCCATAATCTCAATTTCATCTCTGCAACTAGCTGAATCGGTCAACGTCAACCGATCAAAAATCTCGGCGAGTTTCGATTGATTTGGAACAATTTCCAGTTTAATTCGCTCCAATATTTCGATCACATCGCTTCTATGTTTATGATCGATTGGATCAACAAATCGTTTCGATTCGAAGCACTGCTTTCGAATCAATTTGAATAATTCTTCAACATCTTCGTTGAGATTCATTTCCTTCGCCGGAAATATATCTAACAAAGTCGACAATTCGACGGTGAGCTCTTGAAGGGTACTTGAAACGGCATCCTGCTGGATTAACAGCCACATCTTGCTTCCATTGGAGCAATCCTCAATCGTGGTTTTGATTCGCTGCAAAACAATGTACAATTCGTCGAAGCATAACACGGCGGAGGATGGTAAGCAAGGTACAACTTGATCTTTGATCAGCTCTTCAATTAACATTGAAATTAGCTTGGTTTTGCGAATGATGGAAGTTGTGTTTCTCTTGAGAAGAAATTGGAGGGGTTGGAGAGAAGAAGTTTCTTTGGAGAGGAGGAGGAGAGATTGGAGGAGGCGATGGTCGGAGAGAGTAGGGGAGACGAAAGCACCGGCAGACGGCCGCCGCTTTCTTGGCGGGAATATATCTTGAGGAACCGCCATGAATGAAAATGGATGTCAAAAATTATGGTAAATTGAGCGTATGAACAAATGAATGTATGAAATAATTTGGGAGAAAGAAAATTGAGATTTATTTGAGAAAGTTGAATTAAAACAGGGGGTGGAAACTTCTTGGTGGGTATGGAGAAGAAGAAATTATAGCCGCCGAGAGACGGCAGCTACGTTGATTCTTTTATGTATACAGTATTTTCCTGTACTTCCTCCGTCCCAATTTTAAGAGTCAAAAAAATGAGTGAGTTCAAGAATTAAGGAAAAATTGATGTTTTCTGAGTGTTGATAGTTGGATAAGAGAGAGAAAATAGGGTAGAGAAAGTTAGTGGATAATTATTGTGAGTATAACATGTAGGACCCACTATCTATTTTAGGATTTTGACTCTTAAAATGGGACGTCATTTTAAGAAATTTTTGACTCTTAAAACGGACAGAGGGAGTATTGTTTATCAGTTTTTTTTTTTTTTTTAATAGATCAAACTAAATACTCCATCGGTCCCAATTTAAACTTTTTAAAAAAATTGGTTTAAGAATTAAGAAAAAAATGGGATGGGTTGTGAGTGTAGATGGTTTGGTAGGAAAGAGAAAATGGAGTAGGAAATAGTTAGTGGGTAATTGTTGTGAGTATGACATGTGGGGTCACAAATAAATAAGTATAAAAAAACTTTCATTTTTAAGTTTTAAAGTTTAAAATGAGACATTCAAAATGAAATTTTTTGAAGATTAAAATGAGACGGAGGGAGTATGTTGATTACTGCTTAATTTTTAAAATAAATATCTAAAATTGCTCTTGATCAAAAACAATTTTGATATTCATTTTAGAACAGAGATAGTACAAAATAATGTAGTACATCTATCAAAATGAATGATTTTTTTGTACCAAATTCTCTAAATGATTTTTACAATATTTTTTTTAAATTAAATATGAAAGGGAATTAAAAAATATGTATAGTTTCTTACTATTAAATTTCAATATTTTCAGAGTGTAATATAAAAAAAAACATTCATTTAGAAACATGGAGTACTGTAAAGTTTAAATACTCCATCCGCGTCATAACAAATCTCGTAATTACTTTATTAAATTTATTATAAATATGTTTTATTTATTCATATATTATTTATATCAAGATAAAAATAGTTTTTTTTCTATTTAACAATGAAATAATTATTGTGGCATATGAGAAGTATTAACTAAGTGAATTGAAATATGAAGAGAGGTACAATCCTTTAACATTTTAAATAAAAATAAATGTGGATTGAATATTTATCAAATGATTGCAGGAATATGACATCAATTGTATGAGTAGTAGATAGATATTGTAGTATAATACTATTTCAGGATATTGTATTCTCATTATTATTCAAACTAAGTTTGGTTGCTATCCATAAACAATAAAAAAAACCATGAGCTGGTAAGCAATGACTGGGTAATAGTGAACAGGGATGGAGTGGGGGACTTTTTCATGCTAAAATTATGGGCTTTTAACTAAATAAATTGTTAATATGCTAAGTACTTATTAGTATGCTTTTTAATTAATTAAATAAAAATAGTGGTGACAACCTGTTTCATGCATAGCACACCCTGGTGACCTTTTCTTGTTATTCTTTGTTTTTTTTTTTTTAATTCATTTAAGAAGACAATAATAATTATTCTCCCTCTTTTTCTTTTGTTTTAGTGGTGGTTGGGATGACATAGTTTTTGGTTATCTAAGAAAAGATCAAGTCTATGTGGGGATAGAATCAAATTTTCATTATATGTTATAAGTGAAAAATATGACAAAAATTAGATCGACTCTAAGCGGAGCGAAAATTGATCAGATAGAGTCCAAGCCCTAAATAGTACAACTTTGTTTTGCGGCGACAAGTCAATTTTTTCTATTGCTCAAACAAATCTTCATTATACTCCATATACTTACGTCTTAAAGTGGAAGAAAATGTGATTTAAGTCTAAATCGATCGTTACAATATAGCAAAAATCAATAGATGTTTAGTCTAGCCCTAAACGATATAAAACCTTGTTTCGAGACGACAAGTCAAATTTTAAAAGTAAACCCAACAATAACAATGAGAAATTCATCTCTACCTTTCAAGGTTTCAAAAGCCCTCCAATAATTAAATAATTGACTGGGTTTTATAAATCATACTTTTTTCCATTCAATTCTTATGTATCATGTTTTAATGTTACACAGCAACAGCAAAAGCACTTTTATTTTTATCATTTTCATCTACTTCATTTTTTATTGATCAGTATTACTAAAAATATTACATTGACTATTTCATTTTCCACCACCTAGTTTACCTATGAAAAATCTACCCCTACGTAGGGTTTAAACATTCAAATAAAATCGTTAGCATATTTTTTTGACTATTATCATTCTTATGTCTTCTCATAAAATGTGTATTTAGTCTAGGCTGTCTAGCTAAGTCTGGTTTGAACATTTCTGCTTTACAAAATAAGTATACAATTAAAAAATACCTTAATTTTCTTTAAAATGGTAAAATTATATTAAACTATATAGAAATATGATCTTTATAGTGAGACGAATTAACATAAAAAAAAAACTATGACATTTATTGTGTGAGACGGGTAATATCTTCTAAGTTCTATATTCATCCTGTCTCATAACAAAGTACCCATTTTGTCATTTTAAGTGTCCCATTAGAAAGTACCACTTACCTAAAAAGGAAAAGATTCGCTCCATTTTCTCCATCCTTTCACTCACGATAACTATCCACCCACTATTCTGTACCCCACTTTCTCTCCCTACTCACAACATCTACTTTTTCAACATCATTTCCTAATTTCCGTGCAAAAAGCAAATAGGTATTTTGTTATAGGACGGATGGAGTATATAAACTTCCTAATTTCCGTGCAAAAAGCAAATACTCCTTCCGTCCCAAAACACCTTTCACACTTTTGAGGATGCACGGGAATTAATGAATGAATATATATATATTCAAAAGTATTGTGAGTGGAAAAGAGGTTGTGAGTGTGATAAGTTAACTGGGATTTACAAGTGGGGCCCAAAAGTAGGTGTGTGGGTATGACAAGTGGGGTAGAGAGAATAGAAAAACAATATAGTTTGAACATTTTAGGAAATGAGACTTATCAATGGGACACCCAAAAAGAAAATATGTGCAAGGTGTTTTGGGATGGAGGGAGTAGGTATTTTCCAAAATTTGTTGCTCCAACATCATTTCCTAATGTTTGATTACTACATTTACATCAAACATTATCTTAATTTTTGTCATTTCATTTAATATTAGACAAGCCTAAAATAAAAAGTTTTGTATATTCAAAATAATAACTTCACTTACTTCTTTTACTAAACTAACAATGTCTAAACATTTTCCATACTAATAATACCTAGTATAAATTTTTTCTCACAGTATTATCTCATTGTCTAATTTAAAACGAGAGTCGGAGTTGTAACTGTTAGATACATTATCACACATCGGGAATTAACTAGTCATGCATTGACTATATAAAGATCATAGACTACTCTTCTCATTGCCAATTGGTTTTGGGATGGAACCTCAGACTTTATCATGGTATCAGAGCTGGCCCGTTACACGTTCAGACCCAACGGCCCACGATGTTGCTTCGCGCCACCCGATTGATATGTCCACGTTGTAAGCGTGTTAGAGACATTATCCCACATCAGGAATTAACTTGTAAGCGTGTTAGAGACATTATCCCACATCAGGAATTAACTAGCCATGCATTGACTATATAAGGATCACGGGCTGCCCCTCTTATTGCCAATTGGTTTTAAGAACCACCTAGTCTATTACATAGTTCCCTAATCTATGAGAGCCTATTACAAATCAGAAACTGACACGAACTTCCTATGGGAGTTTCACCCATGGAAGCCTTACAAACTTGGATGATTCACAAGGATTCTCCACACCTCCCCCATGGGGGAGTCGAACCATGTACCTCCACAAGGGAAGTACTTTCGCACTATGTGCGATACCACTAGACCAGAAGGTCTTTGGTACAAAATTTATAATTACATTGTTGATTTGACTAATCCAGTTGGATAAGAAAACATTCCCAAAAAGGGCATGGAGACATTATCATACCAAAAAGAACACACGTGTCTTTTTTTCTCATGTTAATCCAATACTATTGATGAAGTGAATGTGGATAAGTAGCCATCAAAGTTGGATAGGACTTTATATGTGAGAGCAACAAATAAACCTCGTGTTATGTTCTTAGAAGAAGAGATGTAGACGCCATTTTAGACCAAAATAGTACTAACAAGCAAACATGGACATTACTTTTTCACTAACTTTTATTAACGTCCATTGCACATTCCTTCAAAAAAAAACGTCCATTGCACATTGCTTTTTTGCAAGAAAGTCTTATATATGTGGTCAACGAGTATAAATTGGCTCATGCTATTACGTACAATAAAATTAACGTAAGTACTCATTCCGTCTCAAAATGATATTTGCATTAGACTATTCAAACTTTTTAAGGATATGAACACTTGTTTTACTACCCATGTTGTGTTGATTGACATTTATGCCTTAATTGTAGAAGCTGGAAGAACATATTGCGACAATATAAAATGACAAATGAAAAGATCATTATTTTCAGACTTTCAGACAAATGGAGTATATCATTAATAGCATGCAAAAAAAATACATGTCTGGTAATTATTTAGGGTTAATGACAGATTAGGGCCTGAACTGCAAGGGGGTGCGTCTAAAAGGGGCCTGGGTTTTTTTTTTCCGCTAGATCAGGGCTCAATATCTTAATTTTCGGCAGTTAAGGGCTTTTTGACGGAAATCGTTAGAAAAGTCAGTTAAGTGCCATGTGCATGGCACGTGATCGTCAAAATGGATGTGTTTGTAATGAATATTAGCAATGATGGACTTTAATGAAATGTCTGAAACTTAGAGGGTTTAAAAATGAAATAAATATTTTTTCTAAATAATCAAGTATATAATAAAATAAGTAATTATCATATATAAAATAAATTTATTAAAAAAAATCAAAATTATTAAACATATTAATCTAATAGCTATATTAAATATAAAATAATTTAGATTATTTTCTAAATAATAAATTTAAAAAACTCAGCCTGGTTATCAAATAAAAATAATTATTAACAAAAATTATTAAAACATTTCTCTTCTCATCATCTTCCATGAACACCCACCCATCCTCCACTTTTAATAATAAAAGATTATTATTCCTTAATCCCCGTGTCGGGACCAGGAATCCTATTTCGGATGGGACGGAGGGAGTAATAAATTACTTTTTACATTGACCAAATTTAAAACAACATAAAGTAATTATCACTATTTAAAAAGTATGAAAGTCATTTTGGGACGGATGGAGTATAACATTCTTAGAAAAAAGTATGAAAGTCATTTTGGGACTATGAAAGTCATTTTGGGACGGAGGGAGTATAATATTCTTAAAAAAAAAATATGAAAGTCATTTTGGGACAGAGGGATTATAATATTCCTACTAACCATCACCACACCCACCGCCACCACCACCACCACCATTGACACCGCCATCTATGAACATCACCGTCAACACACCAAAACCACCACCGCCACCACACCACCGTCAACACACCAAAACCACCGCCACCACCTTCATTCTCCCACAACCACATCTTTAGAACTACAATCAAATTTCCAGCCAATCTTAGAGGAAAAAATCAAAATTCCCAAATCTGGGCTTCAATCAAAATTCCCAAATCTGGGCTTCAAACAAATCTGGGCTTCACAGATGATGTCACGGCCTGTGAACGGACGGATGAATTCAATTCCGACGAGAAAATCGACTCAATCTCCGGCCACAGTTCTGAAATAGCGTCGTAAAGGTCGAGTATCCGGAACATTTTTTCCGGCGATTTCTTGCACTTTGCAATTAATTCCGGGAAGCCAAAGAGAGTAAGAGCTCCATCCGTCGCAATCTCCGAGAAGACGGAATCTCGCATCTTCTCAGTAGCAGAGAAGACGTGGTCACAGAGGATTCGCTCACCGTAGAACAACGTCTTCACCGCAACCTTCACCGCACTCAATCAGCTGCTGATTTTTGGATTGGGGTAGGGTTTGTTGATTTAGTGGTGGAGAGGGAGTGGGTAGCGCCGAAAGTTCGAGAGAGAGAGAGAGAGTTGGGAGACGCCGGCAGTTGGAAGTCGCCGGCGTTGGGAGTCGCCGGCGTTGGGAGAGACGCGAAACAGAGAGGATAGGGGGGGTGAGGAGTCTTTTATTTGTGTTTAAGCCCATTATTATTTTAGCCCCTTTAGTTTCACAATGTGCATTTGAACCCTAGATTGCATATATAAATTACAAACCCATCCAATCCGTGTATCACGTGCTCGGCACATGGAAATTAACTGACTTTTCTAACGATTTCCGTCAAAAAGCCCTTAACTGCCAAAAAATTTAGATATTGAGCCCTGATCTATCGAGAAAAAAAAACCCAGGCCCCGTTTAGACGCACCCCCCTGCAGTTCAGGCCCTAATCTGTCATTAACCCAATTATTTATGAATATGTAATGCCATATAAAAATTAACATTTACATATATTTTAAGATATTATACCGCACAAGACCTTGATACATACTAGTAATGTATTATATTGTGCCTTACAAAATATTATGTACAAATATATATATATATATATATATATATATATATATATATATATATATTCTTAGAAATAATTTTCCTTTTTAGAATGTATTCTTATTAATTACGGATTTTCTAACTATGCCCTAAGGGTATAGGATAAGCATGATAATTATGGTAATGCTATCAATTTTTATCTAAGTAAATTACGTGAACTTCTGTTAAAACAATGTTTACCGTTATTTCCTCCTAAACTTTAGGCTTTTCCCACAAAAAACTGATTTAATATTATTTCTCCTCGTTCATGTAAAAAAAAAAACATTATTTCTTTTCGCTCTTTTTTCAACTCAAATAATTATACAAACGATTTCTCTTCAGAAAAATGTCCCTGCTTATTTTTCTTTTATAAGTTCGTATCCATTTTATAGATTTTAACTACTTATCTCTCCCACTTTCACAATTCTAACACTAATTTTTTAATTTGCCACAAGTATAATTTCATTTGTCTCATAATAAATGTCAATTTTACTTTTGATGAAAATAAAACATTAGTTTCGAAAAAGTTAACTACATGGTATTTTGTTTTTACACATTAATCTTTTATTTATAAAAGCATCTAAAAGAATTAAAATTGGCGTAGTTTTTTTTTTTTTTTTCAATTAGGTAGATCAACTTTTTTATTTTTTTTTGACGATATCCACGTCATAAGGAGGCGAGGAGAGGGATCGAACCCTAACGCTCACCGAGGGTGAGGCTTAGCTTTACCACTGGGTCACTCCTTTGTGGATCAGTTGAATAGTATAATAATGATATGAAACAATATTGGAGAGAAAATAATCAGTTGGATACTATACTTGTACACTTTTTTTTCCGAAGCAAATAACACATAATTGCATTAATAAAAGTCAATAAGACGGCGCTCCACAACTGTCAGAAGCTCGTCCAAAATATAATGATTGCAATTAAGATTTACACATAAAAATCCTAACACATCTCGAGTATTGATGGCCAAACCCGAACCAAATCTCCAATAGATGTCCTTGGGAACTGTATCTTGTGATGCACAAGTGCTTCTCCAAACAAAATTTGGACACGACTCTACATAAGCCTTTAGTAAATCCCGAACGGTAAGAATTTGGCGTTGAAAACACGACAAAATGAAACACTTGAGTCGGCAGGAAACCCGCAACCAAACATCTCAAGCATTGAACCAAGAACAAATATTAACATCATTTTAAGGCTCTCACATCGGGGAGAAGACAAAGGCTCCCAACAATGGGGAGAAGACAAAGGTTCCTAACAAAGGGGAAAATGCAAAAGGTCCTAACAAAGGGGAAAAGGCATAGTAATCGAACGAGAAGTGAAGGCAACTTATTCAACAAAACAACAAAAAAAAAAAAAAATCTAGAAATAAATTCTAATTTTGCATTTATTACTTGTCAAATTGATAATTAATAAATGCAAAATTAAAATTTTACAACAAAATTAAATCAAGGAAATGGATGTATCAAACCTTAGCAATGGATGAGATTGAAAAAATAAAAATTTGAGAAGAGTTGCACTTTTGTAATTGAATAAAAAAATATTGAGAGATAAACAATGTTAAATTAGGTAGGGTTTAGGGATAGGCTAAAATTTAAGAGAAAAAAACTGGTGAAAACTGATTTGGTGAAAGCTTCAGCTAGTTTTCCTTAAATAAACGTTAACAACATTACTATATGAAAGAAATTTAAGCGGCTAGGACTGTTCTGGGAATTGACCAACTGTGTGTTCAAACGTGCTTACAGTTGTCCAGACAGTTGTCCTGTCAGTTGGCGACGCCCAGAAACTCAGAAACACAGAAACAAACGCAGCGGAAATTAAAACTGATTAAACACTTCAGCAAGAAATACCTTGCTGGAAAACTTTCATTACTAAAACTCTTTCAGAGTACAAAAGGATGAAAGAAACAAAAACAATTAAAAGATCAAAACCTATTCTATCTTGAATAGACTAAACAAAAAATACTTGAGTTCTTGATGAACAAGAACCTCAAAAAAAAACAAAAGACTCTCTCAAAAATATTCTGTGAATCCGTCTAAGTCAATGAAGGAGTCGGCTTGTATTTATACAAGGCTTGGCCGCTCCTTACACTCCAAGAAATCCTTCTTTCCATATGAGAGTCTTCCTAAAATAAAACACCTAAAATACAAAATACTAACCAAAGATAAACATTAGTAGGTTAGTCAAGTAAATCAAAATAATAATTATTATCCTAAAATAAACTATTCCTAAATAATTACAACTAATTTCTAAAATAAATAAACTCTAAATATATACATTAATTAAATCAGAATCACAAAGATAGACAATATTAAACTAAGAGTATTTCATACTCTTTCAATCTCCCCCTATCTTTGTGGTTCTGATCAAAACAACCAAAAAACAAAACTCTCCCCCTGAATTTGTACATTGGATTCTACTCCCCCTAGAACACGTCTTTCTCCCCCTAAATATGAAGACCACATTTGTACATTGGATTCTACTCCCCTAGAACACGTCTTTCTCCCCCTTTTTGAAAAGAACCATCAAACTCAAAGAAAAAAAATAAGAATATCTTCCACTCCCCCTAAATTTGAATCTCCCCAACAAAAATACATCTAAGAGCATCATCAATCTCAACTCACATCGCAGCAAACCTTTATAGACCAGCGAGTTCTGCAGACTTACCAGATGACTTACCAGTTGACTGTACAATTGACTGTACAGTTGACTTTACAGTTGACTGTCCAGTTGTCCGCACAGTTGCACGAACAAGTTGCTTAGCACCAGCTGGATGCTTAACAACAAAAATACCTGAGCTTGATCAGAGCTTTGGCAAACAATCATTTTGTGTCACACACAATCACTTAGAGTTTCTCCATAATTCTCGGATTTATCTGCAAAAATGTTAGAAAGAGCGCATTTGCAGAATAGGGACAAGATGAGATGAGAGAAATGAAGCTAGAAAGCATGAGGAAGAAGATATACTAAACCATAATTTACAACCAGATTCGACATGGAGGAAATATTAAGGGATGACAAAGATTCTTCCTAAGAACTAGGGTAGGCCAAGGAGTAGGGAGAACTGAGAAACATTGAAGTACCCATTTGAATTCCAAAACAACCAAGGATTTTGATTTTAAAATTCAAACTTTTTCCATGTTTTGTGATAAATTATCCGTCCCAGAATTAAAACTTGCTAAATTCAACTTAATCCATTTAACCACAATGTACCACAATTTCCACCAACAAGAAGAAGAACAGTTCAATTTGCTGATGGAAATACACAAGTGAAGATTGTCTCAATTTTGGTGTGACATAGAATGGTCAACTCTGTTTATGACTCGGTCTCAACTCACAAGAATTCAATGAGATTACACCTTCAATCATGTAGCTTTTAGAACACCCCTTTTTAAAGGCATATCTCCAATGAATCTGTTACGGGAAGAGCTATTCACTCTCACAATACAGTGTTACCCTTGATCTCAAGTTATGTATGAAAACACTTCAGCTTTTTGCCTAAATGAGTAGTAACTGCAAAGATTGGAGGCAGCTTGTTCTTCCCGCAAGCTTAGATTTGATGCTCACTCCATGATAAACAACACGAAGGAATTAACAAGATAATTTTATTATCAAGTCAAGAAGGGTCTCACATTCAAGGGTCAAAACTCGGAGTCAAAGAACTAAAGAAGACCAAGTGATCACAAGAGACAATCGTGCAAATAGAATGTATGCAGACCTTTTTTTTTTTTTTTTTTAATTAGTGGTTACTGTAATATACAATTATACAGTTATGCAGTCAGTTGTCTGCACACTTGTGCTGTCAACTGGTATCACACAGTCCGAGAGAATCTCTCGAAATCCAAAGCCTTGGTAAAGATATCAGCAAGTTGATCCGTTGTGCTTACATGTTCAAGAGTAATAATTTTTTGTTCAACAAGATCTCTAATAAAATGATGCCCAATATCTATGTGCTTTGTTAGGAGATGTTGTACCAGATTCTTGGCAATATTCTGGGAGCTTAAGCTATCACAAAATGCAGTAAAGGTTTTACTTTTAAGATCATAATCCTTTATTATCTGGTTCATCTTCAACAATTGAGTACAACAAGTAACATCTCCCATACATTCAGCATTAGATGGCCTATGAACCAAGAACCTAACATCTTTGCTTTCAAATTTTACCACTTCCTCTTGCATGTCATTGATCCAATTATTACCATTTAAGATTTCTGACACACTATCATGCTTAAACTTAGCAACAAAACAACAAGAGCTTACCTGATGGTACGCGGATTGCATGCATACAAAACCGGCTAATTCCCGGTAATTTATTCGTTTCTCTCTTGTTTTTATTCCTCCATCCACTCCCCCAATGACCTGGGAAGTTAGATGATCTCCCTGTATGCTTGAAGCAGCATTATTGCCTCTGATTTCCTGATCTTCAAAATTTCAGAATCTGAACTGGAATCTGCTTCTGTCTGACTATCTGTCGTGGCAGTTGACTGTTCATCAGAACTGTCAGTTGTCCTCACAGTTGGTGTATCTGCAGATTCTGTTGTGGACTTTGGATCAGATTCATCATTAATCTTTTCATGCTCCCAAGTGCACCCTGTAATGCAATTCTCAACACAATTGAAACTAAGATCAGGAGCATTATCAAAAATTGGGTTAAAACGTGAATGATTTTCAACCAACTTGTAACAATGATCAGAGGATCTTACACCTTTCAAAACACATCTGTTTGAATCATCGAAGACCTCACAAATCTTCTTATCAAACTTGACATGTAGATCATCATCACACAATTGGCTTATGCTAATTAGGTTTGTCTTTAACCCTTCAACATGCAAGACATTATGCAAGTTAGGCAAACCATTAACATTCAGCGTACCTTTCCCAATTACCTCACCTTGAGCACCTCCACCAAAATCGACTTTTCCGCCTTTAAAGGCTTCATAGTCTTTGAAATGCTCAAGAGAGCCAGTCATGTGGCGGGAGCAGCCACTGTCAAAGTACCATCCTTCTTCCACACTACTCTTAAAGGAGGTAAGAGCCAATTTGCATTGCTGAGTGTCTTTCTTTACCCAGGCCTTTCTTACCTGCTGCTGTTGACTGGGCAACTGACTGTTAGATTGTTCCCACAGTTGTCTTGTCAAGTGGCCGCTGTTCTTCTCCAAGCCAAGTTCCTGTTTCAACTTGTAGCAAAATGGACGTATATGTCCAGGGGCAAAACAATGGTGACACACGTATCTCCTTTTTCTATTTCTTTTGTTTTTGTGAGGAGACACGTGATTAGCATTAAATCTCTCATTGTTTTTCGAAGTGCCCTCACCTTCCTTAACAAACATTGGATCTCCATAGCCTATTCTTGATTTTCCTTGATTTCCTATATTCAGGACTTCTTCTAGTTTAGCCTTGCCATTGTTAAGTTTAGTGAGTGTGATAGTTTCTTTTTCAAGATTGCTTTTATACTTTTCACACTCATTGTCCTTTTTGGTAAGCATGACTTCTAACCTAGCTATGGAGTCCTTTTGAGTATCACTTTCACTCGACAACCTCTCATTCTCAGCCTTTAATTTCAGATTGTCAGAGGTGAGTTTTTCATTTACCTTCTTGAATGCCTTGAGTTGTTCCATTCGCTTGGACCAATCTGCATGAAGCTCAACATATGTATTGTACAGATCTTCATAGGTTGCACTATCTTCATCCTCTGATTGGATTCTTCAGATTCACCTGCAGAAGTAGAGTTAAAACAGGTATACACATTAGTACCATTTGAGCTGATAGTTGTGCTGACAGTTGACTGTTCATCTTTACTGTCAGATTTACTGTCAGAAAGGGAGGATTGTGATGATCGTAAAAATGACAAGTTTGATGTCTGATCGTCATCATCTGAATCACTTAAGGTTGCAGAAAAACTCATCCCTCTCTTTTTAAGTGTGTTAGCACACTTATTGGCATAGTGACCAAATCCTAAACACGCTCTACATTGAACGGACTCAATAGATCTTTTGTTTTTAGACAAATGATTTTTCACACCAGGTGTTAATTCATAAATGGTTAAGACTCCAATAAGTTGGTCAAAACTTAGAATCTCGATATCATAAAATTCCTCTACCAAAGAGATTATCAGTTTGAATCTTTCTGGCAGGGATCTTAATATTTTGCGTACGAGTCTAGCATTAGAGATTGATTCCCCTAACACATATAACTCATTTGCAATATTTACCAATTTAGAAGAAAAATCTTTGATGGTTTCATTTTCTTTCATCTTAAGATTTTCAAACACAATCATTAAAACCAAAAACTTGTTTTGTTCACAGTCCATAATGGCCACTTTCAAGATCGATCTCAATATGTCGAGACCAGGCTCTGGTGCCAATTGAAAGAAATTTAAGCGGCTAGGACTGTTCTAGGAATTGACCAACTGTGTGACCAACTGTGTGTTCAAACGTGCTTACAGTTGTCCAGACAGTTGTCCTGTCAGTTGGCGACGCCCAGAAACTCAGAAACACAGAAACAAACGCAGCGGAAATTAAAACTGATTAAACACTTCAGCAAGAAATACCTTGCTGGAAAACTTTCATTACTAAAACTCTTTCAGAGTACAAAAGGATGAAAGAAACAAAAACAATTAAAAGATCAAAACCTATTCTATCTTGAATAGACTAAACAAAAAATACTTGAGTTCTTGATGAACAAGAACCTCAAAAAAAAACAAAAGACTCTCTCAAAAATATTCTGTGAATCCGTCTAAGTCAATGAAGGAGTCGGCTTGTATTTATACAAGGCTTGGCCGCTCCTTACACTCCAAGAAATCCTTCTTTCCATATGAGAGTCTTCCTAAAATAAAACACCTAAAATACAAAATACTAACCAAGATAAACATTAGTAGGTTAGTCAAGTAAATCAAAATAATAATAATTATCCTAAAATAAACTATTCCTAAATAATTACAACTAATTCCTAAAATAAATAAACTCTAAATATATACATTAATTAAATCAGAATCACAAAGATACACAATATTAAACTAAGAGTATTTCATACTCTTTCACTATAATTACCATGCTTATCCTATGCCCTTAGGGCATAGGTTAGAAAATCCGAATTAATTAATGCTAGTATAGTGGTTTGAACTTAATTAGTTTGTCTAAGCTCAAGTTGAGCTAGTGGAATATTGGACGTATATTTGATGTCACTGTACCAACTACTTTCATATTGTAATTTATTTTATACAAGTCAATTTTTAATTGAAGACATACTTATCCATTTATAGAAGCAAATGATGTTTTTATTTACTAATAGGATATTGTAACACATTATTTTGTTATCGTTTAGGGTCGACAATTTGGATATATTAGCAAAATCAATTTGCTAAACCAAATTTTTGCAAATTATGTAACATTAAAGAATTTCATTCAGCTCCTTGAGCGAACCATAGTGGAAAATTGATCTTCATAAACTAAAATGAGTAAACCACATGCACTCGTACTATCGTCTCAACATCACTTTTAATTCTTATTATTATTATTTTTTTGAAAAAAAATAAAAATTCCTAGACCACATATCTTAATCTAGCCAGCTGGGGTATTGAATCCATGATCTCTACGACTGAGAGACTTAAATCTGCTCAAGATGTCGCTTGTGCACAAGCCCTTTGACAACATCACTTTAAGTTGTGCACTGTCTAAAGAACAAAACGTAACATGCATATTATAGATAAATTAACATGTAACACAATTAACAAAAGTTAATAACTTGACAAAAAGTATAACTAAAAGTTTTAAAAGTGACTCTAATGGTTAAAAAAACGTAAATCTAACCGACATATCTAACAAAGGTTACTCTCTTCTTCTTTACACACACCCACCACTTGGAAACATCGCCTACTACCACCACCATCAACCCCACCACACATCACTATCATCGCGGCCACCACCTCCCACCACTACTTGGTGGTGGTGGATAGTGGTGGTACAAGTTACATTAGGGTCACACAGAAAAATTTTGGTTATACTTTTCGTTAAATTATTAACCACGTTAACAACTGTTAGGAAAAAAACACTGTGAGTAAAAATTGGCGATTTTAGCATTTTGATTAATTTAAGTCAAAATATCAACGTCTGTTTTGTGGTTTACTCGCTTAAATTACAAATATGCCGCTAAATACAAATTAGGTTGGTTTGTTGAAAATAAGAATATGTTGATAGGGTTTGGCAACATGATATTCTCGAATATTAAGTTGATTAAGAATCGGTGCCAAAGATCAATAATACACAAATATTCAAATTTGAAGGAAAGCATGTATGACAAATATAGCAATTTTCGAGATATATTATTAAGAGTCGTTACAACCACTTCTATGATTAAAGGGAGACATGACGACCATATCAAGCTATCACAAATTGTTTTCCTTTTTCTACTCTTCACTTCTTGACCAACCTAACTAAAATGTACAAGCAAAACTTCAAATTGTTGGCTTGAGGACGAATTTAAGTATTTTGTCCGTTCAAAATTTTATGTTTATTTCTGTTTTCAATTAAAAATAAAGGTAAATGGCACATTAATGTCATTAAGTTTTTCAAATGAGTTGCAATATCACTACCAACGTATTAATTTTGGTGATTTCATTCTTAATGTTAATTCCTACTTTGTGGTTGAATGTACTCTAACCAAGCCCGTCTCAATAATTATAGGGGCCCAGTGCTAAATGTGTATATTGGGGCCCTTAGTATTTAAAAAATTTACACAACAAAATAATTTCAATAATGTTAAGTAATAAGCAAATAATTCATTAAAATTAAAATATATCATTAAAAGAAACTAAACTTTCTAATAAAGGTTTGAAAAAAAAAATGAATGAAAGCCTAAACTAGAAAAAGAAGGGGATAAAGCCCAAAAATTGGTTGCAATAATGTTGAAGGGAAGCCATGAGAAAAATCCAAGAAGGGAAAAAGAAAAAAAATACAAAAAAGTGCGAAAAAAAATACAAAAAGTGCATGTGCTAGGAGTTGAACCTGGTCATACTTGGTTGCATTGTGAAATAAGTTACCAGCAGAGCACCCTTCAGCATGAATGCAATGTTTCGGTATCTAATATATATATACTATATAAATAAAATTTTGGGGCCCCCATTTTTTTTGGGCCCTGTGCAATTGAGCTGGTTGCACAGACCCAAAACCGGGCCTGACTTTAACGAAAATGGATGTGAACCAACAAACTGGATGAGTAACTTAACAAAATTGTTTGAAATTTGTAGTAATCACCCATAAAAATATTGAAAATATTTCTTTTTCACTATTTAGTCACCGACTATTAGAAAATACTCACTCCGTCCCAACTCACACCACACTGTTTTCAGTTATCATACTTGCCGAATCTCAAACACAAGAACAACCATGTAATTCACAAACAAAAATGCTAGATAAAATCAATCAAAATCGGAAAAAACATTTTTTTTTAATCTCAGACAGACATGGAGAGTTTCCTAAACAAGAAAGTGTATAATTAGAAAACTATTGAATTGGAAATTATGTGAGCCCTGAGCGGGGTGCTTGGCAAAGAGATTGGAAACCCCAAGGGTTGTGGTATAGACCCTCCAAATTAAACAGATCTCAATAATGTAATGTGCAAACCCAACAAGTAAGAACGATAAAAAAAGCAAAAACAGTAAAGAGACACAAAGAATTGTTTACCCAGTTCGTCAATATTTTTGACTACGTCTGGGGGCACTACCAAACCAGGATCTTGCACTATAATATGTAAATATGGAGTTACAATGAGTTTAGGAGCGGAACCCTGCTTATATACACAACCTAGATAAAGATCAAATCCTAGTAAAAGAAGGAATCCTAAAATCAGTCAAATTTGGCCAAACCCAGTTTCCCGACAGTTTGTGCGGCCGCACACTCTAACCTGTGCGGTCGCCCACCTTTGTCCCTGGTGGCCCTATTTCAAGCCTGGTTGTTTGGGCGTGCCTATTTTGGGCGGCCGCCCACTCTGCCAGTGCTGCTGTCTTGATTTTCTTCCATCGTCTTTGATCGCTAGCCCGGTTGATGCTCTACTCCAACATAAAGCTCTACACTTAAAGACAAATATCATACTGATGTAAAAGAGTTGCAGCGGAATTAAAATAAAAATAACCGGATAGGCAATTAATCGAATCAACGAATTAATTGACTCAATTCGAATCCACGAATTAGGGTTTGGCAAGAACAACACCAAGATGATGAAGCACTTGAAGAAACGAAGGAATCCACCTTCAAACAAACCAACAATGGTTTTTCTAGGGTTTAACCCAAAGTTGCAATTGAATAACTAAAACAAAATGAATGAATGTTTACAAACCCTAAAATAGGTTTTATACTCCCAAAAACGAAAACAACAAAAATACCAAAAATACCCTAAAGTGTTTAATTAAGCCGAAAATAAAAACTGGGAAAAATCCTTCGCGGCAAACGAGCGGGCGCTTGGCCTTGACCAGGCGGGCGCCCTTCACGGCAGAAAGTTGGAACGAATTCCAGGCGGGCGCTCGGTGTTCTCCAGGCGGGCGCTTGGTCTGGCGGGTCTGCTTGCTGGCTGGATCGTGGCTACATCATGCACCCCTTCTAGAAAATGATTCGTCCCGGAATCATGTACCAGAAAAGAACATCTCGTGGCCATCAGTGCGCGAGGAATGGAAAGTGTAACGCCAGGCTCGGACTTCCTTTTGGCGATCAGCCGGCCCTTCTTCCTAGGCAATGATCCTGAAACAAAAATTTTAGGAATGCAAAGAGAACTAAGATGTTTTCCTTTGTTCTTGCACCCACCAGTCTCTATGTCCGTCAATGGGTACAAAGCAAACCGACGCCCATGCTGAACCAAACGGATCACATTAGTACGCCCACAATGCATAGAAGCCACATCAAAATGCCACGGCCAACCAAGCAATAGTTGACAAGCGCTCATATCCACAACATCGCATGTAATCACGTCTTTATATTTGCCAATTGAAAAAGGAAGGATACATTGTTGTGTTACCTTCACAGAACCAGTAGCATTGATCCATCCCACGACATATGGAGACAGATGGTTACGCACCTCGAGCTTGAGCGTATTGACCAAACCTCGTGCCACCAAGTTCTCACTGCTGCCACTATCAATAATAATGCGAACCGCCGTATTATTGACCTTACCCTTTGTTCGAAAAATATTATAACGTGCAGGATCAACCTCCGCCGCGGGAGTAGTCAACTTACGAACCACACACGCGGTATGTTCGTCTCCATCTTCATCTTCCACATTAGGATCGTATACATACTTCTCGCCCTCACTATCCTCAGCATCATCAACGTCTCGAGCCACCACATTAATATTCTTGTGACGAGGGCAACCATTAGAAATACGTCCCGTTTCGCCACATTTAAAACACTTGGTTCCATAACTTTTGGCATAGGGATTCTCCTTCTGTTGACCACCAGTAGTTGGAGTAACTGTCTTTTTAACCGGAACAACAGGAGATGCATGTTCTGCTACAACGGACTTAGAACCCATACTATGTGCCGTCCCTGTAGCCATTACAGAAGTACCCACAGAAGAACTAGCAACTGAGCTCCTAGAAACAACAAGCTGACGCTCAACAGTTGAAGCTCGATCAATGGCCTCCTCCAAAAATTGAACTTGTGTCAACTCAACCTGATTACGAATATCAACTTGAAGCCCAGAAACATACCTAGCAGTTAATGCCCATCGGATTCACATAAATCGTTACGTGCAGACCAAGAATGAAATTCTTGCGTGTACGCACGAACAGATTTAGTACCCTGTTGACAGTCCAAAAATTTACGATACATTTGTTGTTCAACATTAGCAGGTAAAAATCGTTGCCTTAAGGCCTGTCTTATCATAGGCCAGTCAGTAATCATGGGTCTATTGTTACGAATATTTTAAAGGCGTAACTGCCTCCACCAAGCAGATGCACCACCCCTCAATTTATAAGCAACATAGGGTACTTGGCGTTCAGCAGGGATATTCATCAAAGCAAAATATTTTTCAACCTCCTCAAGCCAATCAGTAAATTCAACCATATCTAGGTCACCCGAAAAAATGGCAAATCAGCTTTGATTTTAGGGTTGTGCTCATAATTAAAATTACCTCCACCACCCAAGTGATGCTGATTTCGTCCGGCTGGTTGACCACGATGATTGGAAACTCCCTGATCGACATGTGCATCCTGTCGTTCTGCTCTCTGCCCAAGATTCCCAATTCCAACCTGTAAAGCCTGCAAAGCCTCTATCAATCGTCTATCCCGTTCGGCCCGTTCGGCTTCCCGTTGTTCTTCGCGTTCAACACGAGCGGCTTCGCGTTGATCCAAATCATGTCGGAACCGGTCTAGCACAGCAGTCAACTCACCAAGATACCCTTGATTGTGGTTGTCGTTTTCTCCACCGTTAGTCATCTTTCTCCTTGGATCGACCAGGCTCTGATACCAACTGATGTAAAAGAGTTGCAGCGGAATTAAAATAAAAATAACCGGATAGGCAATTAATCGAATCAACGAATTAATTGACCCAATTCGAATCCACGAATTAGGGTTTGGCAAGAACAATACCAAGATGATGAAGCACTTGAAGAAACGAATGAATCCACCTTCAAACAAACCAACAATGGTTTTTCTAGGGTTTAACCCAAAGTTGCAATTGAATACCTAAAACAAAATGAATGAATGTTTACAAACCCTAAAATAAGTTTTATACTCCCAAAAACGAAAACAACAAAAATACCAAAAATACCCTAAAGTTTTTAATTAAGCCGAAAATAAAAACTGGGAAAAATCCTTCGCGGCAAACGAGCGGGCGCTTGGCCTTGACCAGGCGGGCGCCCTTCACGGCAGAAAGTTGGAACGAATTCCAGGCGGGCGCTCGGTGTTCTCCAGGCGGGCGCTTGGTCTGGCGGGTCTGCTTGCTGGCTGGATCGTGGCTACATCACATACTCGAATAAATTTCCTAGAAGGAGGTAACCCAAAAAAGGCATATTGGGGTTGGAAGGAAAAGCATTTTATCCTCGATAACATGTTCTGGAAAGCAATGAACTGAACGGTCAATCCATTCGAGCACTGCACCAAAAATAGATGACCGAGTTACTCCCCATGGAAAGTTTACTACTGTATTAAATCTGCTTATTTTGTTGGCCTTTCTCTTCACAAACATACTAAAAATCGAGAGAAAATCCTCTGTACCACACTTTGTGTACCATTTGTGCACCACAAGTGATCCAATAATTATAAATTATTAAGACTTAAATAATTATAATATCAATAGTGATTCATAGCCGTCAGATCACTTGTGGTACACAAATAGTACACAAAATATGGCACAGAGGATTTCATCTCCTAAAAATCTCCCTTCTTTCTCTCAAATTTCCAATCACCCTCTAGTATATATGGAAGAAAATCTGGAAAGACTTTGGAAGAATATATCATAACAAATAACACATGTAATTCATCGAGCCTTATCACTGATGGTGCTTAGAAGAAAAAATCAAAATGGGCAGGTAGGTACTGGATGGGAACTATAGGATCCAACCAAAGATTAAGGAAAAATAGCAATTGGATGTATGTCATGCAAATCTCCTTTTAGTACACTTATGGAATGTTTGGCCATCAAAAGTGGCCTAGAATGGGTTACACAACACAATCCTTCATTAAAGAAGGAAAAATATTATACCCTTCAATTTCGAACCTCTTATTTCAGATCTTAAAGCTAATGTAACCCTAATCAAAGGTGTTACTGTAACACCTTTAATATTTGTAAAGTAGATAATTGTTTTATTAGCGCATAAAAATGCTACTTTTGCTAGGAATATGTGTCCTAACTTTATTGGGCCTGAGGCTTTCTTTCTATATAAATCATGAATGTTATTGTCGAAAAAAAAAAAGAGACCTGGATGTTGTAAACTTGTACTAATGTTGGACTTAGATGGGTTATAAACACCAAACCATAATTTAGTCTTTTCATGCTTTGATTGTTGTTCTGTACACAATATCAAGCATGGAGGGGGAGTGTAATTAGTAATTAATAATGAGGGCTGTGTATAAATATATTTTTTTAATTTATTATTCTTTTAATCCCTTAATGTTAAACTCTTTTTTTCGCTACTATTATTTAAATATGATTATTATGAGTTAAAGTATTGTGTACCAATTTTTTTTTAATTCTTAATGCTTTAATTTGCTTTTTTATTTTGAATTAATAATTGCAAATGCCTTTACTTTTGTACATTTTTTTCAAGTTCATTAATATTTCTATAAATAACGTAATTTTTTAAATAATGATCTACATTGATATTTTTTTATGCAATATATAAATTTATTATCTAAATTTAATCAATTTTAAATGAGATTTGTAAATATGGTTTGACGTAATAGCGAATAATGAAATATTTTTGAACTTCAGGGTGAGCAATGTAAATTTCGAAAATGGTTGTTAAGTTTTTCGTCCATTGCATTAATGTCCATCTAAAAAAATGCACCAAATTGTCACAAAGTGTAAGCATTAGGAATGAAATTGCTAGAATTGATACATTGATTGTCACGTTGCAACTCGTGTGAAACTTAAGGGGGCGAATGTGCCATTTGCCCTAAAAGTAAAAACTGACATATATTTTATGATGAAGTAGTAATTTTACTCATGCTAGCCTACCTCTAGTAATTTTGATACTTAGGTAGTGTTTGATGTATTAAGCACTTGATGTTTGATGCTTAATGGATTGCAATGTATAATTTGGAGATAAGGTGCCTTGATAACATTGAGCTCTACATGTTGAAAGTTCCATGAGGCTCTTATTGGTTAAGCAATGATTTTGATTCTCACTCATTAAAAGCCTCACGTAACCTCCAACATCTATACCTCAATGTCATCAAAGACACCCTACCTCTAAAATATATCTTGCAATCTATTAAGTATCAAGCATCAAGTGCTTAATACATCAAACACCACCTAAATCTATGTTGTTCTTTAGGGAATTTGAATTTTCTTTCAAAGTATATCATTTAATTGGCCACTATAAAAATTGCAGAAACTGAAAATTCTTTTGAAACTTTACAAGGTAAATTTAATGATGAGTCACTTCTGATTTAAAGAAAATCTAAGGTGTTACACACGAGACGAATCTCGACGAGTGATTGCCCCACCCCGCTCATAAGGGGTGCAAACCATTTACTTTTTCAACAAGAGTCGTTTTACACAAATTTTGGTCATCTTCCATCTTTGAGATTATAGGTAGTACTACGGTCTTGTTTGTTTGCATGAATATTATGGGCCTCACTTTTGACATCATGAAATAGCATTACCTTTTGGGTCGATTAATGCCTCTAGGCCATTTGCTAAGACTTTTCTCTCACACGTAAGGGGATTTGGCCAAAGCAAGCCCGATTGTTTGAGCCCATAGATGTACCGGCCTGTCCTGACCAAAAGTCTACAGGCCTAGGATTTGGATTAGGGCACAGATTAATGCCAAGCCCAGCGCTAAAAGCAGTAGTTAGTATACTTTGATGGAAATTATTGTAAAAGTAATATGACAATAATGACCCTGAAATAGTGTTGCTACATCACTATTTTGGGGGCATTCTTGTCAATCTCACCTTAAAATAAAATTTTAGAAAACAGACAAGACCGTTTTGGTCAATCAAATCAAGCGTGGTCAAAGCCAAGGAAAAGGACAAACTCGGTCCGAGTGATGCCTTTAGTGCTTAATGTAGAGCAGATACAGTCGTAATGTACATGTATGTTTGACAACTCTAAAATTTCGAACATATCTACTATAACTGTATACTGTTTAATATAATAGGCTATTTCAAATTCTTAATTTAGGTCAAAGTAGTGCAAAGAATATAATAAACTAACACGTTGACTTTTCTTTTTATTCTTGTACTACTTTCATTTTATTTTGTACTTGATTTTGTTTTTAAAGTTCAAAGAAAAGGTAATGAAGCACTACAAAAGATGGGTTAATGACAATTTAGACTCTGAAGTATAGGACCACCATTTCAAGCGAGCCCCGGATGTCTTTTTTTGCCATATCAAACTCTGGGGTGATTTATTTTCGCCAGATTGGGCCTTTTTGCCGGAATCTGTCAAAAATTCCCGTTAAGTCGTCACATGCTGCTCACGTGACTTTTTTGTGAGGGCATTTTGGGCAAACGAAGTTGTTAATTGCAATTTAGACCCTGAAGTATGTTAACACCCTTCCAATCGAGCCCTGCTGCCTTTTTTCGCCAGATCAGACCTTGGGGTAATTTATTTTTGCCAGTTAGGACATTTTTACGGAATTCGTTAAAAACTCAGTTAAAAAGCATGTGACAAGCACGTGACTAACGGAATTGGGTAGTTTGAATTGCGATTAAGTTTGAAGGGGTTATAAATGACATCTTCAAAAAACAAGGGAAGGAAAAAAAAACTATATCCCATCTTCTTCCTCCTCCGTCACACACACACGCACACACTCGCACACACGCACACGTTCGGTGAGTTTGTTGCCTTTTTAACCTGTAAAAGATTACGACGGTAAGGATAACTACGACGAGAACGGCGATGAAATCGATTTGGTTGAAACCGTCGGGGAGGGAGGAAACGGTGATTCTCCATTTCGTATCCGCCGATACGCCAATGGCGGTTCCTAAATAAGTAGTCAAGCTTCTCGCAACGGCGGCGTTAGAGAAGACATAGTCCATCACGAGATTCGCGCCGGTTAAAAAGGTAAGAAACTCACCGAACGTGTGCGAGTGTGTGTGTGTGTGACGGAGGAGGAAGAAGATGGGATATAGTTTTTTTTTTTCCATCCCTTGTTTTTTGAAGATGTCATTTATAACCCCTTTCAAACTTAATCGCAATTCAAACTACCCAATCCCGTTAGTCACGTGCTTGGCACATGCTTTTTAACTGAGTTTTTAACGAATTTCGTAAAAAGGTCCTAACTGGCAAAAATAAATTACCCCAAGGTCTGATCCGGCAAAAAAAGGCAGCAGGGCTCGATTGGAAGGGTGGTAACACACTTTAGGGTCTAAATTGCCATTAACAACCTCGTTTGCCCAAAATGCCCTCACAAAAAAGTCACGTGAGCAGCACGTGACGACTTAACGGGGATTTTTGACAGATTCCGTCAAAAAGGCCCAATCTGGCGAAAATAAATCACCCTAGGGTCTGATATGGCGAAAAAAGACATCCAGGGCTCGCTTGGAAGGGTGGTCCTATACTTTAGGGTCTGAATTGTCATTAACCCACAAAAGATTTGAAAAAGTAGTGGTCCATGGCATTATAGAAAAAAAAAACTTGTTTTAAGACCATGTCCAATAATCCAACTACCAAAAAACATTCAACTACCCTAATATCACGACACCTCATCTTCTCTCCCCATCCACTTAATCATTCAACTACACTCTCAACTACCCCTCCCACAATAAGCTAGTTTAGTTTAAAATTCAACTCCTCCCAACTCATCATTCTATACCCCACCACTTTTTATTTTATTTACAATATTTAATTTTATAATAAAAATAATAATAATTTATTATTAAAAAATAAATTATTAATATTTTTATTTATAAATTCGAGAATTTTTTTAATTTTTTTAATTCACACTTAATAAAAAAAGGACAATTAAGGAATTTTTAAAGAGAAAAGAGGGTTTTTTTTTTTCAATGTCCAAATCAAACAAAACTTATATCAAATTATAGAGGGAAAAAAATGATGAATTTTGGCGAAAAAATAAAAAATAAAAAAAATAATTTGCTGTAAAATAATTGAGTTTAAAAATTTGGGTGAAAAATTAAATTCGGCGGACCAATGAAAATCGTCCACGTGGAACTTCTGGAAAAAAAAAAAAAAAAAAAAAGGAAAAAAGGTCACCGACTCACTCACCATGTTTGGGCGTGAGTTACACGCGCCGGCTGTAAGGACATGTCTTGCAACACAAGTCATTTAGACTTCCATTTATAAAATTATGATTATAATGTTAATTTGTAAAGTATAGTTGATAATAAAATGTGTAGAATTCCTGGATATATAATTACCTAATTGTGATGGGCAAAAGGGTAATATAATATTACTAAGCTTCTTGAAAGGGTGTAGTCCCTAGGTGAAGTGACACAATGTTTCCTATTTAAAGGCCCTTCCATCAAGCCTAGAAACAACTATTCATTCTTGTTATCTCTCCTAAATTCTCTTCACATTATTGAAGTACTTGAGAGATTAAGAAGTCACTATTACTTAGAAGATCTTCATTCCCTACTTCTTCTTCTTCATCTTATTTCTCCCTACATCATCCATGGATTCAACATGTATATATTTTATCGCTTCCGCTTCATCTCTTCCTTAATCCTATTCTAAAGTGAGTGTGGCATTCAGGGATTAAAATTGTTCCAACAATTGGTATCAGAGCCCCGCTCATCTTTAGTTTAAGTTTGAGTTTGTTTTTTTTTTGGAAAGTGTATACTTTCAATTTTGATTCATTTTCCCTGTTGAATCATTAAGTTTTGCTGTTGATTAGGGACTCTAATTCGTTCATAGAGCACTGATAATCATCATCTAAAATTCAGAAAAGGTTTGAAAGTTTTGTTCATTAAAACTAAATGGTTCAAGTGTGACTATCCCTTCATAACATGGTTTTATGTTTTCGTGCATACCATGTGGATCTACTCACTTGATTCCATTAATTTTAAGGCAAGATTATCCCTAAATAACATGGTTTTATGTTTTAAGTACATACCATGTGGATCTACTTGCAATTCATGGCCTTTGGGAATAAATTAAACAAATTCATAAAGTGCAGAAAATGGGGTGCTCGGCCGAGTCATTTGTTTTGCTCGGCCGAGCATATGAAAAGGCGCGAAATGCTCGGCCGAGTCTTTGGATTTGCTCGGCCGAGCACATGAACAGGCGCCAAAAATGGCATAAACCGGTCGGACCTTTGGTCGAGTTCGGTCCGGTTCTCTTGAATACCCGGTCGGATCTTTGATTAAGCCCGGTCGGATCAAGACTTGCGCGGCCGAGCATTTGGTTTTGTACGGTCGAGCATTGTATGTCAAATAAGGCATTTGTTTCTGATTAAGGTGATCGGCCGAGCACATCATATGACTCGGCCGAGAAGCTCGGTCGAGCGTTTTGTTTAGAGCGGCCGAGCATAATGTGACAAATTGACCAAAACATTCTGATTAAGGTGCTCGGCCGAGCACTTCATAAGACTCGGCCGAGCAGTTACTGTTCACAGGTTTTTGACTTTTCTAAGTTTTGCACTATTTTGTTTTTCCCTTGGAACAAAACCTACATTATTTCAAACCTAAAAAGTTATGATTAATTATATGCTTTGACAATTTTATTCATTGTTTAAATAATATTGTCGCCTAAGTGATTTACGTTATTTAAACCCTTAAATTGTAAAGTGTTCGATGTTTAAGTTAATATGTGAATGACTTGAATTTTCAAAAGAAGATCTTGACATTTGACTAAACTTAGGCATTCATGTGGTAACAAATAAAATGAACATTAGGATATTTTCTTAGGTACTTATGTCGGCCCAAAGGAAGATTAAGTATTTATTAAAATATAAGTTCAAATTACTTGTTACCTAATGCAATCATTTATGAGTCAACTCGCAATCCAAATATTAGTTTTGATGTCATGTTGATTGTCTTATTGATGTTCGTTGATATAATTAATCATTTTTCATTTTGTAGTTTCTTATTCATGTTTTTGTTTTCATTCTTTTTTATTCTCAAAACCCAACAGATTTACTTATTGCTTCATCCGTGATTACTGCTATGAGTACTTTACCGATGCTTAACGGGACTAATTTTAAAACTTAGAAAAATAAATTGATGATGATCTTAGGCTATATGGATATAGATCACGCATTAAGGGAACTGTTTCTTCTTCCTCTTTCTGATATAAGCACTCAAGAAGATTGCTTAAATAATGAGAAGTGGGAACGCTCCAACCGCGTGAGCCTAATGATCATGAATATAGTTGTCCCGGAGACCATTTTGGACGGTGTCTCTAAGGACGTTGATGCTAAAACATTCCTTGATATGATTGAGGGATGTTTGGCTGTTGGTTCCTAAAGGGCAACAAGGGTGTGAAAAATGCTAGAGGGGGGGGGGGGGTGAATAGCGTTTTAAAATTCTTTTCAAACCCTTTTGCAATTCAATGGCAGATGCACACAACTCTTATTTTGGCTAAGTATAGCGCGCAGTAAGAGTGTGAAATGCACAGTGAAATTTAAAGCAGCTCTGCGCAGGGTATACTGCGCAGAGATAAAAACGCACGCGCTAAGTATGAGGCTAAAGAGTGGCGCAAAAATGATTCTAAGGCAAATGAGCAATAACAATTACAACATCAAAGTGTAGCAATCTGAAAGATCAAACAAAGCAGTTCATAAATAATTAAGCAGGAAAAATGCAGTAGATATAATGAACACGCTATTTGGAGAGGTTCGATCGATGAAAGATCTACATCCTCTACCAAGATGGTTAGTCTTGGATTTCTAATGGAGATCTTATTATATGAGAGAGTATTACAAATTACAAAATTTGAGCTCAATACTAATGAAGAACAAATCCTAGACTAAACCGGTGTATCTCTAGAAGTTAGATCAAAAAGATCAAAGCTTCAAGAGGTGTGTGTGTGACAGAAATTCTGGGCTCTATGAATATGAAAGATGAAGAGCACCAAGAATTCTGGTGATATAGGCTATGTGATATGAGCAGGAGTTTGAAGGTTTGAAGATCTTGAAGGCTGTTCTAAAGAATCTGGAAATACTAAGCAGCAGTCTTCAGATCTTCAAGGTTTCTCAGTGAAGCAAGAAACTCGAGCTCTGAAGCATAGTGGCCAACAAGAGGGGCTTGATCAATGGGCCGATGAACGGGCGATCAAAAGGCCGATCAAGGGGCAACTTGGAAATGAAGAAGAGCAGGCTATTTATAGCTGCGAGTTGAATATAGCCGTTGGAGCTCTGAGTGAGGACAATGAGCTGGCACAAAGAGATTGGCGCGCAGCTGTCCTTTATAGCCGTTGGGGCTCTGATCAAAGATGATGACCTGGCACAATATGATTGGTGCGCAGGTGTTTTTAGAGCCGTTGGAGACTGAGTATGAAGACCAAAATCAAAAGCTTCTTCTAGAAGGTTGACAGCTGTCTTCACTTGAGATATTTCTTTGAAGCGTGTCTCCACCAATGGTTTTGCTGAGTGTGCTTATTTTGTCGTTTGTGCACACCTCAGCATTTTAATAAGCGTGCATCTTCTAATCGTTTTCCAAGCTTTCTAGAATGTGAGATCAGGAGATGAGGAACTTGACCAAGGTTGTGTCCGCGCACAAAGGCATGCGCATTGCCGGCGCGCATGGATTCAGCGCATGAGCAGCATGCGCACCATGCTTGGTCACAAAAAGATCTCTTGAGAGTTTGGGAAATGAGATCTTGAAAACTGAGCAAGGTCAAGGGCTGCGCAAGATATCTATGCGCAGTAGCGACCTGCGCAGAGAACATCCTGCGCATTGAAATGAATCTTGCTTAGGAAATCTTCGATCTTTAAAGCTTCAAGTCCTATAATCTAAGCCTATACTATAAAAAGGACTTAGCTAAAAAGTGAAGTTATAAACTTCTTTACATGAGGTCCTAAAGTCCATAAAAAATACTCATAGGTGATGGTATCAATTAATTCTAACAAATGTAGGAGGGTTAAGTGATAAGCATACCCAACATTGGCATCTACCTCTTCTCATGGGACAAAGAGAAAAGGGAAGGACATTGCGGTTGCAAGTAAAAAGAAGCTTAAGGGATCATCTCATGATCATAAAGAGGAATGCTTCTTTTGCAAGGACCTCACTCACATGAAGTACGACTGCCCTAAGTATCACGCTTGACGTGCTAAGAAAGGTATGTCATTTGGAATTATTTGTGATAAAGGCTAATTTGGTTTCATTTCCTACATATACATAGTGGTTGAATTATGTTACAACAACTCACATAATGAATGTCTATGTAGGATTGCCTGAAATATCGAAGTCCTGGAGAAGATGAAGGATTCATCTATATGGAAGCCGGGATCCGGTTGAAGTGAAAGGCATCGGGAATTTTGGTTATTATTAAAGTGCTTAGTGTTATTTGTATAAATACATTTGTTGTACCGTCATTTAGACGGAATTTGATATTCATCACACTATTGAACAAAAAAGGTTATTTTGTTCATCTTTTATAAATGTGATTTTTATTTTAAATTCCAAGGTTGTTGGTACTAGTACTTTGTCAAGTGTTCTTTATTTACTTGACCTTATTCAAACAATAAATGTGTCCCTTAAATAATGAAACCAAAACTAGAAAGCAAAAGTTATCAAGTAAAGTTTATATTTTATTAAAGCATAGGCATTTGGGTGTTAATTTGGAAAATACTTTTGCATTAAATGCCTTAAAGTAAATTTACAAACGTTATAGTATTCTCGAGAGCATCAAGTGTCTCAATGAACTAATGCATTCGGATATTTGTAGGCCATTAATTATTCCTTCATGGAAAAGGTCAACAATAGTTATTATGTTCAAAATGACTAAATCTTAGTTTGAATACATTTATTTGCTTCATAAAATATTGAGTTTGGACGTTGTAAAAGTCTTATAAAGACAAAGTTGGAAATCAACTTTGAAGACTATTAAGAACATTAGGGTCATTCATGATGGTGTATATATCTTTGGAATGATTGTTAAAAGGAACAACGTCTAGGTCCTTTTTACTCGCTATTTTGAAAGAGTGTGGGATTATCTCTCTCTACATTGAGCCGGGTACGCCTAGCATGAATATTGTAATAGAGACATATTGAAATCCTTAAGGATATGGTAATAAGTATGTTTTATACTTCTCTTACCTCACTCATTATGGGCGATACTTTAAAGCCGCAACCTTATTCTCATTAAAGCTCCTCTAAGGCTACTAATATAAACCCTTAATAATTTAAGGACGCGTTCCTTATTCGTCCTTAAATCATATTCATTTATGGGGTTGTCTAGCATAAGGATAGACTTTATAAGTCTACTAAGGGCAAGTTAGACGTAAGATTATTAGTAGTTATTCATGGGGTAAGCCGAGAGAACTAGGGGATATATAAATTTTACAACCCAAAGTTAGAACGTTTTGAAAAACGAGAAATGCTAGGTTCTTTTAAGGATGTTGAATTTAGTGGGAGATTTGGAGTAATATTTTGAATTTGAAAAGGAAGAGGAATTCATTTGTATGGAATCCATTTATATACCACTTCCCATAGTTCCAATTGGATATCAAGTTTTGAACTTGACATTCAAGAAGAACATACAATTCAAAATAAATATGATTTCCCTATAAATTGAACAACATGGAAATGTTGATCATAAGAAGGAAATTCAACAACCTCAAAATAAGATAGAACGGGTGCCCTTTGGAAGATCCAATAGAGTAAGAAGAAAGTGCAAATCCGGATAATTATGAAGTGTATATTGCCGAGAATAAAGGACACTTAGGTTTAGTGGGAGATGAGTCTCTCATTTTCCATGAAACCATTAATAGTTCTAATTCTCATATAGTAAATTAATGTCATAAATGAAGGGTTAAAATCTATAAGGATAACAACGTTTGGGATCTTGTCCCATTACCTAAAGATGTGAAACCTATTGGATTAAATTAATCTTTATGACCAAAGGATTCACAAGGTAATATGGAAATATATAAAGCCAATCTAATTGTTAAAGATTTGACTCAAAAGGAAGACATTAATTATAAAGAAAGCACTTTTCCGGTATCTTCTAATACACTTTTAGATCATTATGGCACATATAGCATATTATGATCTTGAAGTTTATCAAATTGATATAAAGACAACTTTCCTTAATGAAGACATTGAGGAATATATGGTTGATTTGGATCAAACTAAGCAATTAGTTTGTGAATTTAAAGAAATCCATTTGTGGACTCAAGCAAGTTTCTCATCAATGGTACTTAATCAAGTTATTTTTTTTTGTTTTTGAAAAGAATCTTGATTAAGATTGTGTATACCATAAGTTCAGTGGGAGTAAATTTATAATTTTGGTCTTATATATGAATGATGATTTTGTTTGCTAGTAATGATATGAACCTTATTAAGAAAACTAAAAAATTTCTTATTTGAAATGAAAGATCTTGGTAAGGCATCTTTGTATTAGAGAATCCAAATTCACCGTGATCACTCACGAGATGTTTTAGGATTATCACAAAAGGCCATATGGAAAGGTATTACAAAAGGTTTAGCATGCAAAAATGTAAACCACATGACACCCCTATTTTAAAGGAGACATTCTTAGTCTCAAACAGTGTCCTAAAAGTAAATTTTGAATCCAAGTATATGGAAAATTCCCTCTTTACATCAGCAGTAGGAAGCTTAATGTATATGTATATCTTACATTTAATGTTGGGATGCTTGGTCAATCCAAAGCAATCCGGAAAGAACATTAAGTAGCAGCCAAAAGAATGATAGAAGTATTTACAAAACACTAAAGAACTACATGCCTATGTTTTGAAGTCGGACCATCTTGAGATCATTAGGTATTCCGACATTAGTAAATATATGGCTGCATATGTTTAATGGACTGTAATTTGTCAAAACAAGTGTCGAAAGACAATTAAGAAATGACTATCAGGTAGCAGTTCTGTACTCTAACAAGAGTTTATGGATTTAGACATTAATTATCTTGTTATAAAGAAAAGAGTACAACATGACATGAAAAGGGATACAACTTATAGAAACAAACTCTATTTAGAGGATCCATTTATGAAAGAGTTATCATCTCCAGTGTTTCACGAGCATGTTGCTCATATGGGTGTAACAACTTTTGATAACATTTAGTATAGTGAGAGTTTGTGTTGTTCTTTCATTAATTGTTCTATTATTTAAAGTTTTGATCTCATTTGGTTAAGTTGGACTAGTTGGAAGAATATGTATATATTCATTATGATTCCATGCTACACATCTATACTTTTGATCTATGTCATTTAGTTAGATTTGTATACGTGATTATTGTGGGTTTAGTTCCGAATCAATTACAACGACTGCCCCTTTAGTCCTATACTTGTATGGCTAATGGACGAGATTGTTATAAATGACAATAAAGTGCGCACATTAGGGTTGTCATTTGTGTTATATTCATGATTTAAAGAAGGACTTTGTTTGCAACCCAAGTGGGAGATTGTAAGGAGATGGTTTGCAACACAAGTCATTTAGACTTCCATTTATATAATTATGATTATAATGTTAATTTATAAAGTATAGTTGATAATAAAATGTGTATAATTCCTGGATATATAATTACCTAATTGTGATGGGCAAAAGGGTAATATAATATCACTAAGCTTCTTGAAAGGGTGTAGTCCGTAGGTGAAGTGACACAATGTTTCCTATTTAAAGTCCCTTCCATCAAGCCTAGAAACAACTATTTATTCTTGTTATCTCTCCTAAATTCTCTTCACATTATTGAAGTACTTGAGAGATTAAGAAGTCACTATTACTTAGAAGATCTTCATTCCCTACTTCTTCTTCTTCATCTTATTTCTCCCTACATCATCCATGGATTCAACAGGTATATATTTTATCGCTTCTGCTTCATCTCTTCCTCAATCCTATTCTAAAGTGAGTGTGCATTCAGGGATTAAATTGTTCCACACACTGGCTCGACCCAATGAGAGGCGGCCGTGTGTCCTTGCCGGGTCCCCATTTTTTTCTTCAGCCAGGTTGAAAACATTCAACCCCTCCCTTCAACCCCTCATCTCAACCCCTTATTGCACCCACTCAACTAATTGACCCCCCACTCAACCCCTTATTGGACATGGTCTAAATGTAAAATTGAAAGCCACAAAAAGAAAAGAAATGCATGACCCGCTAGTCTATTAAGTCATGGTCCTTTCTTTTAATTCCCGCGTTTCCTTCCGTTTTGTTTGACTCTGGACACACTCAAATATGTTAACATCAATCAGCTTGTCACACCAACATTAATTTGAGAAATTGCTTGAATAATAATAATAACAATAAACTGAATTGTTGAATACTTGCTCAATTATATTTGTATCTCAAAGTATACATGTTGATCAATAAATATCTGAAATATTAATGAGGCTTTGACCAATAAGTCCCTAAGCCAAATAAAAACGACCAATAATGACAAGCATTTTGAAAGCCTACCAAAAAGTCCTTGGAATTGTTGTTGAACTAGAATACCCTCCCACCCACGAACCCACGACTAGCAGCACCAGGACTCCAGGAGGGCCTTGACAACCCCAGCTCCCCAACGCCTCTCTCTCTCTCTCTCTCTCTCTTCTTTTTTCCCCTCAAAATTTTAAGATGCTACATTTTTAAAATCTAGAAATCGAAAAAAAAATCCGAAACCACTGTTTTAATCGTGTCGTCGAGACGAATCAAACAAATATACTCAACACGTAATTTAAATTTCAGAAATAAAAATTTCATTTTTCACTTGTAAAAAATTTGAGAAAATTATTTTTCATTTCTCAAATAATTTCACAATTTTAAAAAATAAATTTTCCTTTTTCACTTGTAAAATCATTTTCAATGTAAAATAATTTTCAACTGATTTCTCAGTTGTGTGATTTCACACTTGTCTTTTTTTTTTTAAGTTTTCATTTATAAAAACTGATAAATTCATTTTTCAATTTTCACAATCATTATAATAACTGAGACATTCATTTCACAGTTGTTCACACATGAATTTGAATATAATAACTGAGACATTCATTTAACAGTTATTCATAATTGAATTAAACTGATAAACCACCTCTCATTTTTCCCAATTGATGACTCAATTTATCGGTTTAATTATATAATAAATGAGACATTCATTTCTCAGTTTTCACATATGAATTTGAGTACAAGAACTGGTACATTCATTTCTCAGTTATCAATTTTTATCTGTTGGTAATATAATAATAAATGAGATATTCATTCTCAGTTATTCACACACGAGTTTAATATAAAAACTGGTAATTTATTTCTCAGTTGTTAACAATGAGGTGAGTGTAACAACTAAAAAATTCATCGCACAGTTTCTATAAAGAATACTCATTTTTCGGAACTATGTGTTGTCAAATGCTCTTTAAATAATTGTGAAATAAATTTATCTCATTTTTTTTAATTAAAATGAGTAATTGTTCAATTGTGAAGAATTAATACTCCTAACCCCCACCCCCTAAAAAAAAAAAAAAAAAAAAAAAAACAACAACAACACAGCAACACAACAACAACATGCGAGGTTGTAGTGTTAAATATATAATAGTCTACTATTTGAACAAATAAGAAGCTTGACATAGTGGTTAGGAGTCTTAGCCAAGACTAAGAGGTCTTGGGTTCAAACCCTCCCAAGAGCAAATAATTTTTATTAATAATACTTGGGGTTGCAGTGGGTGAGTTCCGCGGTGGTTGGTCGGAGAACTGCCGGTGGTCTGACGGCGGCGGCTGGAGGTCTGAGTTTCGGCGGTGGTTGGTCGGAGAACTGCCGGTGGTCCTACGACGCGGCGGCGGGTGGAGGTCCTGCGGCGGTGGTTGGTCGGAGGTCTGGCGGCTGCGGTTGGAGGTCCGCGGCGGCGGGTGGAGGTTCGGTGGGGGCGGCGGTTGGTCGGAGAACTGATGGTGGTCCTACGACGGCGGCGGCAGGTGGAGGTCCGGCGGCGGCGGTTGCTCGGAGGTCTGGCGGCTGCGGTTGGAGGTCCGGCGGCGGCGGCTGGTGGCGGTGGGTGGCAGCTGTCGGTCAAAAATGGTCAATGGTTAAAAGTGTAATAGGATTTTATATAGGCTGGGGGTATTTTTGCCATTTAAAAAGGGTGAGGGATTTATTGGTAAAATTGATTTCAACCCAAGGACCCTAAGGTAGATTATGAAATGTTGTGGTTTTATTGGCAAATACCATCTTCCCCAATGGACTTATTGGAAAAAATCCAATATTAATATCAAAAATTGCAAGAAATAAATAGCATGAGATTCTTATACTGAAAATAAATAGGAAAACTATAACAGCCACATAAAATAAATTACTAATAAGAAAATTTGGAACATTAAAATATATATCCTTTTGTTTAGTCATGTTTTTGGACCAAAAAAATAAGGGATTTGAATCGTTGCTTCCTCTCCTGTGATATGTTGCAGTAGTTGTGGAATATGTGCCCCTTCCCCTTGCTTAAATCATGGGATGAGGTTGGTCGGGCTCATATATATGACCACATTAAATCGAATCTTATTCTGATCATTAAAAATTACTCCTTCCGGTCCAAAATAACTGTCGTTTTTTTACTTTTCACAAAGATTAAGAAATGCAATTATTAAGACATATTAATGGTGAAAGTTTCATGCTTACCCTTATTTATTGTTCAACTTTCTTAAATTATTACATTCACTAAGTCAATTAATAAAGTAAAACAACTTTCCAATGCAAGGGTAAATAAGGAATTTTATTGTTTTGACTCAAAAGTGACAATTATTTTGAACAAAAAAATTTCTCAAAAGCGACGATATTTTGAACCGGAGGGAGTAACAAATAGAGACGTGAGATTCATCCCCACCTTTTATTGCAATGGAGCATAAGAGTTTGGAGCAACGATCATTTTCCTACAATTATGGTAGGTTGTCGTAATAAATAGTAAGAAGGGGATGTTGAAGTATGCTTCTGGGGTTCAAAACCAAGCTATACCACACTACTGCAATAGTATGTAGGTTGTATCCCGCCTCCATTAAATATTCGGTTGTCCTAATGCTCATCGATGATGTAGCTAACACATC